>LPNX010551252.1:5298-118097 GCA_001517045.1 Pseudotsuga menziesii | reverse complement strand
GTACAAGCCTCCTTCTTGTTCTTCAATCACTACCACATCATCAATAGTATTTCCTTTTGGCCATATGATGACTTGACCATCTATGAATGCAATCCGCATTTCTTTTACATCAATGCTGAAACAAACAATAATTCTTTCATTGTTAGAGACTTACCAGAGTATAGCTTGTATGAAGATTCCCCACTACCTTTTATTGGACATTGGTAGTCATCTCCTAGTCATTCATGTTCTGATAGTCTCACAGAATATTTCTTGAATCCTGTCATATGTTTGGAAGCCCCACTATCTATGAGCCAATCATCACTTCCATGAGTAATGTTACCTGTGAGAGCTGATATCAGAACATATTCGTCTTCGCTTGAAGAATCTTCACTTTCATATCTGGATCTCTTTCTGGATGGTTCATCATCCTCTGCAGCATGAGCATGATGTCTTCTTTGGCCTCGTCTCCCTCTGAAACTGGAACCTCCATACTCATGTAGGTGTCCAATCCATTTTCTTCAGAGAGATCATATACTTCTAGGCTTGGAAGTTGTCAACTTCCGCAAGATTTTCACTAAGCTAATGTAATATATCATATTGAAATGAGAACCTCAAATGGAAATAGCAAAGGATTAGATCTTACCGATTTGAGGTGTTCGTCCTTGTCCCGGAGTTCGCTGATCTAGGGTTTGTCGCAGAAACCCTAATTTTCAAAACTTGGAATCTTTTAGATCTGATTGTATAAACAGATAGATCTCTTCAAATGGAGCTGTCCAATGTACTCCTTTTCTAAAAACAGTGGAGGGAAGCTCCCGGAACAGGAAGCCCTAATTTACTGATTTCTTCTGCAGAAATTCCTATTACTGTTTCTGTAATATCTCCGAAATTACTGATCCTCTGTGTCTGAAATTTCTTACTGAGGTAACCTCGCATGTCCCTGATCCAAAACCACAGGTTTCATCAGAATTGGTTCACCATTTGGGACTTATGATCCTTTTCCCAAGGTGACCTGTTACTGGACTGTTCAGAACAGTGAAGTTGTACGGCCTGCCACGTGTCACTGGTTCATCTTCTGAGTCTGAACTTAGGACCATAGAAATTAAAGTCTGTGACCTTTTTGGAACATCTTCAGGAATTCCATTTGGACCTATGTAGCCTAAGATATAGCAGATAGCCCCAGGTGTCCTGTTTAGGGATGAATTCTGGAAGAGGCTGGAACCCTAACTTGGAGAGATCATATCTCCCAGAATATAGCGAATCAGAGTCGGCCCTTTTTACACAGTTTTCATCAGGATTTTATCTTCGGCCCTTGAAATTTTCAGCTTCTGAGACTTCGCCAATCTCGGAATATAGCGACTGTACCAAAACTTAGTAGTTTTAGTATTTAGGGTTTCTCCTAGCTCAGGGTCAAACTAGGGTTTGACTTTCCCAAAGATTTACCCAACCAAATTTACAGATCCAGGTCTCTAAATTTTGGTTTTGATGAGGAGAACAATCCTATGCTGGTCTCACCCAAAAATTCCTCTTCTGTAGAAATCCCTAATTTCCACATCGAAACTGAAAATGCTTGAAATTGAATTCTGTATCGACAGAAAGATGCACCCTTCAATGGAGAGTCATCCTAGCATACTTGTGCTGAAAATCTGTGGAGGAAGATCCACAAAATAGGAAGCCCTAGTTCCTGTAGCTGCACAATGTCTTCTTCTCAGGTTAGCTCTGATACCATGTTAGTTTTTCAACATTTAAGCTAGCATTATGTTATGATCTTTTCATTGAGAGAATAACAAGCACAACAATAACATAAGCACATCACAAGAGACAAGAGACACAAAGCTTTTAGGAGGGGAAACCATAAATGGAGAAAACCCCTCAACTTCCTCTAAGATAGTATCACCACAAGATGTGATCCCAAAATAGTAAGATGACCTCCCAACACAATAGCAGCCTTCTGTCTTCTGTCAAGCCAAAGAATTTCCTTCTCCAAAGGTGCGCCATACTTTAGAGAGCAAGAGAGCTAAGTCACCAGTAATAAATAGAGAGACTCTCACTCTCTATTTATATTCTTCCCTTGACTTGAAGTGCACTCAACCTAATAATTACTACTCGAGCCTACACCTTAATTAGTGTATAATAACTCAAGTGCCCCATAAATAGTGGGGACTTACCCAATGACTTGATATGACTTGTTTACATTATAATCCTCCCGATCGGAACATCGAGGCATGACCACATGACTCAAATACATAATAGAAACATCCCGGAATAAACATTGGGTTACAATAATATAAAATATATAGAAGAATACATTCTGAAGTTACATATACATCAACACAGTGCACACCAACTTTCACGATGTTCGAAGTTACTTTGGTTGTTATTCCAGGTTGATCAAGCAAAGGTGTAAGAGATGCTATTTTTTCAACTTTTTTGTAATTGAAATTTGAAAGAGAATTTAGGTACCCATTTGAGAGATAACCATGCATACACACCTTTATGGGATTTCAAGCTATTTTGAACCTTAGTCAAACTTGGCCAAACAAAGGCCTAAAAGGTTGCACTTTTTTCCAATTTATTAGATATCAAATTTGAAAGTAGATTTAGATACCCATTTAAGAGGCGCACATATTTTTGCGGATTTCAAGTTATTTCTGCACTTAGTTAAGGTTGGTCAAACCAAGTTCTAAAAAATGCAATTTTCTTGACTTTATCAAAATTGAAATTTGAAACTGTATTTAGGTACCCATTTGAGAGATAATCCCTACATGTAGATTTTTTTGGGATTGCGAGGCATTTTGGACCTCGGTCAAACTTTGTCAAACCAAGGCCTAAAACATTGCATTTTTTCGATTTTCTTAAAATTCAAATTTTGAAGTAGATTTAGATACCCATTTCAAAGATAGGCATGGACACCTATTTGTATGCTATTTGGAGCTATTTTGGCCCTCATTCAAGGATGGTCAAACAAAAGATGAAATTCTTGAAGTTGAAATTTGATCATAGATTTGGATGCCCGTTTGATAGATTTGGAGTTTCGCTTTTGACCAACTTCTAAGAATTGAAACTTGATCATAGATTTCGATGCCCATTAGATAAACAACCATGCACGCCAACTTTCACAACGTTCCAAGCTATTTTGACCACCTTTGAGCCCAACCCTAGCGAAAACGCATGACGAAGTTTCTTTTTTGAGCAGTTTCTTATAATTGAAATTTGATCATAGATTTGAATGTCCATTTGATAGACAAGTGTGCATGCAAAATTTCGAGACGTTCCAAAATATTTCACCTCCTTTAATCCCAACCTCAGCAAAACCATACAACAAAGCTTCACTTTTGAATAATTTCTCAGAATTAAAATTTGATCGTAGATTTATCTTAGCATTTGGTAGATAACAGTGCACACCAACTTTCATGATGTTCAAATTTATTTTGGTGATTATTCAATGTTGGTCGAGCAAAGGTCTAAGAGATGCTATTTTTTTTTACTTTCTTGTAAGTGAAATTTGAAAGAGAATTTAGGTACCCATTTGAGAGATAACCATGCATACACACTTTCAGGGGAATTCGAGCTATTTTGGACCTTGGTCAGACCTGGTCAAACCAAGGCCTAAAAGGTTTCACTTTTTTCCAATTTCTTAGAAATCAAATTTAAAAGTAGATTTAGATACCCATTTAAGAGGCACACATAAAAACGTGCATGACGGGGTTTCAATTTTAACCAATTTCTTGGAATTAAAATTTAATCGTAGATTTAAATGTGCATTTGGAAAATAAGAGTGCAGGCCAACTTTCACGATGTTGAGAGCTATTTTCGACATCTTTAAGCCAAAGCCTAACAAAACTGCACGATGCAGTCTCAGCTTTGACCAAATTCTCAGAATTGAAACCTGATCATATGTTTGGATGCATATTGGATAGACAAGCATGCACACCAACTTTCCTGATGTTTCGAGCTATTTTGACTCCCTTTAAGCCCAACCCTGTTGAAACCGCATGACGGAGTTTCTCTTTCGAGCCGTTTCTTAGAATTTAAATTTGATCATAAATTTGGATGCCCATTTGATGAACAAGCATGCATGCAAAATTTTGAGACATTCCAAAATATTTTCACCCCCTTTAAGCCCAACCTAAGCAAAACCGCACAACAGAGTTTCACGTTTGACTAATTTCTCAAAATTAAAATTTAATCATAGATTTATCGGCGCATTTGGTAGATAAGAGTGCATGCTAACTTTCATGATGTTCAAAGCTATTTTGGTCGTTATTCAAGGTTGGTCAAGTAAATGTCTAAGAGATGTTATTTTTTTGGCTTTCTTGTAATTGAAATTTGAGAGAGAATTTAGGTACCCATTTGAGAGATAACCATGCATACAAACGTTCAGGGGATTTCAAGCTCTTTTGGACCTTAGGAAAACTTGGTGAAACAAAGCCCTAAAAGGTTGCATTTGTTTCCAATTTCTCAAAGCCATTTTCCCTTCCTTTAAGCCAAACCTTAGCAAAACGTGCACGCCAACTTTTGCAATGATCCGAGTGATTTGGACCCCTTTGAGCCCAATTCTAGCGAAAATGAACAACGGAGTTTCACTTCTGAGTAATTTCTTAGAATTGAAATTTGATTATATATTTGGATGCCCGTTTGATAGATAACCGTGCACTCCAACTTTCGCGATGTTTTGAGCTATTTGCACCCCCTGTAACCCCAATCTTAGCCAAACCTCATGACGGGGTTTCACTCTTGACAAATTTCTTGAAATTAAAATTTGATCATGGATTTAGTTTTGCATTTGGAAGATAAGAGTGCAGGACAATTTTCATGATGTTCAGAGTTATTTTCGACTCCCTTAAGCCAAACCCTAACAAAATTGCACGATGGAGTTTCGCTTTTGACCAGCTTCTAAGAATTGAAACTTGATCATAGATTTGGATGCCCATTTGATAGACAAGTGTTCACATGCAATTTCGAGACGTTCCAAAATATTTCACCCCCTTTAATCCCAACCTCAGCAAAACCATACAACAGAGTTTCACTTTTGACTCATTTCTTAGAATTAAAATTTGATTGTAGATTTATCTTAGCATTTGGTAGATGACAGTGCACACCAACTTTCACGATGCTCGAAGTTATTTTGGTCATTATTCAAGGTTGGTCAAGCAAAGGTCTAAGAGATTCTATTTTTTCAACTTTCTTGTAAGAGAAACTTGAAAGAGAATTTAGGTACCCATTTGAGAGATAACCATGTATACACACTTTCAAGGGATTTCGAGCTATTTTGGAACCTTGGTTAAACTTGGTCAAACCAAGGCCTAAAAGGTTGCAGTTTTTTCCAATTTCTTAGAAATCAAATTTAAAAGTATATTTACATACCCATTTAAGAGGCACACATAAAAACATGCACAATGGAGTTTCTCTTTTAACCAATTTCTTGGAATTAAAATTTAATCATTTATTTAAATGCGCCTTTGGAAGATAAGAGTGCATGCCAACTTTCACGATGTTGAGAGCTATTTTCAGCATCTTTTAGCCAAACCCTAAAAGAACTGCAAGATGCAATCTGAGATTTGACCAAATGCTCAGAATTGAAACCTGATCATAGGTTTGGATGCATATTGGATAGACAAGCATGCACACCAACTTTTGCGACGTTCTGAGCTATCTAAATATGATCATAGATTTAGATAAGAGTGCATGAAAAATTTAGTGATGTTCAGAGTTCTTTTTCCTTCCTTTAAGCCAAACCTTAGCGAAACCGCATGATGGAGTTTTAGTTTTGACCAAATTTCCATAATTTAAATTTGATCATAGATTTAGATGCCCGGTTGATAGACAAGTGTGCACGCCAAATTTTGCAATGTTTTGAGCTATTTGGACCCACTTTAAGCTGAACTCTAGCGAAAATGCATAACGAAGTTTCACTTTTGACAAATTTTCTCGCAATTGAAACTTGATCATAGATTTGGATGCCCATTTGATAGACAACTATGCACTCCAACTTTTGCGATGTTTCAAGCTATTTTCACCCCCTTTAACCCCAACCTTTATGAAACTGCACAACAGAGTTTCACTTTTTACAAATTTCTTGGAATTAAAATTTGATCATTTTTTTTATGCACATTTGGATGATAAGTGTGCACACCAACTTTCAGGATGTTCATAGTTATTTTTAGCTCCTTTAATCCAAACCCTAACAATGATGTATGATCGAGTTTCACTTTTGATGTACTTCTTAGAAACTTGATTATAGAATTGGATGCCAATTGGATAAATAATCATTCATGCCAAATTTTGCAATGTTTTGAGCTATTATTTTGAACCCTTTTAAGCCCAACCCTAGTGAATCTGCACGACAGAGTTTCATTTTTGAGCAGTTTCTGAGAATTGAAATTTGCTCATACTTGGTCAAACCAAGGCCTAAAAGCTTGCACTTTTTCCTTGAAGCCAAACCTTAGCGAACTCGAATGATGGAGTTTCAATTTTGACCAAATTCTTGGAGTTGAAATTTGATCATAGATTTGGATGCCTGTTTGATATAAAAATGTGCACACCAACTTTTGCAATGATCTGAGCTGTTTGGACACCTTCGAACCCAACTCTAGCAAAAATGAATGATGGAGTTTCACTTTTGACTAATTTCTTAGGATTGAGATTCGATCATAGATTTGGATGCCCATTTGATAGATAACCGTGCACTCCAACTTTTGTGACGTTTTGAGCTATTTTCACCCCCTGTAACCCCAACCTTAGCGAAACTGCATGACGAAGTTTCACTTTCGGCAAATTTCTCAGAATTAAAATTCGATCGTAGATTTAGATGTGCATTTGGAAGATACGAGTGCACACCAACTTTCATGATGTTCAGAGTTATTTTCAACTCCTTTTAAGCCAAACCCTAACAAAACCGCACGATGGAGTTTTGCTTTTGACCAACTTCTAAGAATTGAAACTTGATCATAGATTTGGATGCCCATTAGATAAACTTTCGCAACGTTCCAAGCCATTTTGAAGCTTTTTAGTAGTTTCTTATAATTGAAATTTGATCATAGATTTGAATGCCCATTTGATATACAAGTGTGCATGTGAAATTTCGAGACGTTCCAAAATATTTCACCCCTTTAATCCCAACCTCAACAAAACCATACAACAGAGTTTCACTTTTGACTAATTTTTCAGAATTAAAATTTGATCATAGATTTATCTTAGCATTAGGTAGATACCAGTGTACAACAACTTTCACAATGTTCAAAGTTATTTTGGTCATTATTTAAGGTTGGGTAAGCAAAACTCTAAGAGATGCTATTTTTTCGACTTTCTTGTAATTGAAGCTTGAAAGAGAATTTAGGTACCCATTTGAGAGATAACCATGCATACACACTTTCAGGGGATTTCGAGCTATTTTGCACCTTGGTCAAACTTGGTCAAACCAAGGCCTAAAAGGTTGCACTTTTTCCACTTTCTAAGAAATCAAATGTAAAAGTAGATTTAGACGCCCATTTAAGAGGCACACATATTTTTGCGAATTTCGAGTTATTTCGGCACTTAGTTAAGGTTGGTCAAACCAAGTTCTAAGAAATGCACTTTTGTTGACTTTCTCGAAATTGAAATTTGAAACTGTATTTAGGTACCCATTTGAGAGATAATCTCTACATGTAGATTTTTTTGGGATTGCGAGCCATTTTGGACCTCGGTCAAACTTTGTCAAACCAAGGCCTAAAACGTTGCATTTTTCCCATTTTCTTAAAATTCAAACTTCTAAGTAGATTTAGATACCCATTTCAAAGAGAGGCATGGACACCTATTTTTCTGCTATTTGGAGCTATTTTGGCCCTCATTCAAGGATGGTCAAACAAAAGATGAAAAGATGCACTTTTGTTGACTTTTTAAGAAGTGAAATTTGAAAGTAGATTTATGTACCCATTTCAATAAAGAAGCGTACACGCTAACTTTCATGATGTTCCGAGCTATTTCACTCCCTTTAAGTGCAACCTTAGCGAAAGTGCACAATAAAATTTCTCTTTTGACCAATTTATTAGAATTGAAATATGATCATATATTTAGATGCCCATTTTGTAGATAAGAGTGCATGCCAAATTTAGTGATGTTCAAAGCTCTTTTGCCCTCCTTTAAGCCAGACCTTAGTGAAACAACATGATGGAGTTTCATTTTTTACCAAATTCCCAGATTTGAAATTTGATCAGAGATTTGGATGCCCCATTGATATACAAGTGTGCATGCCAAATTTTGCAATGTTTTGAGCTATTTGGACCCACTTTAAGCTGAACTCTAGCGAAAATGCACGACGAAGTTTCACTTTTGACAATTTTCTCGCAATTGAAATTTGATGATAGATTTGGATGCCCATTTGATAGACAAGCGTGCACTCCAACTTTTGCGATGTTTCAACCTATTTTCACCCACTTTAACCCCAACCTTTGTGAAATTGCACAACAGAGTTTCACCATTTACAAATTTCTTGGAATTAAAATTTGATCATATCTTTTGATGCGCATTTGGATGATAAGTGTGCACGCCAACTTTCACGATGTTTATAGTTATCTTCAGCTCCTTTAAGCCGAACCCTAACAAAATTGTATGATCAAGTTTCACTTTTGATGTACATATTAGAATAGAAACTTGATTATAGATTTGGATTCCCATTGGATAAACAATCATGCACAAAAATTTTCCAACGTTTCGAGTTATTATTTTGACCCTTTTAAGCCCAAACCTAGTGAAACCGCATGACAGGGTTTCACTTTTGAGCAGTTTCTCAGAATTCAAATTAGCTCATACTTGTTCAAACCAAGCCCTAAAAGCTTGCACTTTTTCCTTTAAGCCAAACCTTAGCAAAATCGAATGATGCAGTTTCAATTTTGACCAACTTCTCGGAGTTGAAATTTGATCATAGATTTTGATGCCCATTTGATATAAAAACGTGCACACCAACTTTTGAAATGGTTCGCGCTATTTGGACCCCTTCGATCCCAACTCTAGAGAAAATGAACGACGGAGTTTCACTTCTGACTTATTTCTCATAATTGAAATTTGATCATAGATTTGGGTGCCCATTTGATAGATAACCGTGCATTCCAACTTTTGTGAAGTTTTGAGGTATTTTCACCCCTTGTAACCCCAATCTTAGCAAAACCGCATGGCGGAGTTTCACTCTTGACAAATTTCTTGGAATTAAAATTTGATCATAGATTTAGAAGTGCATTTGGAAGATAAGAGTGCACGCTAACATTCTTGATGTTCAGAGTTATTTTCGACTCCTTTAAGCCAAACCCTAACAAAACTGCACAATGGAGTTTCGCTTTTGACCAAATTCTAAGAATTGAAACTTGATCATAAATTTGAATGCCCATTACATAAAAAAGCATGCACGTCAACTTTTGCAATGTTCCAAGCTATTTTGACCACCTTTAACCCCAACCCTAGTGAAAACGCATGACAAAGTTTCTCTTTTGAGCAGTTTCTTATAATTGAAATTTGATCATAGATTTGAATGTCCATTTGACAGTTAAGCATGCACGCGAAATTTTGAGACTTCTAAAATATTTCACCCCCTTTAATCCCAGTGCACACCAACTTTCATGTACACACTAACAGTGCACACCAACTTTCATGATGCTCAAAGTTATTTTGGTCTTTGTTCAAGGTTAGTCAAGAAAAGGTCTAAGAGATGCCATTTTTTCGACTTTCTTGTAAGGGAAATTAGGTACCCATTTGAGAGATAACCATGCATACACAGTTTTAGGGGATTTCGAGCTGTTTTGGACCTTGGTCAAACTTGGTCAAACCAAGGCCTAAAAGTCCAATTTCTTAGAAATCAAATTTGAAAGTAGATTTAGATACCCATTTCAGCACTTAGTCAAGGTTGGTCAAACCAAGTTCTAAGAAATGCACTTTTCTTGACTTTATCGAAATTGAAATTTGAAACCGTACTTAGGTACCCATTTGAGAGATAATCCCAACATGTAGATTTTTTTGGGATTGCGAACCATTTTGGACCTATGTCAAACTTCGTCGAACCAAGGCCTAAAACGTTGCATTTTTTCCATTTTCTGAAAAGTCAAATTTTAAATTAGATTTAGATACCAATTTCAAAGATAGGCATGGACACCTATTTTTATGAGATTTGGAGCTATTTTGGCCCTCATTCAAGGATGGTTAAACAAAAGTTGAAAAGTTGCACTTTTGTTGACTTTTTCAGAAGTGAAACTTGAAAGTGGATTTAGGTACCCATTTAAATAAACAAGTGTACACACTAACTTTTGTGACGTTCCGAGCTATTTCACTCCCTTTAAGTGCAACCTAAGTGAAAGCGCACGATAAAGTTTCTCGTTTGACCAATTTCTTAGAATTGAAATATGATCATATATTTAGATGCCCATTTGGTAGATAAGAGTGCATGCCAAATTTAGTGATGTTCAGATCTCTTTTTCCCTCCTTTAAGCTAAACCTTAGCGAAACCACATGACGGAGTTTCACTTTTGACCAAATTCCCAGAATTGAAATTTGATCATAGATTTGGATACCGGTTTGAGATACAAGCGTGCATGCCAAATTTTGAAATGTTTCGAGCTATTTGGACCCGCTTTAAGCCGAACTATAGTGAAAACGCAAGACGAAGTTTCACTTTTGACAATTTTCTCTCAATTGAAATTTGATCATAGATTTGGATGCCCATTTGATAAACAAGTGTGCACTCCAACTTTCGCGACATTCTGAGCTATTTTCACCCCCTTTAACACCATACTTCGCAAAACCACACGACAGAGTTTCACTTTTTACAAATTTATTAGAATTAAAATTTGATGATATCTTTTGATGCGCATTTGGATGATAAGTGTGCACGCCAACTTTCACGATGTTTGGAGTTATTTTCAGCTCCTTTAAGCCAAACCCTAACAAAACTGTACAATGGAGGTTCACTTTTGACGTAATTCTTAGAATGGAAACTTGATCATAGATTTGAATGCCCATTGGATAAACAATCATGCACGCCAAATTTTGAAATGTTTTGAGCTATTATTTTGACCCCTTTTAAGCCCAACCCTAGTGAAACTGCACGACAGAGTTTCACTTTTGAGCAATTTCTCAAAATTGAAATTTGCTCATAGATTTGGATGTCCATTTGATAGACAAGCTTGCACATGAAATTTCATGACGTTGCGAAATATTTTCACCCGCTTTAAGCCCATTTTGGCGCTTAGTCAAGGTTGGTCAAACCGGGTTCTAAGAAATGCACTTTTCTTGACTTTATCGAAATTGCATTTTTTCCATTTTCTGAAAATTCAAATTTTAAAGTAGATTTAGATACCCATTTCAAAGATAGGCATGGACACCTATTTTTATGAGATTTGGAGCTATTTTGGCCCTCATTCAAGGATTGTCCAACAAAAGTTGAAAAGATGCACTTTTGTTGACTTTTTCAGAACTGAAGTTTGAAAGTGGATTTAGGTACCCATTTCAATAAAAAAGTGTACACACTAACTTTCGCAACGTTCCAAGCTATTTCACTCCCTTTAAGTGTAACCTTAGCGAAAGCGCATGATAAAGTTTCTCGTTTGACCAATTTCTTAGAATTGAAATATGATCATATATTTAGATGCCCATTTGGTATCTAAGAGTGCATGCCAAATTTAGTGATGTTCAGAGCTCTTTTTCCCTCCTTTAAGCTAAACGTTAGCGAAACCGCACGACGGAGTTTCACTTTTGACCAAATTCCTAGAATTGAAATTTAATCTGATATTTGGATACTCGGTTGATATACAAGCATGCACGCCAAATTTTGTATTGTGTCGAGCTATTTGGACCCGCTTTAAGCTGAACTATAGTGAAAATGCACAACGAAGTTTCACTTTTGACAATTTTCTCGCAATTGAAATTTGATCATAGATTTGGATGCCCATTTGATAGACAAGTGTGCACTCCAACTTTCACAACGTTGCGAGCTATTTTGACCCCCATTAACCCCAATTTTTGCGAAACCGCACGACGGAGTTTCACTTTTTACAAATTTATCAGACTTAAAATTTGATCATATCTTTTGATGTGCATTTGGATGATAAGTGTGCATGCCAACTTTAACGATGTTCAGAGTTATTTTCAGCGCCTTTAAGCCAAACCCTAACAAAACTGCACGATGGAGGTTCACTTTTGATGTACTTCTTAGAATGGAAACTTGATCATAGATTTGGATGCCCATTGGATAAACAATCATGCACGACAAATTTTGAAAAGTTTTGAGCTATTATTTTAACCCCTTTTAAGCCCAACCCTAGTGAAACCGCACGACAGAGTTTCACTTTTGAGCAGTTTTTCAGGATTGAAATTTGCTCATAGATTTGGATGTCCATTTGATAGACAAGCTTGCACATGAAGCTTCACAACATTGCAAAATATTTTCAACCGCTTTAAGCCCAACCTTAGCAAAACTGCACAACGGAGTTTCACGTTTGACTAATTTCTCAAAATTAAAATTTAATCCTAGATTTATTGCCGCATTTGGTAGATAAGAGTGCATGCTAACTTTCATGATGTTCAAAGCTGTTTTGGTCGTTATTCAAGGATGTCAAGTAAAGGTCTAAGAGATGTTATTTTATTGGTTTTCTTATAATTGAAATTTAAAACAGAATTTAGGTAACCATTTGAGAGATAACCATGCATACAAATTTTCAGGGGATTTGGAGCTATTTTGGACCTTAGGCAAACTTGGTGAAACCAAGGCCTAAAAGGTTGCATTTGTTTCCAATTTGTCAGCCATTTTCCCCTCCTTTAAGCCAAACCTTAGCAAAATCAAATGATGGAGTTTCAATTTTGACCAAATTCTCGGAGTTGAAATTTGATCATAGATTTGGATGCCTGTTTGATATAAAAACATGCACGCTAACTTTTGCAATGGTTTGAGCTATCTGGACCCCTTTGAGCCCAACTCTAGCGAAAATACACAATAGAGTTTCACTTCTGACCAATTTCTCAGAATTGAAATTTGATCATAGATTTGGATTCCTCTTTGATAGATAACTGTGCACTCCAACTTTCACGACGTTTTGAGCTATTTTCACCCCCTTTAACCCCAATCTTAGCGAAACCACATGACAGAGTTTCACTCTTAACCAATTTCTCAGAATTAAAATTTGATTATAGATTTAGATGCGCATTTGGATGATAAGAATCCACGCCAACTTTCATGATGTTCAAAGTTATTTTTGACTCCTTTAAGCCAAACCCTAACAAAATTGCACGATGGAGTTTTGCTTTTGACCAACTTCTAAGAATTGAAACTTGATCATAGATTTGGATGCCCATTAGATAAACAAGCATGCACGCCAACTTTTGCAACGTTCCAAGCTATTTTGACCACCTTTAAACCCAACCCTACCGAAAACGCATGACGAAGTTTCACTTTTGAGTAGTTTCTTATAATTGAAATTTGATCATAGATTTCAATGCCCATTTGATAGACAAGCATGCACACAAAATTTTGAGATGTTCCAAAATATTTCACCCCCTTTAATCCCAACCTCATCTAAACCATACAATAGAGTTTCACTTTTGACTAATTCCTAAGAATTAAAATTTGATCGTAGATTTAACTTAACATTTTGTAGATAACAATGCACACCAATGTTCACGATGTTCAAAGTTATTTTGGTCGTTATTCAAGGTTGGTCAAGCAAAGGTCTAAGAGATGCTATTTTTTTTTACTTTCTTGTAATTAAAATTTCAAAGAGAATTTAGATACCCATTTGAGACATAACCATGCATACAGACTTTAAGGGGATTTTGAGCTATTTTGGACCTTGGTCAAAGTTTGTCAAACCAAGGCCTAAAAGGTTGCACTTTTTTCCAATTTCTTAGAAATCAACTTTAAAAGTAGATTTAGATGGCCATTTCAGAGTCACACATATTTTTGCGAATTTGGAGTTATTTCGCCACTTAGCTAAGGTTGGTCAAATCAAGTTCTAAGAAATGCACTTTTCTTGACTTTCTCGAAATTGAAATTTGAAACTGTATTTAGGTACCCATTTGAGAGATAATACCTACATGTAGATTATTTTGGGATTGCGAGCCATTTCGGACCTCGATCAAACTTTGTCAAACTAAGGCCTAAAACGTTGCATTTTTCCCATTTTCTTAAAATTCAAATTTTGAAGTAGATTTAGATACCCATTTCAAAGATAGGCATGGACGCCTATTTTTATGCTACTTGAAGCTATTTTGGCCTTCATTCAAGGATGGTCAAACAAAAGCTGAAAAGATGCACTTTTGTTGACTTTTTAAGAAGTGAAATTTGAAAGTAGATATATGTACCCATTTCAATAAACAAGCGTACAGGCTAACTTTCGTGACGTTCTGCGCTATTTCACTCCCTTTAAGTGCAACCTTAGCGAAAGTGGACGATAAATTTTCTCTTTTCACCAATTTCTTAGAATTGAAATATGATCATAGATTTAGATGCCCATTTGGTAGATAAGAGTGCATGCCAAATTTAGTGATGTTCAGAGCTATTTTTCCCTCCTTTAAGGCAAACCTTAGCAAAAGGCATGATGGAGATTCACTTTTGGCCAAATTCCCAGAATTGAAATTTGAACATAGATTTGGATGCCTGGTTGATATACAAGCATGCATGCCAAATTTTGCAATGTTTCAAGCTATTTGGACCTGCTTTAAGCCGAACTCTAGCGAAAATGGACGACAAAGTTTCACTTTTGACAATTTTCTCACAATTGAAATTTGATCATAGATTTGGATGCCCATTTGATAGACAAGCCTGCACTCCAACTTTCATGACGTTCCGAGCTATTTTCACCCCCTTTAATCCCAACCTTTGTGAAACCACACAATGGAGTTTCAATTTTTACAAATTTGTCAGAATTAAAATTTGATCATTTCTTTTGATGCACATTTGGATGATAAGTGTGCACGCCAAATTTCACGATGTTCATAGTTTTTTTCAGCTCCTTTAAGCCAAACCCTATCAAAATTGTATGATCGAGTTTCACTTTCGACGTAGTTCTTAGAATAGAAACTTGATTATAGATTTGGATGCCCATTGGATAAACAATCATGCACACCAAATTTTGCAACGTTTTGAGCTATTATTTTGACCCCTTTTAAGCCCAACTCTAGTGAAACCGCATGACAGAGTTTCACTTTTGAGCAGTTTCTCAGAATTCAAATTTGCTCATACTTGGTCAAACCAAGGCCTAACAGCTTGCACTTTTTCCTTTAAGCCAAACCTTAGCGAAATCGAATGATGGAGTTTCAATTTTGAACAAATTCTCAGAGTTGAAATTTGATCATAGATTTGGATGCCCGTTTGATATAAAAATGTGCACACCAAATTTTGTAATGGTCTGAGCTATTTGGACCCCTTCGAGCCCAACACTAGCGAAAATGAACGACAGAGTTTCACTTCTGACTAATTTCTCAGAATTGAAATTTGATCATAGATTTAAATGCCTGTTTGATAGATAATCATGCACTCTTGACAAATTTCTTGAAATTAAAATTTGATTATAGCTTTAGATGTGCATTTGGAAGATAAGAGTGCATGCCAACTTTCATGATGTTCAGAGTTAATTTCGAATCCTTTAAGCAAAACCCTAACAAAACCGCACGATGGAGTTTCGCTTTTGACCAACTTCTAAGAATTTAAACTTGATCATAGATTTGGATTCCCATCAGATTAACAAGCATGCACACCAACTTTCACAACGTTCCAAGCTATTTTGACCATCTTTAAGCCCAACCCTATCGAAAAAGCATGATGAAGTTTCACTTTTGAGCAGTTTTGTATAATTGAAATTTGATCATAAATTTTACTGCCCATTTGATAGACAAGCATGCACATAAAATTTTGAGACGTTCCAAAATATTTCACCCCCTTTAATCCCAACCTCAGCAAAACCATACAACAGAGTTTCACTTTTGACTAATTTTGAAGAATTAAAATTTGATCATAGATTTATCTTAGCATTTGGCAGATAATAGTGCACACCAACTTTCGCGATGTTTGATGTTATTTTGGTCATTATTCAAGGTTGGTCAAGCAAAGGTCTAAGAGATGCTATTTTTTCAACTTTCTTGTAAGTGAAATTTGAAAGAGAATTTAGGTACCCATTTGAGAGATAACCATGCATACACACTTTCAGGGGATTTCAAGCTATTTTGGACCTTGGTCAAGCTTGGTCAAACCAAGGCCTAAAAGGTTGCACTTTTTTCCAATTTATTAGAAATCAAATTTAAAAGTAGATTTAGCTAACCATTCAAGAGGCACACATAAAAATGTGCATAACGGAGTTTGACTTTTAACGAATTTCTTGGAATTAAAATTTAATCAACTATTTAAATGTGCATTTGAAAGATAAGAGTGCGTGCCAACTTTCACGATGTTGAGAGCTATTTTCGGCATCTTTAAGCCAAACCCTAACAAGACTGCAAGATGCAGTCTCAACTTTCACCAAATTCTCAGAATTGAATCTTGATCAAAGGTTTGGATGCATATTGGATAGACAAGCATGCACGTCAACTTTCGTGACGTTCCATGCTATTTTGACCCCCTTTAAGCCCAACCCTGTCGAAACCGCATGAAGGAGTTTCACTTTCGAGCAGTGTCTTAGAATTTAAATTTGATCATAAATTTGGATGCCTATTTGATGAACAAGCATGCATGCAAAATTTTGAGACATTCCAAAATATTTTCACCCTCTTTAAGCCCAACCTTAGCAAAACCGCACAACGGAGTTTCACGTTTGACTAATTTCTCAAAATTAAAATTTAATCATAGATTTATCGGCGCATTTGGTAGATAAGAGTCCATGCTAACTTTCATGATGTTCGGAGCTATTTTGGTCGTTATTCAAAGTTGGAGTAAAGTTCTAAGAGATGTTATTTTTTTAGCTTTCTTGTAATTGAAATTTTAAAGAGAATTTTGGTAAACATTTGAGACATAACCATGCATAAAATCTTTCAGGGGATTTCAAGCTATTTGGACCTTAGGTAAACTTGGTGAAACCAGGACATAAAAACTTGCATTTGTTTCCAATTTCTCAAAGCCATTTTCCCCTCCTTTAAGCCAAACCTTAGCGAAATCGAATGATGGAGTTTAACTTTTGACCAAATTCTTGGAGTTGAAATTTGATCATAGAATTGGATTCCCATTTGAGATAAAAACATGCACGCCAACGTTTGCAATGGTCCGAGCTATTTGGACCCCTTCAAGCCAAACTCTAGTGAAAATGAATGACAGAGTTTCTCTTTTAACTAATTTCTCAGAATTGAAATTTGATCATAGATTTGGATGCTCGTTTGATAGATAACCATGACTCAAACTCTCATGACTTTTTGAGCTATTTTCACCCCCTGTAACCCCAATCAAAGTGAAACTGCATGACAAAGTTTCACTCTTGACAAATTTCTCGGAATTAAAATTTGATCATAGATTTAGATGTGCATTTGGAAGATAAGGCAGCATGCACACCAAATTTTGCAACGTTCTGAGCTATTATTTTGACTCCTTAAGCTTAACCCTAGTGAAACCGCACGACGGAGTTTCATTTTTGAGCAGTTTCTCAGAATTGAAATTCGCTCATAGATTTAGATGTCCATTTCATAGACAAGCTTGCACATGAAATTTCACGACGTTGCGAAATATTTTAACCCACTTTAAGCGCAACCTTAGAAAAATTGCACAACGGAGTTTCACGTTTGACTAATTTCTCAAAATTAAAATTTAATCATAGATTTATCGACGCATTTGGTAGATAAGAGTGCATGCTAGCTTTCATGATGTTTGGAGCTATTTTGGTCGTTATTCAAGGTTGGTCAAGTAAAGGTCTAAGAGATGTTATTTTTTAGTTTTCTTGTAATTGAAATTTGAAAGAGAATTTAGGTAACCTTTTGAGAGATAACCATGCATACAAACTTTCAGGGGATTTCGAGCTATTTTGGACCTTAGGAAAACTTGGTGAAACCAAGGCCTAAAAGGTTGTATTTGTTTCGAATTTCTCCGCCATTTTCCCCTCCTTTAAGCCAAACCTTAGCAAAATCGAATGATGGAGTTTCACTTTTGACTAAATTTTCGGAGTTGAAATTTGATCATAGATTTTGGTCATTATTCAAGGTTGGTCAAGCAAAGGTCTAAGAGATGCTATTTTTTCGGCTTTCTTGTAAGTGAAATTTGAAAGAGAATTTAGGTAACCATTTGAGAGATGACCATGCATACAAACTTTCAAGGGATTTCGAGCTATTTTGGACCTTTGTCAAACTTGGTCAAACCAAGCTCTAAAAGGTTGCACTTCTTGCCAATTTCTTAGAAATCAAATTTAAAAGTAGATTTAGATACCCATTTAAGAAGCACACATAAAAACGTGCACGACGGAGTTTCACTTTTAACCAATTTCTTGGAATTAAAATTTAGTCATAGATTTAAATGCGCATTTGGAAAATAAGAGTGCATGCCAACTTTCACGATGTTGGGAGCAATTTTCGGCATCTTTAAGCCAAACCCTAACAAAACTGCACAATGCAATCTCAGCTTTGACCAAATTCTCAGAAATGAAACCTCATCATATGTTTGGATTCATATTGGATATACAAGCATGCACACCAACTTTCACGATGTTTCGAGCTATTTTGACCCCTTTTAAGCCCAACCCTGTCGAAACCGCACGACGGAGTTTCACTTTCGAGCAGTTTCTTAGAATTTAAATTTGATCATAAATTTGGATGCCCATTTGATGAACAAGTGTGCATGCAAACTTTTGAGACATTCCAAAATATTTTCACCCCCTTTAAGCCCAACCTTAGCAAAACCACACAACGGAGTTTCACGTTTATCGACGCATTTGGTAGATAAGAGTGCATGCTAACTTTCATGATATTCGTAGCTATTTTTGTCGTTATTCAAGGTTGGTCAAGTAAAGGTCTAAGAGATGTTATTTTTTCGGCTTTCTTATAGTTGAAATTTGAAAGAGAATTTAGGTACCCATTTTAGAGATAACCATGCATACAAACTTTCAGGGCATTTTGAGCTATTTTGGTCCTTAGGCAAACTTGGTGAAACCAAGCCCTAAAAGGTTGTATTTGTTTCCAATTTATCAAAGCCATTTTCCCCTCCTTTAAGCCAAACCTTAGCAAAATCGAATGACAGAGTTTCACTTTTGACCAAATTCTCAGAGTTGAAATTTGATCATAGATTTGGATGCCCGTTTGATATAAAAATGTGCACGCCAACTTTTGCAATGGTCCGAGCTATTTGGACCCCTTCGAGCCCAACTCTAGCGAAAATGAACGACGGAGTTTCACTTCTGACTAATTTCTAAGAATTGAAATTTGATCATAGATTTGGATGCCCGTTTCAAAGATAAGCATGCACTCCAACTTTCACGACATTTTGAGCTATTTTCAACCCCTGTTACCCTAATCTTAGCGAAACTGCATGCCGGAGTTTCACTCTTGACAAATTTCTTGAAATTAAAATTTGATCATAGATTTAGATGTGGATTTGGAAGATAATAGTGCAAACCAAATTTCATGATGTTCAAAGTTATTTTTTACTCCTTTAAGCCAAACCCTAACAAAACCGCACGATGGAGTTTCGCTTTTGACCAACCTCTAAGAATTGAAACTTGATCATAGATTTGGATGCCCATTAGATAAGCAAGCATGCATGCCAACTTTTGCAACGTTCCAAGCTATTTTGACTACCTTTAAGCTCAACCCTAGCGAAAAAGCATGATAAGTTTCACTTTTGAGCAGTTTTGTATAATTGAAATTTGATCATAGATTTAAATGCCCATTTGATAGACAAGCGTGCACATGAAATTTCAAGACGTTCCAAAATATTTCACCCCCTTTAATACCAACCTCAGCAAAACCATACAACAGAATTCACTTTTGACTAATTTCTCAGAATTAAAATTTGATCGTAGATTTATCTTAGCATTTGGTACATAACAGTGCACACCAACTTTCACGATGTTCAATGTTATTTTGGTCATTATTCAAGGTTGGTCAAGCAAAGATCTAAGAGATGCTATTTTTTTGACTTTCTTGTAAGTGAAATTTGAAAGAGAATATAGGTACCCATTTGAAAGATAACCATGCATACACACTTTCAGGGGATTCCAAGCTATTTTGGACCTTGGTCAAACTTGGTCAAACCAAGGCCTAAAAGTCCAATTTCTTAGAAATCAAATTTAAAAGTAGATTTAGATACCCATTTCGGCACTTAGTCAAGGTTTGTCAAACTAAGTTCTAAGAAATGCACTTTTCTTGACTTTCTTGGAATTGAAATTTGAAACTCTATTTAGGTACCCATTTAAGAGATAATCCCTACATATAGATTTTTTTGGGATTGCGAGCCATTTTGGACCTCGGTCAAACTTCGTCAAACCAAGGCCTAAAACGTTGCATTTTTTCCATTTTCTGAAAATTCAAATTTTAAACTAGATTTAGATACCCATTTCAAAGATAGGCATGGACACCTATTTTTATGAGATTTGGAGCTAGTTTGGCCCTCATTCAAGGATGGTCAAACAAAAGTTGAAAAGATGCACTTTTGTTGACTTTTTTAGCAGTGAGATTTGAAAGTGGATTTAGGTACCCATTTCAATAAACAAGTGTACACGCTAACTTTCATGACTTTTCGAGCTATTTCACTCCCTTTAAGTTCAAACTTAGCGAAAGTGCATGATAAAGTTTCTCATTTGACCAATTTTTAGAATTGAAATATGACCATATATTTAGATGCCCATTTTCTAGATTAGAGTGCATACCAAATTTTGTGATGTTCAAAGCTCTTTTTCCCTCCTTTAAGCCAAACCTTAGCAAAACCGCATGACGGAGTTTCACTTTTGAGAAAATTCCCAGAATTGAAATTTGATCATAGATTTGGATACCCGTTTGATATAAAAGCATGATTCCAAATTTTGTAATGTTTCGAGCTATCTGGACCCGCTTTAAGCCGAACTATAGTGAAAATGCATGACGAAGTTTCACTTTTGACAGTTTTCTCGCAATTGAAATCTAATCATAGATTTGGATGCCCATTTGATAGAAAAGCGTGCACTCCAAATTTCGCAACGTTCCGAGCTATTTTCACCCCCTTTATCCCCAACCTTTACGAAATCGCACGACAGATTTTCACATTTTACAAATTTATTGGAATTAAAATTTGATCATATCTTTTGATGCACATTTCGATGATAAGTGTGCCACAAGTGTGCATGCCAACTTTCACGATGTTCAGAGTTATTTTTAGCTCCTTTCAGCCAAACCCTAACAAAGCTGTACAATGGAGGTTCACTTTTGACATACTTCTTAGAATGGAAACTTGATCATAGATTTGGATGCCCATTGGATAAACAATCATGCACACCAAATTTTGCAACATTCCAAGCTATTATTTTGACCCCTTTTAAACCCAACCCTAGTGAAACCACACGACAGAGTTTCACTTTTGAGTAGTTTCACAGAATTGAAATTTGCTCATAGATTTGGATCTCCATTTGATAGACAAGCTTGCACATGAAATTTCATGATGTTGCAAAATATTTTCACCCACTTTAAGCCCAACCTTAGCAAAACTGCACAACGGAGTTTCACATTTGACTAATTTCTCAAAATTAAAATTTAATCGTAGATTTATCAGCGCATTTGGTAGATAAGAGTGCATGCTAACTTTCATGATGTTCAGAGCTATTTTGGTCATTATTCAAGGTTGGTCAAGTAAAGGTCTAAGGGATGTTATTTTTTCTACTTTGTTGTAATTGAAATTTGAAAGAGAATTTAGGTAACCATTTTGGAGATAACCATGCATACAAACTTTCAGGGGATTTCGAGCTATTTTGGAACTTAGGGAAACTTGGTGAAACCAAGGACTAAAAGGTTGCATTTGTTTTCAATTTGTCAGCCATTTTCCCCTCCTTTAAGCAAAACCTTAGCAAAATCTAATGATGGAGTTTCACTTTTGTCCAAATTCTCGGAGTTGTAATTTGATCATAGATTTGGATGCCCGTTTGATATAAAAACGTGCACACCACCTTTTGCAATGGTCCGAGCTATTTTGACCCCTACGATCCCAACTCTAGCGAAAATGCATGACGGAGTTTCACTTCTGACGAATTTCCCAGAATTGAAATTTGATCATAGATTTGGATGCCCGTTTGATAGATAACCGTGCACTCCAACTTTCACGATGTTTTGAGCTATTTTCACCCCCTTTAACCCCAATATTAGTGAAACCACATGAGGGAGTTTCACTCTTGACCAATTTCTTGGAATTAAAATTTGATCATAGATTTAGATGCGCATTTAGAAGATAAGAGTGCACACCAACTTTCATGATGTTAAGAGTTATTTTCGATTCCTTTAAGCAAAACCCTAACAAAACTGCACGATGAAGTTTCGCTTTTGACCAACTTCTAAGAATTGAAACTTGATCATAGATTTGGATGCCCATTAGATAAACAGGCATGCATGCCAACTTTTGCAATGTTCCAAGCTATTTTGACCACCTTTAAGCCCAACCCTAGCGAAAACGCATGAGGAAGTTTCACTTTTGAGTAGTTTCTTATAATTGAAATTTGATCATAGATTTCAATGGCCATTTGATAGACAAGCATTCACTCGAAATTTTGAGACGTTCCAAAATATTTCACCCCCTTCAATCCCAACCTCATCTAAACCATACAACAGAGTTTCACTTTTGACTAATTTCTAAGAATTAAATTTGATCATGGATTTATCTTAACATTTGGTAGATAACAGTGCACACCAACTTTCATGATGTTCAAAGTTATTTTGGTCGTTATTCAAGGTTGGTCAAGCAAAGGTCTAAGAGATGCTATTTTTTTTACTTTCTTGTAATTGAAATTTCAAAGAGAATTTAGATACCCATTTGAGAGACAACAATGCATACACACTTTCAGTGGATTTCGAGCCATTTTGGACCTTGGTCAAACTTGGTCAAACCAAGGCCTAAAAGGTTGTACTTTTTTCCAATTTCTTAGAAATCAAATTTGAAAGTAGGTTTAGATGCCCATTTAAGAGGCACACATATTTTTGCGAATTTCGAATTATTTTGGAACTTAGTTAAGCTTGGTCAAACCAAGTTCTAAGAAATGCTCTTTTCTTGACTTTCTCGAAATTGAAATTTGAAACTATATTTAGGTACCCATTTGAGAGATAATCCCTACATGTAGATTTTTTTGGGATTGCGAGCCATTTTGGACCTCAGTCAAACTTTGTCAAACTAAGGCCTAAAACATTACATTTTACCCATTTTCTTAAAATTCAAATTTTGAAGTAGATTTAGATACCCATTTTAAATATAGGCATGGACACCTATTTTATGCTATTTGGATCTATTTTGGCCCGCATTCAAGGATGGTCAAACAAAACCTGAAAAGATGGACTTTTGTTGACTTTTTAAGAAGTGAAATTTGAAAGTAAATTTATGTACCCATTTCAATAAACAAGCGTATACACTAAGTTTCATGACGTTACGAGATATTTCACTTGCTTTAAGTGCAACCTTAGCAAAAGCGCACGATAAAGTTTCTCTTTTGACTAATTTCTTAGAATTGAAATATGATCATAAATTTAGATGCCCATTTGGTAGATAAGAGTGCATGCCAAATTTAGTGATGTTTAGAGCTCTTTTTTCCTCCTTTAAGCCAAACCTTAGCGAAACCACATGATGGAGTTTCACTTTTGACCAAATTCCCAGAATTGAAATTTGATCATAGATTTAGATGCTCAGTTTATCTACAAGCATGCACGCCAAATTTTGCAATGTTTCGAGCTATTTCGACCCACTTTAAGCCGAACTCTAGCGAAAATGCACGACGAAGTTTCACTTTTGACTAAACCGCACCTTTCACCCCTTTAATCCCAACCTCAGCAAAACCATACAACAGAGTTTCACTTTTGACTAATTTCTCAGAATTAAAATTTCATTGTAGATTTATCTTAGCATTTGGTAGATACCAGTGCACACCAACTTTCATGATGTTTGAAGTTATTTTTGTCATTATTTAAGGTTGGCCAAGTAAAGGTCTAAGAGATGCTATTTTTTTTACTTTCTTGTAATTGAAATTTAAAAGAGAATTTAGGTACCCATTTGAGAGATAAATGCATACACACTTTCAGGGGATTTCGAGCTATTTCGGAGATTGGTCAAACTTGGTCAAACCAAAGCCTAAAAAGTCCAATTTCTTAGAAATCAAATTTAAATGTAGATTTAGATACCCATTTCGACACTTAGTCAAGGTTTGTCAAACCAAGTTCTAAGAAATGCACTTTTCTTGACTTTCTCGAAATTGAAATTTGAAACTGTATTTAGGTACCCATTTGAGAGATAATCTCTACATGTAGATTTTTTTGGGATTGCGAGCCATTTTGGACCTCGGTCAAACTTTGTCAAACCAAGGCCTAAAACGTTGCATTTTTCCCATTTTCTTAAAATTCAAACTTCTAAGTAGATTTAGATACCCATTTCAAAGAGAGGCATGGACACCTATTTTTCTGCTATTTGGAGCTATTTTGGCCCTCATTCAAGGATGGTCAAACAAAAGCTGAAAAGATGCACTTTTTTTAACTTTTTAAGAAATGAAATTTGAAAGTAGATTTATGTACCCATTTCAATAAACAAGCGTACACGCTAACTTTCATGATGTTCTAAGCTATTTCACTCCCTTTAAGTGCAACCTTAGCGAAAGTGCACAATAAAGTTTCTCTTTTGACCAATTTCTTAGAATTGAAATGTGATCATATATTTAGATGCCCATTTCATAGATAAGAGTGCATGCCAAATTTAGTGATGTTCAGAGCTCTTTTTCCCTCCTTTAAGCCAAACCTTAGTGAAACGGCATGATGGAGTTTCATTTTTTACCAAATTCCCAGATTTGAAATTTGATCATAGATTTGGATGCCCCATTGATATACAAGTGTGCATGCCAAATTTTACAATGTTTTGAGCTATTTGGACCCGCTTTAAGCTGAACTCTAACGAAAATGCACGACGAAGTTTCACTTTTCACAATTTTCTCGCAATTGAAATTTGATGATAGATTTGGATGCCCATTTGATAGACAAGTGTGCACTCCAACTTTTGCGATGTTTCAACCTATTTTCACCCACTTTAACCCCAACCTTTGTGAAATTGCACAACAGAGTTTCACCGTTTACAAATTTCTTGGAATTAAAATTTGATCATATCTTTTGATGCGCATTTGGATGATAAGTGTGCACGCCAACTTTCATGATGTTCAGAGTTATTTTCAGCTCCTTTAAGCCAAACCCTAACAAAACCATACGATGGAGGTTCACTTTTGACGTACTTCTTAGAATGGAAACTTGTTCATAGATTTGGATACCCATTGGATAAACAATCATCCACGCCAAATTTTGCAACGTTCACAGCTATTATTTTGACCCCATTTAAGCCCAACCCTAGTGAAACTACACAACAGAGTTTCACTTTTGAGCAGTTTCTTACAATTGAAATTTGCTCATAGATTTGGATGTCCATTTGATAGACAATCTTGCACATGAAATTTCACGATGTTGCGAAACATTTTCACCCGCTTTAAGCCGAACCTTAGCAAAACAACATAAGGGAGTTTCACTTTTGACCAATTTCTCAGAATTAAAATTTGATCGTAGATTTATTTGCGCATTTTGTAGATAAGAGTGCATGCTAACTTTCACGATGTTCGGAGCTATTTTGGTCGTTATTCAAGGCTGGACAAGCAAAGGTCCAAGATATTATATTTTTCTGACTTTCTCATAATTGAAATTTGAAAGAGAATTTAGATACCCATTTGAGAGATAACCATGCATACAAACTCTCAGGGGATTTCAAGCTATTTTGGTCCTTAGTCAAACTTGGTCAAACTAAGGCCTAAAATCTTGCACTTTTTTCCAATTGCTTAGAAATCAAATGTAAAAGTATATTTAGATACCCATTTAAGAGATAAGTGTGCACACATATTTCTGTGAGATTTCAGGTTATTTCAGCCCTTAGTTAAGGTTGGTTAAGCGAAGTTCTAGGAAATGCATTTTTCTTGACTTTCTTGCAATTGAAATTTGAAACTATATTTAGGTATCCATTTCATAGATAAAGCATATATGTATATTTTTTGGGGATTGCGAGCCATTTTGGACATCGGTCAAACTTCGGCAAACCAAGGCCTAAAACGTTGCATTATTTCCAATTTCTCAAAATTCAAATTTTAAAGTAGATTTAGATACCCATTTCAAATATAGGAATTGACACCTATTTTAATGACATTTTGAGCTATTTTGGCCCTTAATCAAGGATGGTCAAACCAAGGTTGTAAATAAGCACTTTTGTCGACCTTTTCAGAATCGAAATTTGAAAGTGGAATTAGGTACCCATTTCAATAAACAAGCATACACGCCAAATTTCGTAAGGATCTGAGCTATTTTCACTCCCTTTAAGTGCAACCTTAGCGAAACCGCCAATATGCCCATTTGGTAGATAAGCGTGCACACATATTTTTGCGAGATTTCTAGTTAGATAAGAGTGCATGAAAAATTTCATGATGTTTAGAGCTATTTTCCCCTCCTTTAAGCCAAAGGCTAGCGAAATCGAATGATGTAGTTTCACTTTTGACCAAATTCTCAGAGTTGAAATTTGATCATAGATTTAGATGCCCACTTGATATAAAACGTGCATACCAGCTTTTGCAATGGTCTGAGCTATTTGGACCCCTTCGATCCCAACTCTAGCCAAAATGCACGATGAATTTTCACTTCTGACCAATTCCTCAGAATTGAAATTTGATCATATATTTGGATCTCGTTTGATAGATAACGGTGCACTCCAACTTTCACGACATTTTGAGCTATTTTCACCCCCTTTAACCCCAATCTTAGCGAAACCGCATGATGGAGTTTCACTCTTGACCAATTTCTCAGAATTAAAATTTGATCATAGATTTAGAAGTGCATTTGGAAGGTAAGACTGCACACCAACTTCCATGATGTTCAGAGTTATTTTCAACTCCTTTAAGCCAAACCCTAACAAAATTGCCCGATGGAGTTTCGCTTTTGACAAAATTCTAAGAATTGAAACTTGATCATAGATTTAGATTCCCATTAGATAAACAAGCATGCACACCAACTTTCGCAATGTTCCCAGCTATTTTGACCACCTTTAATCCCAACCCTAGCAAAAACACATGAGGAAGTTTCACTTTTGAGCAGTTTCTTATAATTGAAATTTGATCATAAATTTGAATGCCCATTTGATAGACAAGCGTGCACGCCAAATTTCGAGACGTTCCAAAATATTTCATCCCCTTTAATCCCAACCTCAGCACAACCATACAATAGAGTTTCACTATTGACTAATTTCTTAGAATGAAAATTTGATCGAAGATTTATCTTAGCATTTAAGAGGCACACATATTTTTGCAAATTTCGAGTTATTTCGGCACTTAGTTAAGGTTGGTCTAACCAAGTTCCAAGAAATGCACTTTTTTTTACTTTCTCAAAATTGAATTTTGAAACTGCATTTAGGTACCCGTTTGAGAGATAATCCCTACATGTAGATTTTTTTGGGATTGTGAGCCATTTTGGACCTCTGTCAAACTTCGTCATACCAAGGCCTGAAACGTTGCATTCTTTCCATTTTTTGAAAATTCAAGTTTTAAAGTAGATTTAGATACACATTTCAAATATAGGCATTTCCACCAATTTTTATGAGGTTTGGAGCTATTTTGGCCCTTAATCAAGGATGGTCAAACCAAGGTTGAAAATATGCACTTTTGTCGACTTTTTCAGAAGTGAAATTTGAAAGTGGATTTAGGTACCCATTTCAATAAACAAGCGTCCATGCTAACTTTCACGATGTTCTAATCTATTTCACTCCCTTTAAGTGCAACCTTAGGGAAAGTGCACAATAAAGTTTCTCATTTGACCAATTTCTTAGAATTGAAATATAATCATACATTTAGATGCCCATTTGGTAGATAAGAGTGCATGCCAAATTTAGTGATGTTCATAGCTCTTTTTCCCTCCTTTAAGCCAAACCTTAGTTGCATAACAGACTTTCACTTTTGACCAAATTCCCAGAATTGAATTTTGGTAATAGATTTGGATGCCTGTTTGATATACAAGCATGCGCGCCAAATTTTACAATGTTTCGAGCTATTTGGACCCACTTTAAGTAGAACTCTAGTGAAAATGCACGATGAAGTTTCACTTTTGACAATTTTCTCACAATTGAAATTTGATCATAGATTTGGATGCCCATTTGATAGACAAGCATGCACTCCAACTTTCGCGACATTCCGAGCTATTTTCCCCATTTAACCCCAACCTTTGTGAAAGCACACGGTGAAGTTTCACATTTTTATAAATTTCTCCAAATTAAAATTTGATCATATCTTTTGATTTGGATGATAAGTTTGGACACAAACTTTCACGATGTTCAGAGTTATTTTCAGCTCCTTTAAGCCAAACCCTTACAAAAATTTACGATGGAGTTTCACTTTTGATGTTCTTCTTAGAATGGAAACTTGATCATAGATTTGGATGCCCATTGGATAAACAATCATGAATGCCAAATTTTGCAACGTTCCGAGCTATTATTTTGACCCCTTTTAAGCCCAACCGTAGTGAAACCACACGACAGAGTTTCACTTTTGAGCAGTTTCTCAGAATTGAAATTTTCTTAGAGATTTGGATGTCCATTTGATAGATAAGCTTGCACATGAACTTTCATGACGTTGCGAAATATTTTCACCCAGTTTAAGCCCAAGCTTAGCAAAACAACACAAGGGAGTTTCAATTTTGACCAATTTCTCAGAATTAAAATTTGATCATAGATTTATCTACGCATTTGGTAGATAAGAGTGCAAGCCAACTTTCACGATGTTCGGAGCTAGTTTGGTCGTTATTCAAGGCTGGTTAAGCAAAGGTCTACGAGATCATATTTTTTCGACTTTCTCATAATTGAAATTTGAAAGAGAATTTACATACCCATTTGAGAGATAACCATGCATGCAAAATCTGAGGGGATTTTGAGCTATTTTGGACCTTAGTCAAACTTCGTCAAACCAACAAGGCCTAAAAGCTTCCACCTTTTTCCAATTTCTTAGAAATCAAATGTAAAAGTATATTTAGATAACCATTTAAGAGATAAGTGTGCACGCATATTTTTGTTAGATTTCAGATTATTTCAACCCTTAGTTAAGGTTGGTCAAACGAAGTTCTAAGAAATGCAATTTTCTTGACTTTCTCGAAATTGAAATTTGAAACTGTATTTAGGTATCCATTTGGGATTGCGAGTCATTTTTGGACATTGGTCAAACTTCGTCAAACCAAGGCCTAAAATGTTGCATTATTTCCAATTTCTCATAATTAAAATTTTAAAGTAGATTTAGATACCCATTTCAAATATAGGCATTGACACATATTTTTATGAGATTTGAAGCTCTTTTGGCCCTTAATCAGGGATGGTCAAACCAAGGTTGAAAATATGCACTATTGTCGACTTTTTTAGAATTGAAATTTGAAAGTGGATTTGGGTACCCATTTCAATAAACAAGCATACACGCCAACTTTTGGATGCTCGTTTGATATAAAAATGTGCATGCCAACTTTTGCGATGGTCCGAGCTATTTCGACCCTGACTTTAGTGAAAATGCACGACGAAATTTCACTTCTAACCAATTTCTCAGAATTGAAATTTGGTCATAGATTTGGATGCCCGTTTGATAGATAACCGTGCACTCCAACTTTCATGACGTTTTGAGCTATTTTCACCCCGTTTAACCCCAATCTTAGTGAAACCGCATGACGGAGTTTCACTCTTGACCAATTTCTCAGAATTAAAATTTGATCATAGATTTAGATGCGCATTTGGAAGATAAGAGTGCACACCAACTTTCATGATGTTTAGAATTATTTTCTACTCCTTTAAGCCAAACCCTAATAAAACCGCACGATGGAGTTTCACTTTTGACCAACTTTTGAGAATTGAAACTTGATCATAGATTTGGATGCCCATTAGATAAACAAGCATGTACGCCAACTTTTGCAACGTCCCAAGCTATTTTGACCACCTTTAAGCCCAACCTTAGCGAAAACGCATGACGAAGTTTCACTTTTGAGCAGTTTCTTATAATTGAAATTTGATCATAGATTTGAATGCCCATTTGATAGACAAGCATGCACGCAAAATTTTGAGATGTTCCAAAATATTTCACCCCCTTTAATCCCAACCTCAACAAACCATACAACAGAGTTTCACTTTTGACAAATTTCTCAGAATGAAAATTTGGTCGTAGATTTATCTTAGCATTTAGCAGATAACAGTGCACACCAACTGCCACGATGTTCTAAGTTATTTTGGTCGTTATTCAAGGTTGGTCAAGCAACAGTCTAAGAGATGCTATTTTTCCAACTTTCTTGTAATTGAAATTTGAAAGAGAGTTTAGGTACCCATTTGAGAGATAACCATGCATACAGACTTTCAAGGGATTTCGAGCTATATTGGACCTTGGTCAAACTTGGTCAAACCAAGGCCTAAAAGTCCAATTTATTAGAAATCAAATTTAAAATTAGATTTAGATACCCATTTAAGAGGCACACATATTTTTGTGAATTTCTAGTTATTTCGGCACTTAGTTAAGGTTGGTCAAACCAAGTTCTAAGAAATGCACTTTTCTTGACTTTCTCGAAATTGAAATTTGAAACTGTATTCAGGTACCCATTTGAGAGATAATCCCTACATGTAGATTTTTTTTGGATTGCGAGCCATTTTGAGCAGTTTCTTATAATTGAATTTTGATCATAGATTTGAATGCCCATTTGACAGACAAGCGTGCACGCCAAAATTTTAGACGTTTCAAAATATTTCAGACCCTTTCATCCCAACCTCAGCAAAACCATACAACATAGTTTCACTTTTGACTAATTTCTCAGAATTAAAATTTGATCGTAGATTTATCTTAGCATTTAGTAGATAACAGTGCACACCAACTTTCATGATGTTCGAAGTTATTTTGGTCGTTATTCAAGGTTGGTCAAGCAAAGGTCTAAGAGATGCTATTTTTCTGACTTTCTTGTAATTGAAATTTGAAAGAGAACTTAGGTACCCATTTGAGAGATAACCATGCATACACACTTTCAGGGGATTTCGAGCGATTTTGGACCTTGGTCAAACCAAGGCCTAAACGTCCAATTTCTTAGAAATCAAATTTAAAAGTAGATTTAGATACCCTTTTGGACCTTGGTCAAACCAAGTTCTAAGAAATGCAATTTTCTTGACATTCTAGAAATTGAAATTTGAAACTGTATTTAGGTACCCATTTGAGAGATAATCCCTACATGTAGATTTTTTTGGGATTGCTAGCCATTTTGGACCTTAGTCAAATTTTAACCATTTGGATGATAAGTGTGCACGCCAACTTTCATGATGTTCAGAGTTATTTTGAGCTCCTTTAAGCCAAACCCTAACAAAACTGTAAGATAAGGTTTCACTTTTGACGTAATTCTTAGAATGGAAACTTGATCATAGATTTGGATGCCCATTGGATAAACAATCATGCATGCCAAATTTTGCAATGTTCTGAGCTATTATTTTGACGCATGTTAAGCCCAACTGTAGTGAAACCACACGACAAAGTTTCACTTTTGAGTAATTTCTCAGAATTGAAATTTTCTCATAGATGTGGATGTCCATTTGATAGACAATATTGCACATGAAATTTCATGACGTTGCGAAATATTTTCACCCGCTTTAAGCCCAACCTTAGCAACACAACACAAGGGAGTTTCACTTTTGACCAATTTCTCAGAATTAAAATTTAATCGTACATTTATCTGTGCATTTGGTAGATAAGAGTGCATGCCAAATTTCACGATGTTTGGAGCTATTTTGGTCCTTATTCAAGGCTGGTCAAGCAAAGGTCTAAGAGATCATATTTTTCCGAATTTCTCATAATTGAAATTTGAAAGAGAATTTAGATACCCATTTGAGAGATGACCATGCATACAAACTCTGAGGGGATTTCGAGCTCTTTTGGACCTTAGTCAAACTTGGTCTAACCAAGGCCTAAAAGCTTGCACTTTTTTCCAATTTCTTAGAAATCAAATATAGAAGTATATTTAGATACCCATTTAAGAGATAACCGTGCACACATATTTTTGTGAGATTTCGGGTTATTTCATCCCTTAGTTAAGGTTGGTCAAACGACTTTGTAAGAAATGCAATTTTCTTGACTTTCTTGAAATTGAAATTTGAACCTGTATTTAGGTATCCATTTGGTAGATAAAGCATACATGCATATTTTTGGGGATTACAAGCCATTTTGGATATCGGTCAAACTTCGTCAAATGAAGACCTAAAACGTTGCATTATTTCCAATTTCTCAAAATTCAAATTTTAAAGTAGATTTAGATACCCATTTCAAATATAGGGATTGACACCTATTTTTATGAGATTTGGAGATATTTTGGCCCTTAATCAAGGATGGTCAAACCAAGGTTGAAAATATGCACTTTTGTCGACTTTTTCAGAATGGAAATTTGAAAGTGGATTTAGGTACCCATTTCAATAAACAAGCGTACACGCCAACTTTCGTAACGTTCTGAGCTATTTTTGCAACCTTACCGATAGCGTAAATATGCCTATTTCAGAGCTATTTTCCCATCATTTAAGCCAAACCTTAGCGAAATCGAATGATGGAGTTTCACTTTTGACCAAATTCTCGGAGTTGAAATTTGATCATAGATTTGAATGCCCGTTTGATATAAAAGCGTGCACGCCAACTTTTGCAATGTTCCGAGCTATTTGGATCCCTTTGAGCCCAACTCTAGCAAAAATGCATGATGAAGTTTCACTTCTGACCAATTTCTCGGAATTGAAATTTGATCATAGATTTGGATGCCCATTTGATAGAAAAGTGTGCACTCCAAATTTCACAACACAATGAGCTATTTTCACCCGCTTTAACCCCAACCTTCACGAAACCGCACAACGGAGTTTCACTTTTAACCAATTTCTTGGAATTGAAATTTTATCATAGATTTAAATGCGGATTTGGAAGATAAGAGTACATGCCAACTTTCATGATGTTGACAGCTATTTTTGGCATCTTTAAGCCAATCCCTAACAAAACTGCATGATGGAGTCTCAGGTTTGACAAAATTCTCAGAATTGAAACTTGATCATAGGTTTGGATGCATATTGGATAGACAAGCATGCACGCCAACTTTCACAATGTTTTGAGCTATTTTGACCCCCTTTAAGCCCAACCTTGTCGAAACCGCACGACGGAGTTTCACTTTCGAGCAGTTTCTTAGAATTTAAATTTGATCATAAATTTGGATGCCCATTTGATGAACAAGCATGCATGCAAAATTTTGAGACATTCCAAATTATTTTCGCCCCCTTTAAGCCCAACCCTAGCAAAACCGCACAACAGAGTTTCACGTTTGACTAATTTCTAAAAATTAAAATTTTATCGTAGATTTATCGGCGCATTTGGTAGATAAGAGTGCATGCTAACTTTCATGATGTTCGTAGCTATTTTGGTCGTTATTCAAGGTTGGTCAAGTAAAGGTCTAAGAGATGTTATTTTTTTGGCTTTCTTGTAATTCAAATTTGAAACAAAATTTAGGTACCCATTTGAGAGATAACCATGCAAAAAAACTTTCAGGGGATTTTGAGCTATTTCGGACCTTAGGAAAACTTGGTGAAACCAAGGCTTAAAAGGTTGCATTTGTTTCCAAATTCTTAGAGCCACTTTCCACTTTTGACTGATGGAGTTTCACTTTTGACCAAATTCTCAGAGTTGAAATTTGATCATAGATTTGGATGCCCGTTTGATATAAAAATGTGCACGCCAAGTATTGCAATGGTCCGAGCTATTTGGACCCCTTCGAGCCCAACTTTAGCGAAAATGCACGACGAAGTTTCAATTCTAACCAATTTCTCAGAATTGAAATTTGATCATAGATTTGGATGCCGGTTTGATAGATAAAAATGTACTCCAACTTTCATGACATTTTGAGCTATTTTCACCCCCTTTAACCCCAATCTTAGAGAAACCGCATGATGGAGTTTCACTCTTGACCAATTTCTTGGAATTAAAATTTGATCATAGATTTAGATATGCATTTGGAAGATAAGAGTGTACACCAATTTTCATGATGTTTAGAGTTATTTTCGATTCCTTTAAGCCAAACCCTAACAAAACCGCATGATGGGGTTTCACTTTTGACGAACTTCTAGGAATTGAAACTTGATCATAGATTTGGATGCCCATGAGATAAACAAGCATGCACGCCAACTTTCACAATGTTCCAAGCTATTTTGACCACCTTTAAGCCCAACCTTGGCAAAAACGCGTGACGAAGTTTCACTTTTGAGCAGTTTCTTATAATTGAAATTTGATCATAGATTTGAATGCCCATTTGATAGATAAGCATGCACACGAAATTTTGAGATGTTCCAAAATATTTTACCCCCTTTAATCCCAACTTCAAAAAAACCATACAACAAAGTTTCACTTTTGACTAATTTCTCAAAATTAAAATTTGATCATAGATTTATCTTAGCATTTGGTAGATAACAGTGCACAGCAACTTTCACGATGTTCTAAGTTATTTTGGTCGTTATTCAAGGTTGGTCAAGCAAAGGTCTAAGAGATGCTATTTTTTTTACTTTCTTGTAATTGAAATTTGAAAGAGAATTTAGGTACCCATTTGAGAGATAACCATGCATACACACTTTCTGGGGATTTCGAGCTATTTTGGACCTCGGTCAAACTTGGTCAAACCATGCATACACTCTTTAAGAGGCACAAATATTTTTGTGAATTTTGAGTTATTTCGGCACTTAATTAAGGTTGGTGAAACTAAGTTCTAAGAAATGCACTTTCCTTGACTTTCTCGAAATTAAAATTTGAAACTGTATTTAGCTACCCATTTGAGAGATAATCCCTACATGTAGAGTTTTTGGCGATTGTGAGCCATTTGGACCTCGGTCAAACTTTGTCAAACCAAGGCCTAAAATGTTGCATTTTTTCCATTTTCTGAAAATTCAGATTTTAAGGTAGATTTAGATACCCATTTCAAAGATAGGCATGGACACCTATTGTTATGAGATTTGGAGCTATTTTGGCCCTCATTCAAGGATGGTCAAACAAAAGTTGAAAAGATGCACTTTTGTGGACTTTTTTAGAAGTGAAATTTGAAAGTGGATTTAGGTACCCATTTCAATAAACAAGTGTACATGCTAACTTTTATGACCTTCCGAGCTATTTCACTCCTTTAAAACAAACCTTAGCGAAACCGCATGACTAAGATTCACTTTTGACCAAATTCCCAGAATTGAAATTTTATCATAGATTTGGATGCTCATTTGATATACAAGCGTACACGCCAAATTTTGTAATGTTTCGAGCTATTTTGTAATGTTTTGACAATTTTCTTGCAATTGAAATTTGATAATAGATTTTCACTTTATGATGGAGTTTCACTTTTGACGTACTTCTTAGAATGGGATCTTGATCATAGATTTTGATTCCCGTTGGATAAAGAATCATGCACGCCAAATTTTGCAACATTTCGAGCTATTATTTTGACCCCTTTTAAGCCCAACCGTAGTGAAACCACACGACAAAGTTTCACTTTGGAGCAGTTTCTCAGAATTTAAATTTGCTTAGATTTGGATGTCGATTTGATAGAAAAGCTTGCACATGAAGTTTCACGACGTTGCAAAATATTTTCACCCGCTTTAATCCCAACCTTAGAAAAACAACACAAGGGAGTTTCACTTTTGACCAATTTCTCAGAATTAAAATTTGATCGTAGATTTATCTAGGCATTTGGTAGATAAGAGTGCATGCCAACTTTCACAATGTTTGGAGCTATTTTGGTCATTATTCAAGGATGGTCAAGCAAAGGTCTAAGAGATCATATTTTTTTGACTTTCTGATAATTCAAATTTGAAAGAGAATTTAGATACCCATTTGAGAGATAACCATGCATATAAACTCTTAGGGGATTTCGAGCTATTTTGGACCTTAGTCAAATTTGGTCAAACCAAGGCCTAAAAGCTTGCACTTTTTTCCAATTTCTTAGAAATCAAATGTAAAAGTATATTTAGATACCCATTTAAAAGATAACCATGCACACATATTTTTGTGAGATTTCAGGTTATTTTAGCCCTTAGTTAAGGTTGGTCAAACGAAGTTCTAAGAAATACACTTTTCTTGACTTTCTCGAAATTGAAATTTGAAACTATATTTAGGTATCCATTTGGTAGATAAAGCATAGATGTATATTTTTTGGGGATTGCGATCCATTTTGGACATCGGTCAAACTTCGTCAAACTAAGGCCTAAAATGTTGCATTATTTCCAGTTTCTCAAAATTAAAATTTTAAAGAAGATTTAGATACCCATTTCAAATATAGGCATTGACACCTAGTTTTATCAGATTTGGAGCTATTTTGGCCCTTAATCAATGATGGTCAAACCAAGGTTGAAAATATGCACTTTTGTCTACTTTTTCAAAAGTGAAATTTGAAAGTGGATTTAGGTACCGATTTCAATAAACAAGCATACATGCTAACTTTCGCGACGTTCCGAGCTAGTTTACTCCCTCCTTTAAGTGCAACCTTAGCGAAAGCGCATGATAAAGTTTCTCATTTGACCAATTTCTTAGAACTGAAATATGATCATAGATTTAGATGCCCATTTGGTAGATAAGAGTGCATGCCAAATTTAGTGATGTTCAGAGCTCTTTTTCCTTCCTTTAAGTCAAATCCTAGTGAAACTGCATGATGGAGTTTCACTTTTGACCAAATTCCCAGAATTGAAATTTGATCATAGATTTGGATGCCCATTTGATATACAAGCGTGCATGCCAAATTTTGAAATATTTCAAGCTATTTGGACCTGCGTTAAGCTGAACTCTAGTGAAAATGCACGACAAAGTGTCACTTTTGACAATTTTCTTGCAATTGAAATTTGATCATATATTTGGATGCACATTTGATAGACAAGCGTGCACTCCAAATTTTGCGACGTTCCGAGCTATTTTCACCTCCTTTAACCCCAACCTTTGCGAAACCGCACGACAGAGTTTCACTTTTTACAAAATTCTCAGAATTGAAATTTGATCATATCTTTTGATGCGCATTTGGATGATAAGTGTGCACGCTAACTTTGACGATGTTCAGAGTTATTTTAAGCTCCTTTAATCCAAACCCTAACAAAACTATATGATAGATTTTCACTTTTGACGTACTTCTTAGAATGGAAACTTGATCATAGATTTGGATGCCCATTACATAAACACTCATGCACGCCAAATTTTGCAATGTTCCGAGCTATTATTTTGACCCCTTTTACACTCATGCACGCCAAATTTTGCAACGTTTCGAGCTATTATTTAAGTGCAACCTTAGCAAAACAACACAAGTGAGTTTCACTTTTGACCAATTTCTCTGAATTAAAATTTGATCATAGATTTATCTGCACATTTGGTAGATAAGAGTGCATGCCAACTTTCACGATGTTCGTAGCTATTTTGGTCGTTATTCAAGGCTGGTCAAGCAAAGGTATAAGAGATCATATTTTTCAACTTTCTCATAATTGAAATTTGAAAGAGAACTTAGATACCCATTTGAGAGATAACCATGCATACAAACTCTGAGGGGATTTCAAGCTATTTTGGACCTTAGTCAAAGTTGGTCTAACCAAGGCCTAAAAGCTTGCACTTTTTTCCAATTTCTTAGAAATCAAATGTAAAAGTATATTTAGATACCCATTTAAGAGATAAGCGTGCACACATATTTTTATGAGATTTCTTGTTATTTCAACCCTTAGTTAAGGTTGGTTAAACAAAGTTCTAAGAATGCACTTTTCTTGACTTTCTTGAAATTGAAATTTGAAACTGTATTTAGCTATCCATTTGGTAGATGAAGCATACATTTATATTTTTGGGGATTATGAGCCATTTTCGACATTGGTCAAACTTCATCAAACCAAGGCCTAAAATGTTGCATTATTTCCAATTTCTCAAAATTCAAATTTTAAAGTAGATTTAGATACCCATTTCAAATATAGGCATTGACACCTATTTTTATGAGATTTGGAGCTATTTTTGCCCGTAATCAAGGATGGTCAAACCAAGGTTGAAAATATGCACTTTTGTCGATTTTTTCAGAATTGAAATTTAAAAGTGAATTTAGGTACCCATTTCAATAAAAAAGTGTACATGCTAACTTTCATAATGTTTCGAGCTATTTTCACTCCCTTTAAGTGCAACCTTAGTGAAAGCGGTAGATAAGCATACACACATCGTTTTGTGAGATTTCTAGTTAGATAAGAGTGCATGAAAAATTTCGTGATGTTCAAAGCTATTTTCCCATCCTTTAAGCCAAACCTTAGCGAAATCGAATGATGGAGTTTCACTTTTCACCAAATTCTTGGAGTTGAAATTTGATCATAGATTTGGATGTCTGTTTGATATAAAAGCGTGCATGCCAACTTTTGCAATTTTCCAAGCTATTTGGACCCCTTTGAGCCCAACTCTAGCGAAAATGCACAACAGAGTTTCTCTTCTGACCAATTTCTTAGAATTGAAATTTGATCACAGATTTGGATGCCCATTTGATAGAGAAGTGTGCACTCCAACTTTCACGACACAAAGGGCTATTTTCACGCCCTTTAACCCCAACCTTGGTGAAACCGTGCAATGGAGTTTCACTTTTAACCAATTTCTTGGAATTAAAATTTAATCATAGATTTAAATGCACATTTGGAATATAAGAGTACATGCGAACTTTCATGATGTTGAGAGATATTTTCAGCATCTTTAAGCCAAACCCTAACAAAACTACACGATGGAATCTCATCTTTGACAAAATTCTGAGAATTGAAACTTGATCATAAGTTTGGATGCATATTGGATAGACAAGCATGCACGCCAACTTTCGCGACGTTCTGAGCTATTTTGACCTCCTTTAAGCCCAACCTTGTCGAAACCACACGACGGAGTTTCACTTTTGAGCAGTTTCTTAGAATTTAAATTTGATCATAAATTTGGATGCCCATTTGATGAACAAGCATGCATGCAAACGTTTGAGACATTCCAAAATATTTGCACCCCCTTTAAGCCCAACCTTAGCAAAACCACACAACGGAGTTTCATGTTTGACTAATTTCTCAAAATTAAAATTTAATCGTAGATTTATAGGCGCATTTGGTAGATAAGAGTGCATGCTAACTTTCATGATGTTTGGAGCTATTTTGGTCGTTATTCAAGGTTGGTCAAGTAAAGGTCTAAGAGATGTTATTTTTTCATCTTTCTTGTAATTCAAATTTGAAAGAGAATTTAGGTACCCATTTGAGAGATAACCATGCATAAAAATTTTCAAGGGATTTCGAGCTATTTTGGACATTAGGCAAACTTGGTGAAATAGGGGCCTAAAAGGTTGCATTTGTTTCCAAGTTCTAAGAGCCATTTTCCCCTCCTTTAAGCCAAACCTTAGCGAAATCGAAAGATGGAGTTTCAATTTTGACCAAATTCTCAGAGTTGAAATTTGATCATAGATTTGGATACCCATTTGATATAAAAACGTGCACACCAACTATTGCAATGGTCTGATATATTTGGACCCCTTCGAGCGCAACTCTAGTGAAAATGCACAACGGAGTTTCACTTCTGACCAATTTCTCAGAATTGAAATTTTACCATAGATTTGGATGCCCGTTTGATAGATAACCGTGCACTCCAACTTTCGTGACGTTTTGAGCTATTTTCACCCCCTTTAACCCCAATCTTAGAGAAACCCCATGACAAAGTTTCACTCTTGACAAATTTCTTGGAATTAAAATTTGATCAGAGACTTAGATGTGCATTTGGAAGATAAGACTACACACCAATTTTCATGATGTTCAGAGTTATTTTCGACTCCTTTAAGCCAAACCCTAACAAAACCGCACGATGGAGTTTCCCTTTTGACCAACTTCTAAGAATTGAAACTTGACCATAGATTTGGATGCCCATGAGATAACCAAGCATGCACGCCAACTTTCGCAATGTTCCAAGCTATTTTGACCAGCTTTAATCCCAATCCTAGCAAAAACGAATGACGAAGTTTCACTTTCTAGTAGTTTCTTATAATTTAAATTTGATCATAGATTTGAATGCCAATTTGATAGACAAGCTTGCATGCGAAATTTTGAGACATTCCAAAATATTTCAATGCCTTTAATCCCAACCACAACAAAACCATACAACAGAGTTTCACTTTTGACTAATTTCCCAAAATTAAAATTTGATAGTAGATTTATCTTAGCATTTGGTAGATAACAGTGCACACCAACTTTCCCGATGTTCGAAGTTATTTTGGTCATATTCAAGGTTGGTAAAGCAAAGGTCTAAGAGATGTTATTTTTCTGACTTTCTTGTAATTGAAATTTGAAAGAGAATTTAGGTACCCATTTGAGAGATAACCATGCATACACACTTTCAGGGGATTTCGAGCTATTTTGGACCTTGGTCAAACTTCATCCAACCAATGCCTAAAATTCCAATTTCTTAGAAATCAAATTTAAAAGTAGATTTAGATACCCATTAAGAGGCACACATAGTTTTGTGAATTTCAAGTTATTTCAGCTCTTAGTTAAGGTTGGTCAAACCAAGTTCTAAGAAATACACTTTTCTTGACTTTCTCGAAATTGAAATTTGAAACTCTATTTAGGTACCCATTTGAGAGATAATCCCTACATGTAGAGTTTTTTGGGATTGCGAGCCATTTCGGACCTCAGTCAAACTTTGTCAAACCAAGGCCTAAAACGTTGCATTTTCTCCATTTTCTGAAAATTCAAATTTTAAAGTAGATTTAGATACCCATTTCAATGATAGGCATGGACACCTATTTTTATGAGATTTGGAGCTATTTTGGCCCTCATTCAAAGATAGTCAAACAAAATTTGAAAAGATGCACTTTTGTTGACTTTATCAGAAGTGAAATTTGAAAGTGGATTTAGGTACCCATTTCAATAAACAAGCGTACACGCTAACGTTCACGACCTTCCGAGCTATTTCACTCCCTTTAAGTGCAACCTTAGCACGATAAAGTTTCTCTTTTGACCAATTTCTTAGAATTGAAATATGATCATAAATTTAGATGCCCATTTGGTAGATAAGAGTGCACGCCAAATTTAGTGATGTTCAGAGCTCTTTTTCCCTCCTTTAAGCGAAACCGCATGATGGAGTTTCACTTTTGACCAAATTGCCAGAATTGAAATTTGATCATAGATTTGGATGCCTGTTTGATATACAAGCGTGCATGCCAAATTTTGCAATGTTTCGAGCTATTTGGACCCGCTTGAAGCTGAAATCTAGTGAAAATGCACGACGAAGATTCACTTTTGACAATTTTCTCGCAATTGAAATTTGATCATAGATTTGGATGCCCATTTGATAGACAAGCGTGCACTCCAACTTTTGCGACGTTCCAAGCTATTTTCACCCCCTTTAACCCCAGCCTTTGTGAAACTGCACAATGGAGTTTCACCTTTTACAAATTTGTCGAAATTAAAATTTTATCATATCTTTTGATGCGCATTTGGATGATAAGTGTACACGCTAGCTTTCAAATGTTCAGAGTTATTTTCAGCTCCTTTAAGCCAAACCCTATCAAAACTGTACGATGGAGTTTCACTTTTGACGTACTTCTTAGAATGGAAACTTGATCATAGATTTGGATGCCCATTGGATAAACAATCATTCATGCCAAATTTTGCAACATTTCGAGCTATTATTTTGACCCCTTTTAAGCCCCAACCCTAGTGAAACCGCACGATAGAGTTTCCCTTTTGAGCAGTTTCTCAGAATTGAAATTTGCTCATAGATTTGGATGTTCATTTGATAGACAAGCTTGCACATAAACTTTCACGATGTTGCGAAATATTTTCACCCCCTTTAAGCCCAACCTTAGGAAAAGTACACAAGGGAGTTTCACTTTTGAGCAATTTCTCAGAATTAAAATTTGATCGTAGATTTATCTGCGCATTTGGTGGATAACAGTGCATGCCAACTTTCGCGATGTTCAGAGCTATTTTGGTCATTATTCAAGGCTGGTCAAGCAAAGGTCTAAGAGATCATATTTTTCTGACTTTCTCATAATTGAAATTTGAAAGAGAATTTAGATACCCATTTGAGAGATAACCATGCATACAAACTCTGAGGGCATTTCGAGCTATTTTGGACCTTAGTCAAACTTGGTCAAGCCAAGGCCTAAAAGCTTGCACTTTTTTCCAATTTCTTAGAAATCAAATGTAAAAGTATATTTAGATACCCATTTAAGAGATAAGCGTGCACACATATTTTTGTGATATTTCGGGTTATTTCATCCCTTAGTTAAGGTTGGTCAAACAAAGTTCTAAGAAATGCACTTTTCTTGACTTTCTCAAAATTGAAATTTGAAACTGTATTTAGGTGTCCATTTGGTAGATAAAGCATAAATGTATGTTTTTTGGGGATTGCGATCCATTTTGGACATCGATCAAACTTCGTCAAACCAAGGCCTAAAACGTTGCATTATTTCCAATTTCTCAAAATTCAAATTTTAAAGTAGATTTAGATACCCATTTCAAATATAGGCATTGACAACTATTTTTATGAGATTTGGAGCTATTTTTGCCCTTAATCAAGGATGGTCAAACCAAGGTTGAAAATATGCACTTTTGTCAACTTTTTCAAAATTGAAATTTGAAAGTGGATTTAGGTACACATTTCAATAAACACACGTACACGCCAACTTTCGTAACGTTTCGAGCTATTTTCACTCCCTTTAAGTGCAACCTTAGTGAAAGCGCTGATATGCCCATTTGGGAGATAATATGCACACATATTTTTGCGAGATTTCTAGCTAGATAAGAGTGCATGAAAAATTTTGTGATGTTCAGACTATTTAAATGCGCATTTGGAAAATAAGAGTGCATGCCAACTTTCACGATGTTGAGAGCTATTTTCAACATCTTTAAGCCAAACCCTAACAAAACTACACGATGCAGTCTCAGCTTTGACAAAATTCTCAGAATTCAAATCTGATCATAGGTTTGGATGCATATTGGAAAGACAAGCATGCACGTCAACTTTCACGATGTTTCAAGCTATCTTGACCCCCTTTAAGCCCAACCCTGTTGAAACCGCACGACGAAGTTTCACTTTCGAGCAGTTTCTTAAAATTTAAATTTGATCATAAATTTGGATGCCCATTTGATGAATAAGCGTGCATGCAAACTTTTGAGACATTCCAAAATATTTTCACCCCCTTTAAGCCCAACCTTAGCAAAACCACACAACGGAGTTTAACATTTGACTAGTTTCTCAAAATTAAAATTTAATCATAGATTTATCGGCACATTTGGTAGATAAGAGTGCATGCTAACTTTCATGATGTTCAGAGCTATTTTGGTCATTATTCAAGGTTGGTCAAGTAAAGGTCTAAGAGATGTTATTGTTTCGTCTTTCTTATAATTGAAATTTCAAAGGGAATTTAGGTACCCATTTGAGAGATAACCATGCATACAAAATTGCAGGGGATTTCGAGCTATTTTATACCTTAGGCAAACTTGGTGAAACCAAGACATAAAAGGTTGCATTTGTTTCCAATTTCTCAAATCCAATTTCCCCTCCTTCAGCCAAAGCTTAGCGAAATCGAATGATGGAGTTTCACTTTTGACCAAATTCTCAGAGTTGAAATTTGATCATAGATTTGGATTCCCATTTGATATAAAAACCTGCACGCCAAATTTTGCAATGGTCCAACCTATTTGGACCCCTTCGAGCTTTATTTTAGCGAAAATGAACGATGGAGTTTCACTTTTGAGTAATTTCTCAGAATTGAAATTTGATCATATATTTGGATGCCCATTTGATAGATAATCGTGCACTCAAAATTTTGCGACGTTTTGGGCTATTTTCATCTCCTGTAACCCCAATCTTAGCAAAACCGCATGACGGAGTTTCACTCTTGACAAATTTCTCGAAATTAAAATTTGATCATAGATTTAGATGTGCATTTGGAAGATAAGAGTCCACGCCAACTTTCATGATGTTCAGAGTTATTTTTTACTCCTTTAAGCCAAACCCTAACAAAATTGCACGATGGAGTTTCACTTTTAACCAACTTCTAAGAATTGAAAATTGATCATAGATTTGGATGCCCATTAGATAAACAAGCATGCACGCGAACTTTCATGATGTTCATATTTATTTTCGACTCCTTTAAGACAAACCCTAACAAAACCGTACGATGGAGTTTTGATTTTGACCAGCTTCTAAGAATTGAAACTTGATCATAGATTTGGATGCCCATTAGATAAACAAGCATGCACGCCAACCCTATTTTGTCCACCTTTAAGCCCAACCCTAGCGAAAAAGCTTGATGAAGTTTCACTTTTGAGCAGTTTTATACAATTGAAATTTGATCATAGATTTAAATGCCCATTTGATAGATAAGCGTCCACGTGAAATTTCAAGACGTTCCAAAATATTTCACCTCCTTTAATCCCAACCTCAGCAAAACCATACAACAGAGTTTCACTTTTGACTAATTTCTCAGAATTAAAATTTGATCGTAGATTTATCTTAGCATTTGGTAAATAACAATGCACACCAACTTTCATGATGTTCGATTTTATTTTGGTCATTATTCAAGGTTGGTCAAGCAAAAAGAGATGCTATTTTTTCGACTTTCTTGTAAGTGAAATTTGAAAGAGAATTTAGGTACCCATTTGAGAGATAACCATGCATAAACACTTTCAAGGGATTTTGAGCTATTTTGGATGCTAGGCAAACTTGGTGAACCTAACGCCTAAAAGGTTGCATTTGTTTGCAATTTTTCAGCCGTTTTCCCCTCCTTTAAGCCAAACCATAGCAAAATCGAATGATGGAGTTTCACTTTTGACCAAATTATCGGAGTTGAAATTTGATCATAGATTTGGATGCCCGTTTAATATAAAAACGTGCATCCCAACTTTTTCAATGGTCCAAGCTATTTGGACACCTTCGAGCCCAACTCTAGTGAAAATGCACGACGGAGTTTCACTTCTGACCAATTTCTCAGAATTGAAATTTGATCATAGATTTGGATGCCCATTTGATAGATAACTACGCACTCCAACTTTCATGATGTTTTGAGCTATTTTCACCCCCTTTAACCCCAATCTTAGCGAAACCACATGACGGAGTTTCACTCTTGACAAATTTCTTGGAATTGAAATTTGATCATAGATTTAGATGTGCATTTGGAAGATAAGACTGCACGTCAATGTTCATGATGTTCAGAGTTATTTTTCAACTACTTTAAGCCAAACCCTAACAAAGCTGCACAATGGAGTTTCACTTTTGACCAACTTCTAAGAATTGAAACTTGATCATACATTTGGATGCCCATTAGATAAACAAGCATGCACACCAACTTTTGCAACGTTCCAGGATATTTTGACCACCTTTAAGCCCAACCCTAGTGAAAATGAATGACAAAGTTTCACTTTTGAGTAAAACTTTATAATTATAATTGAAGTTTCACTTTATAATTGAAATTTGATCATAGATTTCAATGCCCATTTGATAGAGAAGCGTGCACGCAAAATTTTGAGACATTCTAAAATATTTCACCCCCTTTAATCCCAACCTCATCTAAACCATACAACACAGTTTCACTTTTGATTAATTTCTAAGAATTAAAATTTGATCGTAGATTTATCTTAACATTTGGTAGATAACATTGCACACCAAATTTCACGATGCTCGAAGTTATTTTGATCGTTATTCAAGGTTGGTTAAGCAAAGTTCGAAGAGATGCTATTTTTTCGACTTTCTTGTAATTGAAATTTCAAAGAGCATTTAGATACCCATTTGAGAGATAACCATGCATACACACTTACACTTTCAGGGGATTTCGAGCTATTTTGGACCTTGGTCAAACTTGGTCAAACCAAGGCCTAAAAGGTTGCACTTTTTTCTAATTTCTTAGAAATCAAATTTAAAAGTAGATTTAGATGCCCATTTAAGAGGCACGCATATTTTTGTGAATTTTGAGTTATTTCGGCACTTAGTTAAAGTTGGTCAAACCAAGTTCTAAGAAATGCACTTTTATTGACTTTCATGAAACTGAAATTTGAAACTGTATTTAGGTACCCATTTGAGAGATAATCCCTACATGTAGATTTTTTTTGGATTGCGAGCCATTTTGGACCTCGGTCAAACTTTGTCAAACCTAGGCCTAAAATGTTGCATTTTTCCATTTTTCTTAAAATTCAAATTTTGAATTAGATTTAGAAACCCATTTGAAAGATAGGCACGGACACCTATTTTATGCTATTTGCAGCTATTTTGGCCCTCATTCAAGGATGGTCAAACAAAACCTGAAAAGATGCACTTTTGTTGACTTTTTAAGAAGTGAAATTTGAAAGTATATTTATGTACCCATTTGAATAAATAAGAGTACACGCTAACTTTCGCGACGTTCCAAGCTATTTCACTCCCTTTAAGTGCAACCTTAGTGAAAGTGAACCATAAAGTTTCTCTTTTGACCAATTTCTTAGAATTGAAATATGATCATAGATTTAGATGCCCATTTGGTAGATAAGAGTGCATGCCAAATTTAGTGATGTTCAGAGCTCTTTTTCCCTCCTTTAAGCCAAACCTTAGCGAAACCGCATGATGGAGTTTCACTTTTGACCAAATTCCCAGAATTGAAATTTGATCATAGATTTGGATGCTTGGTTGATATACAAGCGTACACGCCAAATTTTGCACTGTTTCAAGCTATTTGGACCTACTTTAAGCCGAACTCTAGCGAAAATGCACGATGAAGTTTCACTTTTGGAAATTTTCTCGCAATTGAAATTCGATCATAGATTTGGATGCCCATTTGATAGACAACCATGCACTCCAACTTTCGCGATGTTTCGAGCTATTTTCACCCCCTTTAACCCCAACCTTTGCAAAATTGCACAACGGAGTTTCACGTTTTACAAATTTCTCAAAATTAAAATTGGATCATTTCTTTTGATGCACATTTGGATGATAAGTGTCCACGCAAACTTTCACGATGTTCATAGTTATTTTCAGCTCCTTTAAGCCACACCCTAACAAAATTGTATGATCAAGTTTCACTTTTGATGTACTTCTTATAATAGAAACTTGATTATAGATTTGGCTGCCCATTGCATAAACAATCATGCACGCCAAATTTTGCAACGTTTCGAGCTATTATTTTGACCCTTTTTAAGCCCAACCCTAGTGAAACCGCATGACAAAGTTTCACTTTTGAGCAGTTTCTCAGAATTCAAATTTGCTCATACTTGGTCAAACCAAGGCCTAAAAGCTTGCACTTTTTCCTTTAAGCCAAACCTTAAAGAAATTGAATGATGGAGTTTCAATTTTGACCAAATTCTCGAACTCAAAATTTGATCGTATATTTGGAAGCCCGTTTGATATAAAAATGCGCATGCCAACTTTTGCAATGGTTCGAGCTATTTGGACCCCTTCGAGCCCAACTCTAGTGGAAATGAACGACGGAGTTTCACTTCTGACTAATTTCTCAGAATTGAAATTTGATCATAGATTTAGATGCCCGTTTGATAGCAAGCGTGCACTCCAACTTTCGCGACGTTCCAAGCTATTTTCACCCCGTTTAAACCCAACCTTTGCGAAACTGCACAATGGAGTTTTACAATTTACAAATTTCTCGGAATTAAAATTTTATCATTTCTTTTGTTGTGCATTTGGATGATAAGTGTGCACACCAACTTTTGCGATGTTCATAGTTATTTTCAACACCTTTAAGCCAAACCCTAACAAAATTGTATGATCGAGTTTCACTTTTGACATACTTCCTGATTAGAAAGTTGATTGTAGATTTGGCTGCCCATTGGATAAACAATCATGCACACCAAATTTTGCAACGTTTTGAGCTATTTTGACCCCCTTTAATCCCAACCCTGTAAAAACCGCACGACGGAGTTTCACTTTCGAGCAGTTTCTTAGAATTTAAATTTGATCATAAATTTGGATGCCCATTTGATGAATAAGCGTGCATGCAAACTTTTGAGACATTCCAAAATATTTTCACCCCCTTTAAGCCCAACCTTAGAAAAACCGCACAACGGAGTTTCACGTTTGACTAATTTCTCAAAATTAAAATTTAATCGTAGATTTATCGGCACATTTGGTAGATAAGAGTGCATGCTAAATTTTATGATGTTCGGAGCTATTTTGGTCGTTATTCAAGGTTGGTCAAGTAAAGCTCTAAGAGATGTTATTTTTCACCTTTCTTGTAATTGAAATTTGAAATAGAATTTAGGTACCCATTTGAGAGATAACCATGCACGACAGAGTTTCACTTCTCACCAATTTCTCGGAATTGAAATTTGATCATAGATTTGGATGCCCATTTGATAGAGAAGTGTGCACTCTAATTTTTGCGACACTCTGAGCTATTTTCACCCCCATTAATGCCAACGTTGGAGAAACCACACAATGGAGTTTCACTTTTAACCAATTTCTTGGAATTAAAATTTAATCATAGATTTAAATGCACATTTGGAAGATAAGAGTGCCTGGCAACTTTCACGATGTTGAGAGCTATTTTCGACATCTTTAAGCCAAACCCTAACAAAACTGCACGATGGAGTCTTAGCTTTGACCAAATTCTCAGAATTTAAACTTTATTATAGGTTTGGATGCATATTGGATAAACAAGCATGCACGCCAACTTTCGCAACGTTCCAATCTATTTTGACCCCCTTTAAGCCCAACCCTATCAAAACCGCACGACGGAGTTTCAGTTTTGAGCAGTTTCTTAGAATTTAAATTTGATCATAAATTTGGATACCCATTTGATGAACAAGTGTGCATGCAAACTTTTGAAACATTCCAAAATATTTTCAACCCCTTTAAGCCCAACCTTAGTAAAACCGCACAATGGAGTTTCACATTTGACTAATTTCTCAAAATTAAAATTTAATCATAAATTTATCGGCGCATGTGGTTGATAAGAGTGCATGCTAACTTTCATGATGTTCAAATCTATTTTGGTTGTTATTCAAGGTTGGTCAAGTAAAGGTCTAAGAGATGTTATTTTTTCGGCTTTCTTATAATTGAAATTTGAAAGAGAATTTAGGTACCCATTTGAGAGATAACCATGCATATAAACTTTTAGGAGATTTCTAGCTATTTTGGACCTTATGCAAACTTAGTGAAACTAAGGCCTAAAAGGTTGCATTTGTTTCCAATTTCTCAGAGCCGTTTTCCCCTCCTTTAAGCCAAACCTTAACAATTTCGAATAATGGAGTTTTACTTCTAACCAAATTCTCGGAGTTGAAATTTGATCATAGATTTGGATGCCCGTTTTATATAAAAACGTGCACGTCAACTTTTACAAGGGTCCGAGCTATTTGGACCCCTTCAAGCCCAACTCTAGCAAAAATGCACGACGAAGTTTCACTTTTGACCAATTTCTCAGAATTGAAATTTGATCATAGATTTGGATTCCCGTTTGATCGATAAGTGTGCAGTCTAACTTTCACAATGTTTTGAGCTATTTTCACCCCCTTTAACCCCAATCTTAGCGAAATGGCATGACAGAGTTTTACTCTTCACCAATTTCTCAAAAATTAAAATTTGATCATAGATTTAGATGTGCATTTGTAAGATAAGAGTGCACACCAACTTTCATGATGTTCAGAGTTATTTTCAACTCCTTTAAGCCAAACCCTAACAAAACCACACGATGGACTTTCACTTTTGACCAACTTCTAAGAATTGGCATTTGATCATAGATTTGGATGCCCATTAGATAAACAAACATGCATGCCAACTTTCGCAACATTCCAAGCTATTTTGACCACCTTTAAGCCCAACCCTAGCGAAAACGCATGACGAAGTTTCACTTTTAACCAATTTATTGGAATTAAAATTTAATCATAGATTTAAATGCACATTTGGAAGATAAGAGTGCATGCCAACTTTCATGATGTTCAGAGCTATTTTCGGCATCTTTAAGCCAAACCCTAACAAAACTGCACGATGGAGTCTTAGCTTTGACCAAATTCTCAGAATTTAAACTTGATTATAGGTTTGGATGCATATTGATAGACAAGCATGCATGTCAACTTTTGCAACGTTTCAATCTATTTTGACCCCCTTTAAGCCCAACCCTATCGAAACCGCACGACGGAGTTTCAGTTTTGAGCAGTTTCTTAGGATTTAAATTTGATCATAAATTTGGATGTCCATTTGATGAACAACTGTGCACAAAAAATTTTGAGACGTTCCAAAATATTTCACCCCCTTTAATCCCAACCTCGGCAAAACCATTCAACCAAGTTTCACTTTTGACTAATTTCTCAGAATTAAAATTTGATCATAGATGTATCTTAGCATTTGGTAGATAACAGTGCACACCAACTTTCACGATGTTTGAAGTTGTTTTGGTCGTTATTCAAGGTTGGTCAAGCAAAGGTCTAAGAGATGCTATTTTTTTAACTTTGTTCTAATTGAAATTTGAAAGAGAATTTAGGTACCCATTTGGGAGATAACCATGCATACACAGCTTCAGGGGATTTTGAGTTATTTGGGACCTTAGTCAAACTTAGTCAAATCAAGACCTAAAAGGTTGCACTTTTTTCCAATTTCTTAGAGTTCAAATTTAAAAGTAGATTTAGATACCCATTTAAGAGGCACACATATTTTTGCGAATTTTGAGTTATTATGGAACTTCGTTAAGGTTGGTCAAACCAAGTGCTAAGAAATGCACTTTTCTTGACTTTCTCGAAATTGAAATTTGAAACTGTATTTAGGTACCCATTTGAGAGATAATCCCTACATGTATAGTTTTTTGGGATTGTAAGCCATTTTGAACCTCGGTCAAACTTCGTCAAACCAAGGCCTAAAATGTTGCTTTTTTTCCATTTTTTGAAAATTCAAATTATAAAGTAGATTTAGATACCCATTTCAAAGATAGGCATGGAGACCTATTTTTATGAGATTTGGAGCTATTTTGGCCTTCATTCAAGGATGGTCAAATAAAAGTTGAAAAGATGCACTTTTGCTGACTTTTTCATAAGTGAAATTTAAAAGTGGATTTGGTTATCCATTTCAATAAACAAGCGTACACGCTAACTTTCGCGACGTTCTGAGCTATTTCACTCCCTTCAAGGGAAACCTTAGCGAAAGCGCGCGATAAAGTTTCTATTTTAACCAATTTCTTAGAATTGAAATATGGTCATAGATTTCGATGCGCATTTGGTAGATAAGAGTGCATGCCAAATTTAGTGATGTTCAAAGTTGTTTCTCCCTCCTTAGTGAAACCGCGTGATGGAGTTTCACTTTTGACCAAATTCACAGAATTGAAATTTGATCATATATTTGGATGCCCATTTGATATACAAGCGTGCATGCCAAATTTTGAAATGTTTCGAGCTATTTGTACCCGCTTTAAGCCGAACTCTAGCGAAAATGCACGATGAAGTTTCACTTTTGACAATTTTCTTGCAATTGAAATTTGATCATAGATTTGGATGGCCATTTGATATACAAGTTTTCACTCCAAATTTTGTGATGTTCCGAGCTATATTGACCCCCTTTAACCCCAAACTTTGTGAAACTACATGACGGAGTTTTAGTTTTATAAATTTCTCGAAATTAAAATTTGATCATATCTTTTGATGCACATTTTGGATGAGAAGCATGCACACCAACTTCATGATGTTTAGATTTATTTTCAGCTCCTCTAAGCCAAACTGTAACAAAACTGTACGATGGAGTTTCACTTTTGATGTACTTCTTAGAATGGAAAGTTGATCATAGATTTGAATGCCCATTGGATAAACAATCATGCACGCCAAATTTTGCAATGTTTCGAGCTATTATTTTGACCCCTTTTAAGCCCAACCCTAGCGAAACCGCACGATAGAGTTTCACTTTTGAGCAGTTTCTCATAATTGAAATTTGCTCATATATTTATACATCCATTTGATAGACAAGCTTTCACAGGAACTTTCATGGTGTTGCAAAATATTTTCACCCGCTTTAAGCCCAATCTTAGCTAAACAACACAAGGGAGTTTCACTTTTGACCAATTTCTCAGAATTGAAATTTGATCGTAGATTTATCTGCGCATTTGGTAGATAAGAGTGCATGCCAAATTTCATGATGTTCGTATCTATTTTGGTTGTTATTCAAGGCTGGTCAAGCAAAAGTTTAAGAGATCAAATTTTTCCAACTTTCTCATAATTGAAATTTGAAAGAGAATTTAGATACCCATTTGAGAGATAACCATGCATACAAACTTTGAGGGGATTTTGAGCTATTTTGGACCTTAGTCAAACTTGGTCAAACTAAGGCCTAAAAGCTTGCACTTTTTTCCAATTTCTTAGAAATAAGAAGTAAAAGTAGATTTAGATACCCATTTAAGAGATAAGCGTGCACACATATTTTTATGAGATTTCGGGTTATTTCAGCCCTTAGTTAAGGTTGGTCAAACGAAGTTCTAAGAAATGCATTTTTCTTGACTTTCTCAAAATTGAAATTTGAAACTTTATTTAGGTATTTCCATTTGGTAGATAAACCATACATGTATATTTTTTGGGGATTGCGAGTTGTTATAGTTGATTTTACCACACATGGTGAATCACACATTTATGGCCTTCTCTATCCCTCTACAGACTCTTTACACCCCATGGACCATTTTGTACCTTTGATGTTTCCAAGATCATCCCTAAAAACATGCAAAAATTTCCATACGTGACTTTTAATCCCTCTCTCGCATATATACATGGATTTGATCCTTAAACCCACGTACATCGGGATGTGTGCAAAAGGCCAAATTTTTTTGGAGTTTTCCTTGATGTGGATTCGAGTCACTTGTCTCCTGGCCTTCCATATGCCTTGAGATCGCTCATATTCGACCTTTCACTACCCCATTGAAGAGCTATATAAGAAACCCTTTGGATACATTGAAGGCATGAGGAATTGAGAGCAAGAAAACTATAGTCCATTGTTGCTGGAGCTTATACTTGAGTCTACATCCCTTTGTCCCTTGGAGAAATTTTGTGTTCTTACCAAGCTTGCATTTTTCTTGTGAGCTTGCTATCGAGAGATGGAGGATTGAAGTGGTGGAGGCCCAAGTGGGAGACTCAGTTTCTCCAATTTGCAGATGTGCTGACAGAGGTTGTCACTATTGTAATCTCTGTTTTATATTAAAATAAATATCTTTTCCTGTCCAATAATATATGTTTAAATGAGTATTTTATCCATGGATGCTTTTAAATGCTTATATGTTATTGATAATATATGCTAAAGTAGGTCTAACAAAATTATATATAGCATGCTTTTCTTGTTTACTGATTGTTGAGGAAGCAATTTATCAATACAAGCTGAAGTTGGAAATCTCAACGGGGATCTACATCAACCGTCCGGAATAAGGTATGAATCGAGATCCTTTAGTGTTAGATATTTGGTTTCTCTTACATATTGGAAAGGATTAATTTCTGGAGTCAAGCTATCTGTTGTGGTACCCCAAGCCATAGGAATTTCTCTCTGTAACAGAATTGGTGATTCCACTAGGGAGTTTCTAGTAGTTGGCCTTTGGGGGTTTTCATCGGCATTCAATGTTCTTGAATTGCTCTGATTTCTCTGTTTCTGAGTCGGGTCTGGGGGCACGTTTTCCTGGTAGTGTATAATAGGTGTGAAGTTTGTCTCAGCTTATCTATTTTCCTTCATTTTTATCCATTTTTCTTCTTGTATGTAAGTTTTTACCTCACAGTCACATGTACACGTGGTTTTGACTGCTATAGCCGCGTACATACATGGGTTTTTTGTGAACAGTCGTGTATGCCCTAAGTTTTGCCTTTTAGAGGAAGCTTGATTGTTGTTGGGTGAATTTTGATGATTGCTAAGTCTCCTTTGATACTTTGAGAGTCTGTATACACCTCTGTTTCTGACCAGAGATGCTTTTTCGGGTAAATATTTTTTTTTAAGAATGTTCTTATCATTGCATTTTCAATTTTTTGTTTTGGGATTAGTGCATGCCAACTTTTGCAATGGTCTGAGCTATTTTTCTCCATATCAACTTGTACATGGAGTGGAGTCTATATTTTTGGTTGAGTGCGAAATCCCTTCATTGAAGCTAGCCATAGAGCTCTTACCAGACACTTCCCCATTGGAGGAACATTTGGTCCACTTAGAGAAGCTTGATGAGTAGTGGTGAGATGCCTTAGTGCCTCTGGAAGTTAATAAGCATTGCGTTAAGGTCCAGTATGATAAATCTGTCCGTCCAAGGAAGTTTAGTGAAAACGCATGACGAAAGTTAACGTGTACGCATCGAATGATGGAGTTTCACTTTTGACCAAATTCTCGGAGTTGAAATTTGATCATAGATTTGGATGCCCATTTGATATAAAAATGTGCACGCCAACTTTTGCAATGGTCCGATCTATTTGGACCCCTTCGAGCCAAACACTAGCAAAAAATGAACGACAAAGTTTCACTTCTAACTAATTCCTCATAATTGAAATTTGGTCATAGATTTGGATGCCCGTTTGATAGATAACCATGCACTCCAACTTTCGCAACGTTTTCAGCTATTTTCACCCCCTGTAACCCCAATCTTAGTGAAACCGCATGACGGAGTTTCACTCTTGACAAATTTCTCAGAATCAAAATTTGATCATAGATTTAGATGTGCATTTGGAAGATAAGAGTGCACGCCAACTTTCATGATGTTTAGAGTTATTTTCAACTCCTTTAGGCCAAACCCTAACAAAACCGCACGATGGAGTTTCGCTTTTGACCAACTTATAAGAATTGAAACTTGATCATAGATTTGGATGCCCATTAGATAAATAAGCATGCACGCCAACTTTCGCAATGTTCCAAGCTATTTTGACCACCTTTAAGCCCAACCCTAGCGAAAACGCATGACGAAGTTTCACCTTTTAGCAGTTTCTTATAATTGAAATTTGATCATAGATTTGAATGCCCATTTGATAGACAAGTGTGCACACAAAATTTTGAGACGTTCCAAAATATTTCACCCCTTTAATCCCAACCTCAGCAAAACCATACAACAGAGTTTCACTTTTGACTAATTTCTCAGAATTAAAATTTGATCGTAGATTTATCTTAGCATTTGGTAGATACCAGTGCACACCAAATTTCAAGATGTTCGAAGTTATTTTGGTCATTATTTAAGGTTGGTTAAGCAAAGGTCTAGGAGATGCTATTTTGTCAACTTTCGTGTAATTCAAATTTGAAAGAGAATTTAGGTATCCATTTGAGAGATAACCATGCATACACACTTTCAGGGGATTTCGAGCTATTTCGGACCTTGGTCAAACTTGGTGAAACCAAGGCCTAACAATCCAATTTCTTAGAAATCAAATCTAAAATTAGATTTAGAAACCCATTTCGGCACTTAGTCAAGGTTGGTCAAACAAAGTTCTAAGAAATGCACTTTTCTTGACTTTCTCGAAATTGAAATTTGAAACTGTATTTAGGTACCCATTTGAGAGATAATCCCTACATGCATATTTTTTTGGGATTGCGAGCATTTTTGGACCTCGGTCAAACCAAGGCCTAAAATGTTGCATTTTTTCCATTTTCTGAAAATTCAAATTTTAAAGTAGATTTAGATACCCATTTCAAAGATAGGCATGGAAACCTATTGTTTTGAGATTTGGAGCTATTTTGGCCCTCATTCAAGGATGGTCAAACAAAAGTAGAAAAGATGCACTTTTGTTGAATTTTTCACAAGTGAAATTTGAAAGTGGATTTAGGTACCCATTTCAATAAACAAGCGTACACACTAACTTTCGGGACGTTCCGAGCTATTTCACTCCCTTTAACTGCAACCTTAGCAAAAGCACACGATAAAGTTTCGCGTTTGACCACTTTCTTAGAATTCAATTATGATCATATATTTAGATGCCCATTTGGTAGATAAGAGTGCATGCCAAATTTACTGATGTTCAGAGCTCTTTTTCCGTCCTTTAAGCCAAACCATAGGGAAACCACATGACAGAGTTTCACTTTTGACCAAATTCCCATAATTGAAATTTGATCATAGATTTGGATACACGTTTGATATACAAGTGTGCACACCAAATTTTGTAATGTTTCGAGCTATTTGGACCCGGTTTAAGCCGAAATATAGTGAAAATGCATGACGAAGTTTCAGTTTTGACAATTTTCTCGCCATTGAAATTTGATCATAGATTTGGATGCCCATTTGATAGACAAGCATGCACTCCAACTTTCATGACGTTCTGAGCTATTTTCACCTACTTTAACCCAAACCTTTGCGAAACCGCACAACAGAGTTTCACTTTTTACAAATTTATCAGAATTAAAATTTGATCATATCTTTTGATAGGCATTTGGATGATAAGTGTGGATGCAAACATTCATGATGTTCAGAGTTATTTTCAGCTCCTTTAAGCCAAACCCTAACAAAACTGTACGATGGAGGTTCACTTTTGACATACTTCTTAGAATGGAAATTTGATCATACATTTGGATGCCCATTGGATAAACAATCATGCACGCCAAATTTTGCAACGTTCCGAGCTATTATTTTGACCCCTTTTAAGCCCAACTCTTGTGAAACTGCATGACGGAGTTTCACTCTTGACAAATTTCTCAGAATTAAAATTTGATCATAGATTTAGATGTGCATTTGGAAGATAAGAGTGCACGCCAACTTTGATGATGTTCAGAGTTATTTCGACTACTTTAAGCCAAACCCTAACAAAACCGCATGATGGAGTTTCGCTTTTGACCAACTTCTAAGAATTGAAACTTGATCATAGATTTGGATGCCCATTAGATAAACAAGCATGCACGCCAACGTTCGCAAGAGTGCATTGAAATTTGAGCAAGTTCTTGTAATTGAAATTTGATCATAGATTTGCATGCCCATTTGATAGACAAGAGTGCATTCGAAATTTCGAGAGGTTCCAAAATATTTCACCCCTTTAATCTCAACCTCAGCAAAACCATACAACAGAGTTTCACTTTTGACTAATTTCTCAGAATTAAAATTTGATCGTAGATTTTTCTTAGCATTTGGTAGATACCAGTGCACACCAACTTTCACGATGTTTGAAGTTATTTTGGTCATTATTTAAGGTTGGTCAAGCAAAGGTCTAAGAGATGCTATTTTTTTTACTTTCTTGTAATTGAAATTTGAAAGAGAATTTAGGTACCCATTTGAGAGATAACCATGTAGACAAACTTTCAAGGGATTTCCAGTTATTTTGGACCTTGGCCAAACGTGGTCAAACCAAGGCCTAAAAGCCCGATTTCTTACAAATCAAATTTAAAAGTAGATTTAGATACACATTTCAGCACTTAGTCAAGGTTGGTCATACCAAGTTCTAAGAAATGCACTTTTCTTGACTTTCTGGAAATCGAAATTTGAAACTGTATTTAGGTACCTATTTGAGAGATAATCCCTACATGTATATTTTTTTGGGATTGCGAGCCATTTAGGACCTCGGTGAAACTTCGTCAAACCAAAACCTAAAACATTGCATTTTTTCTTTTTTTTGAAAATTCAAATTTTAAAGTAGATTTAGATACCCAATTCAAAGATAGGGATGGACACCTATTTTTATGAGATTTGGAGCTATTTTGTTCCTCATTAGAGGTTGGTCAAACAAAAGTTGAAACAATGCACTTTTGTTGACTTTTTCAGAAGTGAAATGTGAAAGTGGATTTAGGTACCCATTTCAATAAACAAGCGTACACACTAACTTCGCGATGTTCCGAGCTATTTCACTCCCTTTAAGTGCAACCTTAGCGAAAGTGCATGATAAAGTTTCTTGTTTGACCAATTTACTGGAATTGAAATATGATCATATATATTTAGATGCCCATTTGGTAGATAAGAGTGCATGCCAAATTTAGTGATGTTCAGAGATCTTTTTCACTCCTTTAAGCCAAACCTTAGCAAAAACGCATGACAGAGTTTCATTGTTGACCAAATTCCCAAAATTGAAATTTGATCATAGATTTGGATACCTGTTTGATATACAAGCGTGCACACCAAATTTTGTAATGTTTCGAGCTATTTGGACCCGCTTTAAGCCGAACTGCAGCGAAAATGCACGAAGAAGTTTCACTTTTGACAATCTTCTCGCAATTGAAATTTGATCATAGATTTGGATGCCCATTTGATAGACAAGCATTCACTCCAATTTTCACGACGTTCCGAGCTATTTTCACCCCCTTTAACACCAACCTATGTGAAACCGCACGACAGAGTTTCACTTTTTCCAAATTTATCGGAATTAAAATTTGATCATATCTTTTGATGCCCATTGGATAAACAATCATGCATGCCAAATTTTACAACATTCCGAGCTATTATTTTGACCCCTTTTAAGCCGAACCCTAGTGAAACCGCACAACAGAGTTTCACTTTTGAGCAGTTTCTTGGAATGTAAATTTGTTCATAGATTTGGATGTCCATTTGATAGACAAGATTGCACATGAAATTTCACGGTGTTGCGAAAATTTTTCACCTGCTTTAAGCCCAACCTTAGCAAAACTGCACAATGGAGTTTCAAGTTTGACTAATTTCTCAAAATTAAAATTTAATAGTAGATTTCGACGCATTTGGTAGATAAGAATGCATGCTAACTTCCATGATGTTCGGAGATATTTTGGTCGTTATTCAAGGTTGGTCAAGTAAAGGTCTAAGAGATGTTATTTTTTCGCCTTTCTTGTAATTGAAATTTGAAAGAGAATTTAGGTAACCATTTGAGAGATAACCATGCATACAAACTTTCAGTGAAGTTCGAGCTATTTTGGACCTTAGGTAAACTTGGTGAAACCAAGGCCTAAAAGGTTGCATTTGTTTCCAATTTCTCAGCCATTTTCCCCTCCTTTAAGCCAAACCTTAGCAAAATCGAATGACGGAGTTTCACTTCTGACCAAATTCTCGGAGTTGAAATTTGATCATAGATTTGTATGCCCGTTTGATATAAAAGTGTGCACGTGAACTTTTGCAATGGTCCGAGCTATTTGGACCCCTTCGAGCCCAACTCTAGCGAAAATGCACGACAGAGTTTCACTTCTGACCAATTTCTCAGAATTGAAATTTGATCATAGATTTGCATGCCCGTTTGATAGATAACCGTGCACTCCAACTTTCACAATGTTTTGAGCTATTTTCACCACCTTTAATGCCAATCTTAGCTAAACCACATGATGGACTTTCACTCTTGACCAATTTCTCGGAATTAAAATTTGATCATAGATTTAGATGCACATTTGGAAGATAAGAGTGCACGCCAACTTTCATGATGTTCAGAGTTATTTTCGACTCCTTTAAGCCAAACCCTAAAAAAACTGCACGATGGAGTTTCGATTTTAACCAACTTCTAAGAATTGAAACTTGATCATAGATTTGGATGCCCATTAGATAAACAAAGATGCACACCAACTTTTGCAACATTCCAAGCTATTTTGACCACCTTTAAGCCCAACCCTAGCGAAAACGCATGACGAAGTTTTACTTTTGAGTAGTTTCAATGCCCATTTGATAGAGAAGCGTGCACATGAAATTTTGAGACATTCCAAAATATTTCACCCCCTTTAATCCCAACCTCATCTAAACCATACAACAGAGTTTCACTTTTGACTAATTTCTAAGAATTAAAATTTGATCGTAGATTTATCTTAACATTTGGTAGATAACATTGCAGACCAACTTTCACGATGTTCGAGGTTATTTTGGTCGTTATTCAAGGTTGGTCAAGCAAAGGTCTAAGAGATGCTATTTTTTCGACTTTATTGTAATTGAAATTTCAAAGAGAATTTAGATACCCATTTGAGAGATAACCATGCATACACACTTACACTTTTAGGGGATTTTGAACTATTTTTTACCTTGGTCAAACTTGGTCAAACCAAGGCCTAAATGGTTGCACTTTTCTCCAATTTCTTAGAAATCAAATTTAAAAGTAGATTTAGATTCCCATTTAAGAGGCACACATATTTTTGCGAATTTCAAGTTATTTCGGCACTTAGTTAAGGTTGGTCAAACCAAATTCTAAGAAATGCACTTTTCTTGACTTCCGCGAAACTGAAATTTGAAACTGTATTTAGGTACCCATTTGAGAGATAATCCCTACATATATATTTTTTTTGGATTGCGAGCCATTTTGGACCTCGGTCAAACTTTGTCAAACCAAGGCCTAAAACGTTGCATTTTTCCCATTTTCTTAAAATTGAAATTTTGAAGTAGATTTAGAAACCCATTTCAAAGATAGGCATCGACACCTAATTTATGCTATTTGTAGCTATTTTGGCCCGCATTCAAGGATAGTCAAACAAAAGCTGAAAAGATGCACTTTTGTTGACTTTTTAAGAAGTGAAATTTGAAAGTATATTTATGTACCCATTTCAATAAATAAGTGTAGATGCTAACTTTCGCGACGTTCTGGGCTATTTCACTCCCTTTAAGTGCAACCTTAACGAAAGCGCACGATAAAGTTTCTCTTTTGACCAATTTATTACAATTGAAATATGATCATAGATTTAGATGACCATTTGGTAGATAAGAGTGCATGCCAAATTCAGTGATGTTCAAAGCTCTTTTTCCCTCCTTTAAGCCAAACCTTAGCGAAACCGCATGATGGAGTTTCACTTTTGACCAAATTCCCAGAATTGAAATTTGATCATAGATTTGGATGCCCGGTTGATATACAAGCGTGCATGCCAAATTTTGCACTGTTTCAACCTACTTGGACCCGCTTTAAGCCGAACTCTAGCGAAAATGCACGATGAAGTTTCATTTTTGACAATTTTCTCACAATTGAAATTTGATCATAGATTTGGATGCCCATTTTATAGACAAGCGTGCACTCCAACTTTCGTGACGTTTCGAGCTATTTTCACCCCCTTTAACCCCAACCTTTGCGAAACCGCACAACGGAGCTTCACTTTTTACAAATTTCTCGGAATTAAAATTGGATCATTTCTTTTTATGCACATTTGGATGATAAGTGTGCACACCAACTTTCACAATGTTCATAGTTATTTTCAGCTCCTTTAAGCCAAACCCTAACCAAATTGTACGATCGAGTTTCACTTTTGACGTACTTCTTACAATAGAAACTTGATTATAGATTTGGCTGCCCATTGGATAAACAATCATGCACACCAAATTTTGTAACGTTTCGAGCTATTATTTTGACCCCTTTTAAGCCCAACCCTAGTGAAACCGCATGACAGAGTTTCACTTTTGAGCAGTTTCTCAGAATTCAAATTTGCTCATACTTGGTGAAACCAAGGCCTAAAAGCTTGAACTTTTTCCTTTAAGCGAACCCTTAGCGAAATAGAATGATGGAGTTTCAATTTTGACTAAATTCTTGGAGTTGAAATTTGATGATATATTTTGGATGCCCGTTTGATATAAAAATGTGCACGCCAACTTTTGCAATGGTCCAAGCTATTTGGACCCCTTCAAGCCCAACTCTAGCGAAAATGAACGACGGAGTTTCACTTCTGACTAATTTCTCAGAATTGAAATTTGATCATAGATTTGGATGCTCGTTTGATAGAAAAGCGTGCACTCCAACTTTCACGTTGTTCCGAGCTATTTTCACCCCGTTTAACCCTAACCTTTAAGAAACCGTACAACAGAGTTTTACTTTTTACAAATTTCTTGGAATTAAAATTTGATCATTTCTTCTGATGCGCATTTGGATGATAAGTGTGCTCGCCAACTTTCACGATGTTCATAGTTATTTTCAGCTCCTTTAAGTCAAACCCTAACAAAATTGTACAATCGAATTTCATTTCGAGAAATTAGTCAAATGTGAAACTCCGTTGAGCGGTTTTGCTAAGGTTGGGCTTAACGGGGGTGAAAATATTTTGGAATGTCTCAAAAGTTTGGATGCACGCTTGTTCATCAAATGGGCATCCAAATTTATGATCAAATTTAAATTCTAAGAAACTGCTCGAAAGTAAAACTCCGTCATGCGGTTTCGACAGGGTTGGGCTTAAAGGGGGAAAAATGGATCGAAACATCGTGAATATTGGTGTGCATGCTTGTCTATCCAATATGCATCCAAACATATGAGCAGGTTTCAATTTTGAGAATTTGTTCAAAGCTGAGACTGCATCATGCAGTTTCGTTAGGGTTTGGCTTAAAGATGCCAAAAATAGCTCTCAACATCGTGAATTTGGCTTGCACTCTTATTTTCCAAATGCGCACTTAAATCTATGATTAAATTTTAATTCCAAGAAATTGGTTAAAAGTGAAACTCTGTCGTGCACATTTTTATGCCTCTTAAATGGGTATCTGAATCTACTTATAAATTTGATTTCTAAGAAATTGGAAAAAAGAGCAACCTTTTAGTCCTTGGTTTGACCAAGTTTGACCAAGGTCCAAAATAGCTCAAAATCCCCTGAAAGTGTGTATGCATGGCTATCTCTCAAATGGGTACCTAAATTCTCTTTCAAATTTCACTTACAAGAAAGTCATAAAAATATGATCTCTTAGACCTTTGCTTGACAAACCTTGAATAATACCCAAAATAACTTCGAAAATCGTGAAATTTGGTGAGCACTGTTATCTACCAAATGCTAAGATAAATCTATGATCAAATTTTAATTATGAGAAATTAGTCAAAATTGAAACTCTGTTGTATGGTTTTGCTGAGGTTGGGATTAAAGGGGGGGGGGAATATTTTGGAACGTCTTGACATTTTGCATGCATTCTTGTCTATCAAACAGACATTCAAATCTATGATCAAATTTCAATTATAAGAAACTACTCAAAAGTGAAACTTCGTCATGTGTTTTCGCTAGGGTTGGGCTTAAAGGTGGTCAAAATAGTTTGGAACGTTGCAAAAGTTGCCGTGCATGCTAGTTTATCTAATGGGCATCCAAATCTATGATCAACTCTCAATTATTAGAAGTTGATCAAAAGTGAAACTCCATCGTGCAGTTTTGTTAGGCTTTGGCTTAAAGGAGTCGAAAATAACTCTGAACATTATGAAAGTTGGCGTGCACTCTTATCTTTCAAATCCACATCTAAATCTATGATCAAAGTTTAGTTTTGAGAAATTTGTCAAGAGTGAAACTCCGTCATGCAGTTTCGCTAAGATTGGGTTTACAGGGGGTGAAAATAGCTCAAAACGTCGCGAAAGTTGAAGTGGACGGTTATCTATCAAACGGGCATCCAAATCTATGATCAAATTTCAATTTTGAGAAATTAGTTAGAAGTGAAACTCCGTCGTTCATTTTCACTAGGATTGGGCTTGAAGGGGTCCAAATAGCTTGGACCATTGGAAAAGTTGGCTTGCACATTTTTCTATCAAACGGGCATCCAAATCTATAATCAAATTTCAACTCCGAGAATTTGGTCAAAAGTGAAACTCCGCCATTCGATTTCGCTAAGGTTTGGCTTAAAGCAGGGGAAAATGGCTTTGAGAAATTGGAAACAAATACAAACTTTTAGGGCTTGGTTTCACCAAGTTTGCCTAAGTTCCAAAATAGCTCAAAATCCCCTGAAAGTTCGTATGCATGGTTATCTCTCAAATGGGTACCTAAATTCTCTTTCAAATTTCAATTACAAGAAAGTCGAAAAAATAACATCTCTTAGAACTTTACTTGACCAACCTTGAATAACAACCAAAATAGCTCCAAACATCGTGAAAGTTAGCATGCATTTTTATCTACCAAATGCGCCAATAAATCTATGATTAAATTTTAATTTTGAGAAATTAGTCAAACGTGAAATTCCGTTGTGTGGTTTTGCTAAGGTTGGGCTTAAAGGGGCTGAAAATATCTTGGAATGTCTTAAAAGTTTGCATGCATGCTTGTTCATCAAATGGGCATCCAATTTTATGATTTAATTTAAATTCTAAGAAACTGCTGGAAAGTGAAACTTCGTCCTGCGGTTTTGATATGGTTGGGCTTAAAGGGGGTCAAAATAGCTTGAAACGTTGTGAAAGTTGGTGTGCATGCTTGTCTATCCAATATGCATCCAAACATATGATCAAGTTTCAATTCTAAGAATTTGGTCATAGCTGAGACTGCATCGTGTAGTTTGTTAGGGTTTGGCTTAAAGATGCCAAAAATAGCTCACAACATCGTGAAAGTTGGCATGCACTCTTATTTTCCAAATGCACATTTAAATCTATGATTAAATTTTAATTCCAATAAATTGGTTAAAAATGAAACTCCGTCGTGCACGTTTTTATGTGTGCCTCTTAAGTGGGTATCTAAATCTACTTTTAAATTTGATTTCTAAGAAATTGGAAAAAAGTGCAACCTTTTAGGCCTTGGTTTGACCAAGGTCCAAAATAGCTCAAAATCCCCTAAAAGTGTGTATGCATGGTTATCTCTCAAATGGGTATCTAAATTCTCTTTCAAATTTCACTTACAAGAAAGTCAAAAAAATAGCATCTCTTAGACATTTGCTTGACCAACCTCAAATAATGACCAAAATAACTTTGAACATCATGGAAGTTGGTGTGCATTGTTATCTACCAAATGCTAAGATAAATCTACGATCAAATTTTAATTCTGAGAAATTAGTCAAAAGTGAAACTCTGTTGGTAGGGTTTGGCTTAAAGGAGTTGAAAATAACTCTATGATCAAATTTCAATTATAAGAAATTGCTTAAAAGTGAAACTTCATCATGCGTTTTCACTAGGGTTGGCCTTAAATATGGTCAAAATATCTTGGAACATTGCAAAAAGTGCAAGATTTTAGGCCTTTGTTTGACCAATTATGAGCAAATTTGAATTCTGAGAAACTGCTCAAAAGTGAAACTCTGTCGCGCGGTTTCACTACGGTTGGGCTTAAAAGGGGTCAAAATAATAGCTCGAAACGTTGCAAAATTTGGCGTGCATAATTTTTTATCCAATGGGCATCCAAATCTATAATCAAGTTTCTATTCTAAGAAGTAAATCAAAAGTGAAACTCGATCGTACAATTTTGTTAGGGTTTGGCTTAAAGGAGCGACAAATTTTAATTGCGAGAAATTTGTAAAAAGTGAAACTCCGTTGTGCAGTTTCACAAAGGTTTGGGTTAAAGGGGGTGAAAATAGCTCAGAATGTCACAAAAGTTGGAGTGCATGCTTTTCTATCAAATGGGCATCCAAATCTATGATCAAATTTCAATTGTGAGAAAATTGTCAAAAGTGAAACTTCGTCATGCATTTTCGCTACAGTTCGACTTAAAGCGAGTCCAAATAGCTCGAAACATTGCAAAATTTGGTGTGCATGCTTGTATATAAACTGGGCATCCAAATATATGATCAAATTTCAATTCTAGGAATTTAGTCAAAAGTGAAACTCCATCATGCGGTTTCGCTAAGGCTTGGCTTAAAGGAGGGGAAAAGAGCTCTGAACATCACTAAATTTGGCATGCACTCTTATCTACCAAATGGGCATCTAAATCTATGATCATATTTCAATTCTAAGAAATTGGTCAAAAGAGAAACTTTATCGTGCTCTTTCGCTAAGGTTGCACTTAAAGGGAGTGAAATAGCTCAGAACATCGTGAAAGTTAGCGTGTACGCTTGTTTATTGAAATGGGTACATAAATCTACTTTCAAATTTCACTTCTTAAAAAGACAACAAAAGTGCATCTTTTCATCTTTTGTTTGACCATCCTTGAATGAGGGCGAAAATAGCTCCAAATAGCATAAAAATAGGTGTCCATGCCTATCTTTAAAATGGGTATCTAAATCTACTTCAAAATTTCTATTTTAAGAAAATGGAAAAAATGCAATGTTTTAGGCCTTGGTTTGATAAAGTTTGATCGAGGTCCAAAAAGGCTCGGAATCCCAAAAAAATCTACATGTAGGGATTATCTCTCAAATGGGTACCTAAATATAGTTTCAAATTTCAATTTCAAGAAAGTCACGAAAAGTGCATTTATTAGAACTTGGTTTGACCAACCTTAACTAAGTGCCGAAATAACTCGAAATTCGCAAAAATATGTGTGCCTCTTCAATGGGCATCTAAATCTACTTTTAAATTTGATTTCTAAAAAATTGGAAAAAAGTGCAACCTTTTAGGCCTTGCTTTGACCAAGTTTGACCAAGGTCCAAAATAGCTCGAAATCCCCTGAAAGTGTGTATGCATGGTTATCTCTAAAATGGGTATCTAAATTCTCTTTGAAATTTCAATTACAAGAAAGTCAAAAAAATAGCATCTCTTAGACCTTTGCTTGACCATATTGAAAGTTGGTGTGCACTGTTATCTACCAAATGTTAAGATAAATCTACGATCAAATTTTAATTCTTAGAAATTAGTCAAAAGTGAAACTCTATTGTATGGTTTAGATGAGGTTGGGATTAAAGGGGGTGAAATATTTTGGAACATCTCAAAATTCTGCGTGCACTCTTATCTATCAAATGGGCATTGAAATCTATGATAAAATTTCAATTATAAGAAACTACTCAAAAGTGAAACTTCGTCATGCATTTTCACTAGGGTTGGGCTTAAATGTGGTCAAAATAACTTGGAAAGTTGCAAAAATTGGCATGCATGCTTGTTTATCTAATGGGCATCCAAATCTATAATCAAGATTCAATTCTTAGAAGTTGGTCAAAAGCAAAACTCCATCGTGCAGTTTTGTTAGGGTTTGGCTTAAAGGAGTCGAAAATAACTCGGAACATCATGAAAGTTGGCGTGCACTCTTATCTTCGAAATGCGCATCGAAATCTATGATCAAATTTTAATTTTGAGAAATTGGTCAAGAGTGAAACTCTGTCATGTGGTTTCGCTAAGTTTGGGGTTAAAGGGGGAGAAAATAGCTCAAACCGTCGTGAAATTTGGAGTGCACGGTTATCTATCAAACGGGCATCCAAATCTATAATCAAATTTCAATTATGAGAAATTGGTTAAGTGAAACTTCGTCGTGCATTTTTGCTAGAGTTGGTCTCGAAGGGGTCCAAATAGCTCGGGCCATTGCAAAAGTTGGCATGCACGTTTTTATATCAAATGGGCATCCAAATCTATGATCAAATTTCAACTCCGAGAATTTGGTCGAAAGTGAAACTCCATCATTCGACTTTGCTAAGGTTTGGCTTAAAGGAGGGGAAAATGGCTGAGAAATGGGAAACAAATGCAACCTTTTAGGCCTTGGTTTCACCAAGTTTGCCTAAGGTCCAAAAAGCTCGAAATCCCCTGAAAGTTTGTATGCATTGTTATCTCTCAAATGGTTACCTAAATTCTCTTTGAAATTTCAATTACAAGAAAACTGAAAAAATAACATCTCATAGACCTTTACTTGACCAACCTTGAATAACGACCAAAATAGCTCCAAACATCATGAAAGTTAGCATGCACTCTTATCTACCAAATGCAGTGCTAAATCTACGATTAAATTTTAATTTTGAGAAATTAGTCAAATGTGAAACTTCGTTGCGCAGTTTTGCTAAGGTTGGGCTCAAAGCGGGTGAAACTATTTCGCAATGTTGTGAAATTTCATGTGCAAGCTTGTCTATCAAATGGACATCCAAATCTATGAGAAAATTTCAATTCTAAGAAACTGCTCAAAAGTGAAACTCTGTCGTGTGGTTTCATTAGTGTTGGACTTAAAAGGGGTCAAAATAATAGCTCGCAACGTTGCAAAATTTTGCGTGCATGATTGTTTATCCAATGGGCATCCAAATCTATGATCAAGTTTCCATTCTAAGAAGTACGTCAAAAGTGAACCTCCATCATACAGTTTTGTTAGGGTTTGGCTTAAAGGAGCTGAAAGTAACTCTGAACATCGTGAAAGTTGGCATGCACAATTATCATCCAAATGCGCATCAAAAGATATGATCAAATTTTAATTCCGATAAACTTGTAAAAAGTGAAACTCTGTCGTGCGGTTTCGCAAAGGTTGGGGTTAAAGGGGGTGAAAATAGGTCGAAATGTAGCGAAAGTTGGAGTGCACGCTTGTCTATAAAATGGGCATCCAAATCTATGATCAAATTTCAGTTGTGATAAAATTGTCAAAAGTGAAACTTCGTCGTGCATTTTTGCTATAGTTCAGCTTAAAGCGGTTCCAAATAGCTCGAAGCGTTACAATATTTGGCGTGCACGCTTGTATATCAAACGGGTATCCAAATCAATGATCAAATTTCAATTCTAGGAATTTGGTCAAAAGGGAAACTCTGTCATGCGGTTTCGTGAAGGTTTGTCTTAAAGGAGGGAAAAAGAGCTCTAAACATCACTAAATTTGTCATGCACTCTTATCTACCAAATGGGCATCTAAATATATGATCATATTTCAATTCTATGAAATTGGTCAAACGAGAAACTTTATCGTGCGCTTTCGCTAAGGTTGCACTTAAAGGGAGTGAAATAGCTCGGAACGTCACGAAAGTTAGTGTGTACGCTTGTTTATTTAAATGGGCACCTAAATCCACTTTCAAATTTCACTTTTGAAAAAGTCAACAAAAGTGCATCTTTTCAACTTTTGTTTGACCATCCTCTAATGAGGGCCAAAATAGCTCCAAATCTCATAAAAATAGGTGTCCATGCCTATCTTTGAAATGGGTATCTAAATCTACTTTAAAATTTGAATTTTCAGAAAATGGAAAAAATGCAACATTTTCGGCCTTGGTTTGACAAAGATTGATCGAGGTCCAAAATGGCTCGCAATCCCATAAAAATCTACATGTAGGGATTATCTCTCAAATGGGTAGGTACCTAAATACAGTTTCAAATTTCAATTTCAAGAAAGTCAAGAAAATTGCATTTCTGAGAACATGGTTTGACCAACCTTGACTAAGTGCCGAAATGGGTATCTAAATCTACTTTTAAATTTGATTTCTAAGAAATTGGACTTTTACACCTTGGTTTGACCAAGTTTGACAAAGGACCAAAATAGCTTGAAATTCCCTGAAAGTGTGTATGTATGGTTATCTCTCAAATGGGTACCTAAATTCTCTTTCAAATTTCAATTACAAGAAAGTCGAAAAAATAGCATCTCTTAGACCTTTGCTTGATGAACCTTAAATAATGACCAAAATAACTTCGAACATCGTGAAATTTGGTGTGCATTGGTATCTACCAAATGCTAAGATAAATATACGAACAAATTTTAATTCTGATAAATTAGCCAAAAGTGAAACTCGGTTGTATGGTTTTGTTGAGGTTGGGATTAAAGGGGTGAAATACTTTGGAATGTCTCAAAATTTTGTGTGCACACTTGTCTATCAAATGGGAATTCAAATCTATGATCAAATTTCAATTATAAGAAACTGCTCAAAAGTGAAACTTCGTCATGAGTTTTCGCTAGGGTTGGGCTTAAAGGTGGTCAAAATAGCTTGGAACACTGCAAAAGTTGGCGTGCATGCTTGTTTATCTAATGGGCATCCAAATCTATGATCAAGTTTCAATTCTTAGAAGTTGGTGAAAAGCAAATCTCCATCGTGTGGTTTTGTTAGGGTTTGACTTAAAGGAGTCGAAAATAACTCTGAACATCATGAAAGTTGGCGTGCACTCTTATCTTCCAAATGCACATCTAAATCTATGATGAAATTTTAATTCCGAGAAATTTGTTAAGAGTGAAACTCCGTAATGCGGTTTCGCTAAGATAGCTCAAAAATAGGTGGTGAAAATAGCTCAAAACGTCGTGAAAGTTGGAGTTCACGGTTATCTATCAAACATGCATCCAAATCTATGATCAAATTTCAATTTTGAGATATTAGTAAGAAGTGAAACTACGTCGTTCATTTTCGCTAGAGTTGGGCTCGAAGGGGTCCAAGTAGCTTGGACCATTGCAAAAGTTGGTGTGCATGTTTTTATATCAAACGGGAATCCAAATCTATGATCAAATTTCAACTCCGAGAATATGGTCAAAAGTGAAACTCCATCATTCGATTTCGCTAAGGTTTGGCTTAAAGGAGGGGAAAATGGCTTTGAGAAATCGGAAACAAATGCAACCTTTTATGTCTTGGTTTCACCAAGTTTTCCTAAGGTCCAAAATGACTTGAAATCCCCTGAAATTTTGTATGCATGGTTAGACCTCAAATGGGTACCTAAATTCTCTTTCAAATTTCAATTACAAGAAAGCCGAAAAAATAACATCTCTTATACCTTTACTTAACCAACCTTGAATAACGACCAAAATATCTCCGAACATCATGAAAGTTAGCATGCACTATTATCTACCAAATGGGTCAATAAATCTATGATTAAATTTTAATTTTGAGAAATTAGTCAAACGTGAAACTCTGTTGTGTGGTTTTGCTAAGGTCGGTCTTAAAGTGGGAGAAAATATTTTGGAATGTGTCAAAATTTTGCATGCACACTTGTTCATCAAATGGGCATCCAAATATATGATCAAATTTAAATTCTAAGAAACTGCTCGAAAGTGAAACTGCTTCATGCGGTTTCGACAGGGTTGGGCTTAAAGTAGATCAAAATAGCTTGAAACGTCGCGAAAGTTGGCGTGCATGCTTTTCTATCCAATATGCATCCAAACCTATTATCAGGTTTCAATTCTAAGAATTTGGTCAAAGCTGAGACTGCATCCTGCAGTTTTGTTAGGGTTTGGCTTAAAGATGCCGAAAATAGCTCTCAACATCGTTAACCTTGGCATGCGCTCTTATCTTCCAAATGCGCATTTAAATCAATGATTAAATTTTAATTCCAAGAAATTGGTTAAAAGTGAAACTTTGTTGTGCATGTTTTTATGTGTGCCTCTTAAATGGGCATCTAAATCTACTTTTAAATTTGATTTCTAAAAGTTGGGAAAAAGTGCAACCTTTGAGGCCTTGATTTGACCAAGTTTGACCAAGGTCGAAAATAGCTTGAAATCCCTTGAAAGTGTGTATGTAGGGTTATCTCTCAAATGGGTACCTAAATTCTCTTTCAAATTTCACTTACAAGAAAGTCGAAAATTAGCACCTCTTAGACCTTTGCTTGACCAAGCTTAAATAATGACCAAAATAACTTCGAACATGGTGAAAGTTGGTGTGCACTGTTATCTACCAAATGCTAAGATAAATCTACGATCAAATTTTAATTCTAAGAAATTAGTCAAAAGTGAAACTCTGTTGTATGGTTTTGCTGAGGTGGGGATTAAAGGGGTGAAATATTTTGGAACGTCTCGAAATTTTGTGTCCACACTTGTCTATCAAATGGGCATTCAAATCTACAATCAAATTTCAATTATACGAAATTGCTCAAAAGTGAAACTTTGTCATGCGTTTTCACAAGGGTTGGTCTTAAAGGTGGTCAAAAGAGCTTGGAACGTTGCGAAAGTTGGCGTGCATGCTTGTTTATCTGATGGGCATCCATATCTATGATCAAGTTTCAATTCTTATAATTTGGTCAAAAGCGAAACTCCATCGTGTGGTTTTGTTAGGGTTTGGCTTAAAGGAGTTGAAAATAACTCTGAACATCATGAAAGTTGGCGTGCTCTCTTATCTTCCAAATACACATCTAAATATATGATCAAATTTTAATTCCAAGAAATCTGTCAAGAGTGAAACTCTGTCATGTGATTTCGCTGAGATTGGGGTTACAGGGGTTAAAAATAGCTCAAAACGTCGCAAAACTTGGAGTGCACAGTTATCTATAACATGGGCATCCAAATCTATTATGAAATTTAAATTCTGAGAAATTAGTCAGAAGTGAAACTCCGTCGTTCATTTTCGCTAGAGTTTGGTTCGAACGGGTCCAAATAGCTCGGACCATTGCAAACGTTGGCATGCACATTTTTCTATCAAATGGGCACCCAAATCTATGATCAAATTTCAACTCTGAGAATTTGGTCAAAAGTGAAACTTCGTCATTCGATTTCACTAAGGTTTTTCTTAAAGGAGGGGAAATTGCCTTTGAGAAATTGGAAACAAATGCAACCTTTTAGGGCTTGGTTTCACCAAGTTTTCGTAAGGTCCAAAATAGCTCTAAATCCCATGAAAGTTTGTATGCATGCTTATCTCTCAAATGGGTACCTAAATTCTCTTTCAAATTTTAGTTACAAGAAAGCCAAAAAAATAACATCTCTTAGACCTTTACTTAACCAACCTTGATTAACGACCAAAATAGCTCAGAACATCATGAAAGTTAGCATGGACTCTTATCTACCAAATGTGCCAATAAATCTATTATTAAATTTTAATTTTGAGAAATTAGTCAAACGTGAAACTCCGTTGTGTGGTTTTGCTAAGGTTGGGTTTAAAGGTGGTGAAAATATTTTGGAAGGTCATGAAATTTCATGTGCAAGCTTGTCTATCAAATGGACATCCAAATCTATGAACAAATTTCAATTCTGAGAAACTGCTCAGAAGTGAAACTCTGTCGTGCTATTTCACTAGGGTTGGGCTTAAAAGGGGTCAAAATAATAGCTCGAAATGTTGCAAAATTTGGCGTGCATGATTGTTTATCCAATGGGCATCCAAATCTATGATCAAGTTTCCATTCTAAGAACTACATCAAAAGTGAACATCCATCATATAGTTTTGTTAGGGTTTGGCTTAAAGGAGCTGAAAATAACTCTGAACATCGTGAAAGTTGGCGTGCACACTTATCATCCAAATGCGCATTAAAAGATATGATCAAATTTTAATTCCCATAAATTTGTAAAAAGTGAAACTCCATCGTGCGGTTTCGCAAAGGTTGGGGTTAAATGGGGTGAAAATAGCCGGAACGTCGTGAAAGTTGGAGTGCATGCTTTTCTATCAAATAGGCATCCAAATCTACGATCAAATTTTAATTGTGAGAAAATTGTCAAAAGTGAAACTTCATCGTGCATTTTCGCTATAGTTCAGCTTAAAGCGGGTCCAAATAGCTCGAAAAATTACAAAATTTGCCATGCATGCTTGTATATCAAATGGGTATCCAAATCTATGATCAAATTTCAATTCTGGGAATTTGGTCAAAAGTGAAATTCCGTCATGTGATTTCGCTAAGGTTTGGCTTAAAGGAGGGAAAAAGAGCTCTGAACATCACTAAATTTGGCATGCACTCTTATCTACCAAATGGGCATCTAAATATATGATCATATTTCAATTCTAAGAAATTGGTCAAACGAGAAACTTTATTGTGCGCTTTTGCTAAGGTTGCACTTAAGGGTACCTAAATTCTCTTTCAAATTTCAATTACAAGAAAGTAAAAAAAATAGCATCTTTTAGACCTTTGCTTGACCAACCTGAAATAATGACCAAAATAAATTCAAACATCATGAAAGTTGGTGTGCACTGGTATCTACCAAACGCTAAGATAAATCTAAAATCAAATTTTAATTCTGAGATATTAGTCAAAAGTGAAACTCTGTTGTATGGTTTTGCTGAGGTTGGAATTAAAGGGGTGAAATATTTTGGAACATCTCAAAATTTCATGTGCACTCTTGTCTATAAAATGGGCATTAAGGTCTATGATCTAATTTCAATTATAAGAAACTGCTCAAAAGTGAAACTTTGTCATGCGTTTTCGCTGGGTTTGGGCTTAAAGGTGGTCAAAATACCTTGGAAAATTGTGAAAGTTCGCGTGCATGCTTGTTTATCTAATGGGAATCCAAATCTATGATGAAGTTTCAATTCTTAGAAGTTGGTGAAAAGTGAAAATGCATCGTGCAGTTTTGCAGTCTTATCTTCCAAATGCACATCTAAATCTATGATCAAATTTTAATTCCGAGAAATTTTTCAATAGTTTAACTCTGTCTTGTGGTTTCACTAATATTGGGGATACAGGGGGTGAAAATAGCTCAAAACGTCGCAAAAGTTGGAGTGCACGGTTATCTATCAAACAGGCATCCAAATCTATGATCAAATTTCAATTCTGAGAAATTAGTCAGAAGGGAAACCCTGTCGTTCATTTTCACTAGAGTTGGGTTCGAAGGGGTCCAAATGGCTCGAACCTTTGCAAAAGTTGGCGTGCACTTTTTTATATCAAATGGGCATCCAAATCTATGATCAAATTTCAACTCCAAGAATTTGGTCAAAAGTGAAACTCCATCATTCGATTTCTCTAAGGTTTGCCTTAAAGGAGGGGAAAATGGCTTTGAGAAATTGGAAACAAATGCAACCTTTTATGTCTTGGTTTTACCATGTTTGCGTATGTCCAAAATAGCTCAAAATCTCCTGAAAGTTTGTATGCATGGTTATCTATCAAATGGGTACCTAAATTCTCTTTCAAATTTCAATTACAAGAAAGCCAAAAAAATAACATCTCTTAGACCTTTACTTGACCAACCTTGAATAACCACCAAAATAGCTCTGAACTTCGTGAAAGTTAGGATGGACTCTTATCTACCAAATGCGCCGATAAATCTACGATTAAATTTTAATTTTGAGAAATTAGTCAAACGTGAAACTCCGTTGTCCGGTTTTGCTAAGGTTGGGCTTAAAGGGGGTGAAAATATTTTGGAATGTCTCAAAATTTTGCATGCACACTTGTTCATCAAATGAGCATCCAAATTTATGATCAAATTTAAATTCTAAGAAGCTACTCGAAAGTGAAACTCCTCCGTGCGGTTTCGATAGGGTTGGGCTTAAAGGGGGTCAAAATAGCTCAGAACGTCACGAAAGTTGGCGTGCATGGTTGTCTATCCAATATGCATCCAAACATATGATCAAGTTTAAATTCTAAGAATTTGGTCAAAGCTAAGAATTTGAACATCGTGAAAGTTGGTTTGCACTCTTATCTTCCAAATGCGCATTTAAATCAATGATTAACTTTTAATTCCAAGAAATTGGTTAAAAGTGAAACTTTGTTGTGCACGTTTTTATGCGTGCCTCTTAAATGTGTATCTAAATCTACATTTAAATTTGATTTCTAATAAATTGGAAAAAAGTGCAACGTTTTAGGCCTTGGCTTGACCAAGTTTGACCAAGTTCCAAAGTAACTCGAAATCCCCTGAAAGTGTGTATGCATGGTTATCTCTCAAATGGGTACCTAAATTCTCTTTAAAATTTCACTTACAAGAAAGTCGAAAAAATGGCATCTCTTAGACCTTTGCTTGACCAATCTTGAATAATGACCAAAATAACATTAAACATCATGAAAGTTGGTGTTCATTGTTATCTACCAAATGCTAAGATAAATCTATGATCTAATTTAAATTCTGAGAAATTAGTCAAAAGTGAAACTCTGTTGTATGATTTTGTTGAGGTTGGGATTAAAGGGGGTGAAATATTTTGGAACATCTCGAAATTTCACGTGCACGCTTGTCTATCAAATGGGAATTCAAATCTATGGTCAAATTTCAATTATACGAAACTGCTCAAAAGTGAAACTTCCTCATGCTTTTGCGCTAGGGTTGGGCTTAAAGGTGGTCAAAATAGCTTGCAACGTTGCAAAAGTTGGTGTGCATGGTTTTTTATCTAATGGGCATCCAAATCTATGATCAAGTTTCAATTCGGAAATAAATCTAAACATCATGAAATGTTGCACGCACTCTTATCTTCCAAATGCACATCTAAATCTATGATCAAATTTTAATTCCAAGAAATTTGTCAAGAGTGAAACTCCATTCTGCGGTTTCGTTAAGATTGGGGTTACAAGGGGTGAAAATAGCTCAAAACATCACAAAAGTTGGAGTGCATAGTTATCTATCAAATGGGCATCCAAATCTATGATCAAATTTCAGATCTCAGAAATTACTCAGAAGTGAAACTCCGTCGTTCGTTTTCGCTAAAGTTGGGCTCGAAGGGGTCCAAATAGTTGGGACCATTGCAAAAGTTGGCGTGCACCTTTTTATATCCAATGGGCATCCAAATCTATGATCAAATTTCAACTCCGAGAATTTGGTCAAAAGTGAAACTCCGCCATTCGATTTCGCTAAGGTTTGGCTTAAAGCAGGGGAAAATGGCTTTGAGAAATTGGAAACAAATGCAACCTTTTAGGGCTTGGTTTCAGCAAGTTTTCCTAAGGTCCAAAATAGCTCAAATCCCCTAAAAGTTTGTATGCATGGTTATCTCTCAAATGGGTACCTAAATTCTCTTTCAAATTTCAATTACAAGAAAGTCGAAAAAATAACATCTCTTAGACCTTTACACGACCAACCTTGAATAACGACCAAAATAGCTCCGAACATCATGAAAGTTAGCATGCACTCTTATCTACCAAATGCGCCGATAAATCTATGATTAATTTTTAATTTTGAGAAATTAGTCAAATGTGAAACTCCGTTGTGTGGTTTTGCTAAGGTTGGGCTTAAAGGGGGTGAAAATATTTTGGAATGTCTCAAAAGTTTGCATGCATGCTTGTTCATCAAATGGGCATCCAAATTTATGTTCAAATTTAAATTCTAAGAAACTACTCGAAAATGTATGATCAAATGTATGACCAAATGTATGATCAAATTTCAATTGCGAGAAAATTGTCAAAAGTGAAACTTTGTCGTGCATTTTCGCTAGAGTTCGGCTTAAAGCGTGTCCAAATTGCTTGAAACATTCCAAAATGGCTCGCAATCCAAAAAAAAGCTACATGTAGGGATTATCTCTCAAATGGGTACCTAAATACAGTTTCAAATTTCAATTTCGAGAAAGTCAAGAAAAGTGCATTTCTTAGAACTTGGTTTGGCCAACCTTAACTAAGTGCTGAAATAACTCGAAATTTGCAAAAATATGTGTGCCTCTTGAATGGGCATCTAAATCTACTTTTAAATTTGATTTCTAAGAAATTGGAAAAAAAGTGCAACCTTTTAGGCCTTGTTTTGACCAAGTTTGACCAACGTCCAAAATAGCTCGAAATCCCCTGAAAGTGTGTATGCATGGTTATCTCTAAAATGGGTATCTAAATTCTCTTTGAAATTTCAATTACAAGAAATTCGAAAAAATAGCATCTCTTAGACCTTTGCTTGACCAACCTTGAATATCGACCAAAATAACTTCGTACATTGTGAAAGTTGGTGTGCACTGTTATCTACCAAATGTTAAGATAAATCTACGATTAAATTTTAATTCTTAGAAATTAGTCAAAAGTGAAACTCTGTTGTATGGGTTAGATGAGGTTGGGATTAAAGGGGGTGAAATATTTTGGAACGTCTCAAAATTTCGCGTGCAAGCTTGTCTATCAAATGTGCATTGAAATCTATGATCAAATTTCAATTATAAGAAACTACTCAAAAGTCAAACTTTGTCATGCATTTTCGCTAGGGTTGGGCTTAAAGGTGGTCAAAATAGCTTGGAACGTTTCAAAAGTTGGTGTGCATGCTTGTTTATCTAATGGGCATCCAAATCTATGATCAAGTTTCAATTCTTAGAAGTTGGTCAAAAGCGAAACTCCATCGTGCGGTTTTGTTAGGGTTTGGCTTAAAGGAGTCAAAAAGAACTCTGAACAGCATGAAAGTTGGCATGCACTCTTATCTTCCAAATGTGCATCTAAATCTATGATCAAATTTTAATTCCAAGAAATTGGTTAAGAGTGAAACTCCATCATGTGGTTTCGCTAAGATTGGGGTTAAAGGAGGTGAAAATAGCTCAAAATGTTGTGAAAGTTGGAGTGCACGATTATCTATCAAACGGGCATCCAAATCTATGATCAAATTTCATTTCTAAGAAATTGGTCAGAAGTGAAACTCTGTCATGCATTTTCGCTAGAGTTGGGCTCGAAGGGGTCCAGATAGCTCAGACCATTGCAAAAGTTGGCGTGCATGTTTTTATATCAAACGGACATCCAAATCTATGATCAAATTTCAACCCTGAGAATTTGGTCAAAAGTGAAACTCCATCATTCGATTTTGCTAAGGTTTGGCCTAAAGGAGGGGAAAATGGCTAAGAAATTGGAAACAAACGCAACCTTTTGGGCCTTGGTTTCACCAAGTTTGCCTAAGGTCCAAATAGCTCGAAATCCCCTGAAAGTTTGTACGCATTGTTATCTCTCAAATGGTAACCTAAATTCTCTTTTAAATTTCAATTACAAGAAAGCCGAAAAAATAACATCTCTTAGACCTTTACTTGACCAACCTTGAATAACGACCAAAACAGCTCCGAACATCATGAAAGTTAGCATGCTCTCTTATCTACCAAATGCGCCAATAAATCTAGAATTAAATTTTAATTTTGAGAAATTAGTCAAACATGAAACTCCATTGTGCAGTTTTGCTAAGGTTGGGCTTAAAGCAGGTGAAAATATTTTCGCAACGTCGTGAAATTTCATGTGTAAGCTTGTCTATCAAATGGACATCCAAATCTATGAGCAAATTTTAATTCTGAGAAACTGCTTAAAAGTGAAACTCTGTCGTCTGGTTTCACTAGAGTTGGGCTTAAAAGGGGTCAAAATAGTGGCTCAGAACGTTGCAAAATTTGGCGTGCATGATTGTTTATCCAATGGGCATCCAAATCTATGATCAAGTTTCCATTCTAATAAGTACGTCAAAAGTGAACCTCCATGGTATAGTTTTGTTAGAGTTTCGCTTAAAGGAGCTGAAAATAACTCTTAACATCGTCAAAGTCGGCGGGCACACTTATGATCCAAATGCACATCAAAAGATATGATGAAATTTTAATTCTGATAAATTTGTAAAAAGTGAAACTCCATCATACGATTTAGCAAAGGTTGGGGTTAAAGGGAGTGAAAATAGCTTGGAACGCTGTGAAAGTTGGAGTGCACACTTGTCTATCAAATGGGTAGACAAACCTATGATCAAATTTTAATTGCAAGAAAATTGTCAAAAGTGAAACTTCATCGTGCATTTTCACTATAGTTCGGCTTAAAGCAGGTCCAAATAGCTCGAAACATTACAAAATTTGGCATGCACGCTTGTATATCAAACAGGCATCCAAATCTATGATCAAATTTCAACTTCGAGAATTTGGTCAAAATTGAAACTCCATCATTCGATTTCACTAAGGTTTGGCTTAAAGGGAAAAGTGCAAGCTTTTAGGCCATGGTTTGACCAAGTATGAGCAAATTTGAATTTTGGGAAACTACTCAAAAGCGAAACTTTGTCATGCATTTTCACTAGGGTTGGGCTTAAAAGGGGTAAAAATAATAGCTCGAAACGTTGCAAAATTTGGTGTGAAAGTGAGACTCGATCGTACAATTTTGTTAGGGTTTGGATTAAAGGAGCTGAAAATAACTATGAACATCGTGAAAGTTGGCGTGCACACTTATCATCCAAATGCGCATCAAAAGAAATGATCAAATTTTAATTCCGAGAAATTTGAAAAAAGTGAAACTTTGTTGTGTGGTTTCACAAAGGTTGGGGTTAAAGGGGATGAAAATAGCTCAGAACGTCGTGAAATTTGGAGTGCATGCTTGTTTATCCAATGGGCATCCAAATCTATGATCAAATTTCAATTGCGAGAAAATTTTCAAAAGTGAAACTTCCTCGTGCATTTTCACTAGAGTTCGGCTTAAAGCGGGTCCAAATAGCTCAAAACATTGCAAAATTTGGCGTGCACGCTTGTATATCAACCTGGCATCCAAATCTATGATCAAATTTCAATTCTGGGAATTTGGTCAAAAGTGAAACTCCATCATGTGGTTTCGCTAAGATTTGTCTTAAAGGAGGCAAAAAGAGCTCTGAACATCACTAAATTTGGCATGCACTCTTATCTACCAAATGGGCATCTAAATCTATGATCATATTTCAATTCTAAGAAATTGGTCAAAAGAGAAACTTTATCGTGCGCTTTTGCTAAGGTTGCACTTAAAGGGAGTGAAATAGCTCAGAACATCGCGAAAGTTAGTGTGTACACTTGTTTATTGAAATGAGTACCCAAATCCACTTTCAAATTTCACTTCTGAAAAAGTCAACAAAGGTGCATCTTTTCAACTTTTGTTTGACCATCCTTGAATGCGGGCCAAAATAGCTCCAAATCTCATAAAATAGGTGTCCATGCCTATCTTTGAAATGGGTATCTAAATCTACTTTAGAATTTGAATTTTTAGAAAATGGAAAAAATGCAACGTTTTAGGCCTTGGTTTCACGAAGTTTGACCGAGGTCCAAAATCGCCCGCAATCCCAAAGAAATTTACATGTAGGGATTATCTCTCAAGTGGGTACCTAAATACAGTTTCAAATTTTTATTTCAATAAAGTCAAGAAAAGTGCATTTCTTAGAACTTCGTTTGACCAACCTTGAATAAGTGCCAAAATGGGTATCTAAATCTACTTTTAAATTTGATTTCTAAGAAATTGGACTTTTAGGCCTTGGTTTGACCAAGTTTGACAAAGGTCCAAAATAGCTCGAAATCCCCTGAAAGTGTGTATGCATGGTTATCTCTCAAATGGGTACCTAAATTCTCTTTCAAATTTCAATTACAAGAAAGTTGAAAAAATAGCTTCTCTTAGACCTTTGCTTGACCAACCTTATAAATAATGACCAAAATAACTTCAAACATCATGAAAGTTGGTGTGCACTGGTATCTACCAAATGCGAAGATAAATCTACGATAAAATTTTAATTCTGAGAAATTCGTCAAAAGTGAAACTCTATTGTATGGTTTTGTTGAGGTTGGGATTAAAGGGGTGAAATATTCTGGAATGTCTCAAAATTTCACATGTACGCTTGTCTATCAAAGGGGCATTCAAATCTATGATCAAATTTCAATTATAAGAAACTGCTCAAAAGTGAAACTTTGTCATGCATTTTCGCTAGGGTTAGGCTTAAGGGTGGTCAAAATAGCTTGGAACGTTGCGAAAGTTCACATGCATGCTTGTTTATCTAATGGGCATCCAAATCTATGATCAAGTTTCAATTCTTACAAGTTGGTCAAAAGCGAAACTCCATCATGCGGTTTTGTTAGGGTTTGTCTTAAAGGAGTCGAAAATAACTCTGAGCATCATGAAAGTTGGCCTGCACTCTTATCTTCCAAATGCACATCTAAATCTATGATCAAATTTCAATTCTGAGAAACTGTTCAATAGTGAAGCTTTGTCGTGCGGTTTCACTAGGGTTTGTCTTAAAAGGGGTCAAAAGAATAGCTTGAAACGTTGCAAATTTAGCATGCATGATTTTTTATCCAATGGGCATCCAAATCTATGATCAAGTTTCCATTCTAATAACTATGTCAAAAGTGAACCTCCATCGTACAGTTTTGTTAGGGTTTGGATTAAAGGAGCTAAAAATAACTCTAAACATCGTGAAAGTTGGCGTGCACACTTATCATCCAAATGCGCATCAAAAGATATGATAAAATTTTAATTCTGATAAATTTGTAAAAAGCGAAACTCTGTCGTGCAGTTTCACAAAGTTTGGGGTTAAAGGGGGTGAAAATAGCTTGAAACGTCGCGAAATTTGGAGTGCACGCTTGTCTATCAAATGGGCATCCAAATCTATGATCAAATTTCAGTTGCAACAAAATTGTCAAAAGCGAAACTTCGTCGTGCATTTTCGCTATAGTTCGGCTTAAAGCGGATCCAAATAGCTCGAAACATTACAAAAATTGGCATGCACGCTTGTATATCAAACGGGCATCCAAATCTATGATCAAATTTCAACTCCGAGAATTTGGTCCAAATTGAAACTCCATCATTCAATTTCGTGTGCATGATTGTTTATCCAATGGGCATCCAAATATATAATCAAGTTTCTATTCTAAGAAGTACGTCAAAAGTGAAACTCGATCGTACAAGTTTGTTAGGGTTTTCCTTAAAGGAGCTGAAAATAACTATAAATATTATGAAAGCTGGTGTGCACACTTATCATCCAAATGCGCATCAAAAGAAATGATCAAATTTTAATTCCGAGAAATTTGTAAAAAGTGAAACTCTGTTGTGCGGTTTCGCAAAAGCTGGGGTTAAAGGGGGTTAAAATAGCTCAGAACGTTGCGAAATTTGGAGTGCATGCTTATCTATCAAATGGGCATCCAAATCTATGATCAAATTTCAATTGCAAGAAAATTGTCAAATGTGAAACTTCGTCGTGCATTTTTCGCTTGAGTTTGGCTTAAAGCGGGTCCAATTAGCTTGAAACATTGAAAAATTTGGCATGCACACTTGTATATCAACCCAGCATCCAAATCTATGATCAAATTTCAATTCTGGGAATTTGGTCAAAAGTTAAACTCCATCATGCAGTTTCGCTAAGGATTGGCTTAAAGGAGGGAAAAAGATCTTTGAACATCATTGAATTTGGCATGCACTCTTATCTACCAAATGGGCATCTAAATCTATGATCATATTTCAATTGTAAGAAATTGGTCAAAAGAGAAATCTACTTCAAAATTTGAATTTTAAGAAAATGGGAAAAAATGCATTGTTTTAGGCCTTGGTTTGACAAAGCTTGACTGAGGTCTAAAATGGCTCGCAATCTCAAAAAATATACATGTAGGGATTATCTCTCAAATGGGTACCTAAATACAGTTTCAAATTTCAATTTCGAGAAAGTCAAGAGAAGTGCATTTCTTACAACTTGGTTTGACCAGCCTTTACTAAGTGCCGAAATAACTCGAAATTCGCAAAAATATGTGTGCCTCTTAAATGGGCATCCAAATCTACTTTTAAATTTGATTTCTAAGAAACTAGAAAAAGTGCTCCAAATCTATGATCAAATTTCAATTCTGGGAATTTGGTCAAAAGTGAAACTCCATCATGTGGTTTCACTAAGGTTTGGCTTAAAGGAGGGAAAAAGAGCTCTGAACATCACTAAATTTGGCATGCACTCTTATCTACCAAATGGGCATCTAAATCTATGATCATATTTCAATTCTAATAAATTGGTCAAAAGAGAAACTTTATCGTGCGCTTTTGCTAAGGTTGCACTTAAAGGGAGTGAAATAGCTCAGAACATCGTGAAAGTTAGTGTGTACACTTGTTTATTGAAATGGGTACCCAAATCCACTTTCAAATTTCACTTCTGAAAAAGTCAACAAAGGTGCATCTTTTCAACTTTTGTTTGACCATCCTTGAATGCGGGCCAAAATAGCTCCAAATCTCATAAAAATAGGTGTCCATGCCTATCTTTGAAATGGGTATCTAAATCTACTTTAGAATTTGAATTTTTAGAAAATAGAAAAAATGCAACGTTTTAGGCCTTAGTTTCACAAAGTTTGACTGAGGTCCAAAATGGACCGCAATCCCAAAAAAATTTACATGTAGGGATTATCTCTCAAATGGGTACCTAAATACAGTTTCAAATTTCAATTTCGATAAAGTCAAGAAAAGTGCATTTCTTAGAACTTGGTTTGACCAACCTTTACTAAGTGCCAAAATGGGTATCTAAATCTATTTTTAAATTTGATTTCTAAGAAATTGGACTTTTAGGCCTTGGTTTGACCAAGTTTGACCAAGGTCCAAAATAGCTAGAAATCCCCTAAAAGTGTGTATGCATGGTTATCTCTCAAATGGGTACCTAAATTCTCTTTCAAATTTCACTTACAAGAAAGTCAAAAAAATAGCATATCTTAGACCTTTGCTTGACCAACCTTGAATAATGACCAAAATAACATGGAACATCGTGAAAGTTGGTGTGCACTGTTATCTACCAAATGCTAAGATAAATCTACGATCAAATTTTAATTCTGAGAAATTAGTCAAAAGTGAAACTCTGTTGTATGGTTTTGTTAAGGTTGGGATTAAAGGGGGTGATATATTTTGGAACATCTCGAAATTTCACGTGCACGCTTGTCTATCAAATGGGCATTCAAATTTATCATCAAATTTCAATTAGACGGAATTGCTCAAAAGTGAAACTTCATCATGCTTTTTCGCTAGTGTTGGGCTTAAAGGTTGTCAAAATAGCTTGGAACGTTGCAAAACATGGAGTGCATTCTTGTTTATCTAATGGGCATCCAAATCTATGATCAAGTTTCAATTCTTAGAATTTGGTCAAAAGCGAAACTCCATCGTGTGGTTTTATTAGGGTTTGGCCTAAAAGGAGTTGAAAATAACTCTGAACATCATGAAAGTTGGCGTGCACTCTTATCTTCCAAATGCGCATCTAAATCTATGATCAAATTTTAATTCCAAGAAATTGGTCAAGAGTGAAACTCCGTCATGTTGTTTCTCCAAGATTGAGGTTAAAGGGGGTGAAAATAGCACAAAACGTCGTGAAAGTTGGAGTGCACGGTTATCTATCAAACGGGCATCCAAATCTATGATCAAATTTCAATTATGAGAAATTATTCAGAAATGAAACTCCGTCGTGCATTTTCTCTAGAGTTGGGCTAGAAGGGGTCCAGATATTTCAGACCATTACAAAAGTTGACATGCACGTTAATATATCAAACATGCATCCAAATCTATGATTAAATTCCAACTCTGAGAATTAGGTCAAAAGTGAAACTTCATCATTTCATTTTGCTAAGGTTTGGCTTAAAGGACGGGAAAATGGCTGAGAAATTGGAAACAAATGCAACCTTTTAGACCTTGGTTTCACCAAGTTTGCCTAAGGTCCAAAATAGCTCGAAATCCCCTGAAAGTTTGTATGCATGGTTATCTCTCAAATGGTTGCCTAAATTCTCTTTCAAATTTCAATCACAAGAAAGCCGAAAAAATAACATCTCTTAGACCTTTACTTGACTAGCCTTGAATAACGACCAAAACAACTCCGAACATCATGAAAGTTAACATGCACTCTTATCAACCAAATGCGCCGATAAATCTATGATTAAATTTTAATTTTGAGAAATTAGTCAAACGTGAAACTCCGTTGTGCAGTTTTGCTAAGGTTGGGCTTAAAGCGGGTGAAAATATTTCGGAACGTCGTGAAATTTCATGTGCAAGCTTGTCTATCAAATGGACATGCAAATCTATGAGCAAATTTCAATTCTGAGAAACTGCTCGAAAGTGAAACTCTGGTGTGTGGTTTCACTAGGGTTGGGCATAAAAGGGGTCAAAATATTAGCTCAGAATGTTACAAAATTTGGCGTGCATGATTGTTTATCCAATGGGCATCCAAATCTATGATCAAGTTTCCATTCTAAGAAGTACGTCAAAAGTGAACCTCCATCGTACAGTTTTGCTAGGGTTTGGCTTAAAGGAGCTGAAAATAACTCTGCACATCGTGAAAGTTGGTGTGCATACTTATCATCCAAATGTGCATCAAAAGATATCATCAAATTTTAATTCCGATAAAATTGTAAAAAGTGGAACTTTGTCATGCGATTTCGCAAAGTATGGGGTTAAAGGGGGTGAAAATAGCTCGAAACATCATGAAAGTTGGAGTGCACGCTTGTTTATCAAATGGGCATCCAAATCAATGATCAAATTTCAATTGCAAGAAAATTGTCATAAGTGAAACTTCGTCGTGCATTTTCGCTATAGTTCGGCTTAAAACGGGTCCAAATAGCTTGAAACTTTACAAAATTTGGCGTCCACGCTTGTATATCAAACGGGTATCCAAATCTATGATCAAATTTCAATTCTGGGAATTTGGTCAAAAGTGAAACTCCGTCGTGCGGTTTCGCTAAGGTTTAGCTTAAAGGAGGGAAAAAGAGCTCTGAACATCACTAAATTTGGCATGCACTCTTATCTACCAAATGGGCATCTAAATATATGACCATATTTAATTTCTAAGAAATTGGTCAAATGAGAAACTTTATCGTGCCTGTTTTGCTAAGGTTACACTTAAAGGGAGTTAAATAGCTCAGAACGTTGCGAAAGTTAGTGTGTACACTTGTTTATTGAAATGGGTACCTAAATCCACTTTCAAATTTCACTTCTGAAAAAGTCAACAAAAGTGTAACTTTTCAACTTTTGTTTGACCATCCTTGAATGAGGGCCAAAAATAGCTCGAAATCTCATACAAATAGGTGTCCATGCCTATCTTTGAAATTGCTATCTAAATCTACTTTAAAATTTTAATTTTTAGAAAATGGAAAAAATGCAATGTTTTAGGCCTTGGTTTAACGAAGTTTGACCAAGGTCCAAAATGGCTCGCAATCCCAAAAAAATCTTCATGATGGTATTATGTCTCAAATGGGTACCCAAATACAGTTTCAAATTTCAATTTCGATAAAGTCAAGAAAAGTGCATTTATTAGAACTTGGTTTGACCAACCTTGACTAAGTGCCGAAATGGGTATCTAAATCTACTTTTAAATTTGATTTCTAAGAAATTGGACTTTTAGGCCTTGGTTTGACCAAGTTTGACAAAGGTCCAAAATAGCTCGAAATCCCCTGAAAGTGTGTATGCATGGTTATCTCTCAAATGGGTACCTAAATTCTCTTTCAAATTTCAATTACAAGAAAGTTGAAAAAATAGCATCTCTTAGACCTTTGCTTGCCCAACGTTAAATAATGACCAAAATAACTTCGAACATCTGAAAGTTGGTGTGCACTGGTATCTACCAAATGCCATGATAAATCTATGATCAAATTTTAATTATGAGAAATTAGTCAAGAGTGAAACTCTGTTGTATGGTTTTGCTGAGGTTGGGATTAAAGGGGGTGAAATATATTGGAACGTCTCGAAATTTCGCGTGAACGCTTGTTTATCAAATGGGCATTAAAATTTATGATCAGATTTCAATTATGCGAAACTGCTCAAAAGTGAAACTTCATCATGCTTTTTAGCTAGGGTTGGGCTTAAAGGTGGTCAAAATAGCTTGGAACATTGCGAAACTTGGCGTGCATGCTTGTTTATCTAATGGGCATCCAAAACTATAATCAAGTTTCAATTCTTAGAAGTTGGTTCAAAGCGAAACTCCATCGTGCGGTTTTGTTAGGGTTTGTGCTTAAAGGAGTCGAAAACATTAGAGGAAATTTGGGGTCTAAAATGGGCCTTATAAGAAAACGTGCCAAAATAAGTTTTTGTGAGTTGGAATTCAAGAACCAATATAATTTCAATAAAATAAGTCAACCATAATGGTTGAATTGACATATTTGTCATTAAAAAAAACTACTTTTTTTGTTCGTATTTTCAACATATCTCATTGCGTTTTTACTCAAATTTCGATCGGGAGAGCTCGTTGGGGTAGCGGGGTCCATCAAAAGTATGCAGTGTGGGTACTCGTTGGATGTGGAATCAAATTCCGCATCCAACGAGCTCTCCCGATCGAAATTTGAGTAAAAACACAAGGAGATATGTCGAAAATATGAACACAAAAAGTAGTTTTTTTCTTTCTTCCTCCAAAATTAATCAATATTATTTTGTTATTTTAACTATTATTTTATTATTTTCCTTAGGAGGCCCATTTTAGACCCCAAAATTCCTCTAATGTAACTCTGAACATCATGAAAGTTGGCGTGCACTCTTATCTTCCGAATGCACATCTAAATCTATAATCAAATTTTAATTTCGAGAAATTTGTCAAGAGTGAAACTCCGTCATACGGTTTCGCTAAGATTGGGGTTATAAGGGGTGAAAATATCTCAAAACGTCGTGAAAGTTGGAGTGCATAGTTATCTATCAAACGGGCTTCAAAATCTATGATCAAAAGTTAAACTCTGTCGTTCATTTTCACTAGAGTTGGGCTTGAAGGGGTCAAAATAGCTCGGACCATTGCAAAAGTTGGCGTGCATGTTTTTATATCAAACAGGCATCCAAATCTATGATCAAATTTCAACTCCGAGAATTTGGTCAAAATTGAAACTCCGTCATTCGATTTCGCTAAGGTTTGGCTTAAAGGAGGGAAAAATGGCTTTGAGAAATTTGAAACAAATGCAACCTGTTGGGGCTTGGTTTCACCAAGTTTTCCTAAGGTCCAAAATAGCTCGAAATCCCCTAAAAGTTTGTAAGCTTGGTTATCTCTCAAATGGGTACCTAAATTATCTTTCAAATTTCAATTACAAGAAAGCCAAAAAAATAACATCTCTTAGACCTTTACTTGACCGACCTTGAATAATGACAAAAATAGCTCCGAACATCATGAAAGTTAGCATGCAAACTTATCTACCAAATGCGCCGATAAATCTATGATTAAATTATAATTTTGAGAAATTAGTCAAACGTGAAACTTCGTTGTGCGGTTTTGCTAAGGTTGGTCTTAAAGGGGGTGAAAATATCTTGGAATGTCTCAAAAGTTTGCATGCATGCTTGTTCATCAAATGGGCATCCAAATTTATGATTTAATTTAAATTCTAAGAAACTACTCGAAAGTGAAACTCTATCGTGTGGTTTCAACAAGGTTGGGCTTAAAGGGGGTCAAAATAGCTCAAAACATTGTGAAAGTTGGCGTGCACGCTTGTCTATCCAATATGCATTCAAACGTTTGACCAGGTTTCAATTCTAAGAATTTGGTCAAAGATGAGACTGCATCGTGTAGTTTTGTTAGGGTTTGGCTTAAAGAAGCTGAAAATAGCTCTCAATATCATGAAAGTTGACATGCACACTTATTTTCCAAATGCGCATTTAAATCTATGATCAAATTTTAATTCCAAGAAATTGGTTAAAAGTGAAACTCCATCGTGCACATTTTTATGTGTGCCTCTTGAATGGGTATCTAAATCTACTTTTAAATTTGATTTCTAAGAAATTAAAAAAAAATGCAACATTTTAGGCCTTGGTTTGACCAAGTTTGACCAAGGTCCAAAATAGCTTGAAATCCCTTGAAAGTGTGTATGCATGGTTATCTCTCAAATGGGTACCTAAATTCTCTTTCAAATTTCCCTTACAAGAAAGTCAAAAAAATAGCATCTCTTAGACCTTTGCTTGACCAACCTTGAAAAATGACCAAAATAACTTCAAACATTGTGAAAGTTGGTGTGCACTGTTATCCACCAAATGCGAAGATAAATCAACGATCAAATTTTAATTCTAAGAAATTAGTCAAAAGTGAAACTCTATTGTATGGTTTTGTTGAGGTTGGGATTAAAGGGGGTGAAATATTTTGGAACGTCTCGAAATTTTGCATGCACGCTTGTCTCTCAAATGGACATTCAAATCTATGGTCAAATTTCAATTGTAAGAAACCACTCAAAAGAGAAACTTCGTCATGCATTTTCGCTAGGGTTGGGCTTAAAGGTGGTCAAAATAGCTTCGAACAATGCGAAAGTTGGCGTGCATGCTTGTTTATCTAATGGGCATCCAAATCTATGATCAAGATTCAATTCTTAGAAGTTGGTCAAAAGCGAAAATCCATCGTACGATTTTGTTAGGGTTTGGCTTAAAGGAGTCAAAAATAGCTCTGAAAATCATGAATGTTGGCGTGCACTTTTATCTTCGAAATGCACATCTAAATCTATGATCAAATTTTAATTCTGAGAAATTTGTCAAGAGTGAAACTCCGTCATGCGGTTTCGCTAAGATTGGGGTTACAGGGTGTTAAAATAGCTCAAAACGTCACGAAAGTTGGAGTCGATGCTTATCTATCAAACGGGCATCCAAATCTATGATCAAATTTCAATTATGAGAAATTAGTCAGAAGTGAAACTCTGCCGTTCATTTTCACTGGAGTTGGGCTCAAAATTGAAACTTCGTCATGCGGTTTCGCTAAGATTTGTGTTATAGGGGGTGAAAATAGCTCAAAATTACGCGAAAGTTGGAGTGCACAGTTATCTATCAAACGAGCATCCAAATCTTTGATCAGAAGTTAAACTCCGTCGTTCATTTTCTCTAGAGTTGGCTTCGAAGGGGTCCGAACAGCTCGAACCATTGCAAAAGTTGGCGTGCACGTTTTTATATCAAACGGGCATCCAAATCTATGATCAAATTTCAACTACGAGAATTTTGTCAAAATTGAAACTCCATCATTCGAATTCGCTAAGGTTTGGCTTCAAGGAAAAGGTGCAAGATTTAGGCCTTGGTTTGACCAAGTATGAGAAAATTTGAATTATGACAAACTGCTTAAAAGTGAAACTTTTCCGTGCGGTTTCACTAGGGTTGGGCTTAAAAGGGCTCAAAATAATAGCTCGAAACATTGCAAAATTTGGTGTGCATGATTATTTATCCAATGGGCATCCAATTCTATAATCAAGTTTCTATTTTAAGAAATACGTCAAAAGTGAAACTCGATCGTACATCTTTGTTAAGGTTTGGCTTAAAGGAGCTAAAAATAACTATGAACATCCTGAAAGTTGTTGTGCACACTTATCAACCAAATGTGCATCAATAGAAATGATCAAATTTTAATTCCGAGAAATTTGGAAAACGTGAAACTTTGTTGTGTGGTTTTGCAAAGGTTGGAGTTAAAGGGGGTGAAAATAGATCGAAACGTCACAAAAGTTGGAGTGCATGCTTGTCTATCAAATGGGCATCCAAATCTATGATCAAATTTCAATTACGAGAAAAATTGTCAAAAGTGAAACTTTGTCGTGCATTTTCCCTAGAGTTCGGCTTAAAGCAGGTCCAAAAAGCTCGAAAGATTGCAAAATTTGGCGTGCACACTTGTATATCAACCGGGCATCTAAATCTATGATCAAATTTCAATTCTAGGAATTTGCTCAAAACTGAAACTCCATCATGCGGTTTCGCTAAGGTTTGGCTTAAAGGAGGGAAAAAGAGCTCTGAACATCACTAAATTTGGCATGCACTCTTATCTACCAAATGGGCATCTAAATCTATGATCATATTTCAATTCTAAGAAATTGGTCAAAAGAGAAACTTTATCGTGCGCTTTCGCTAAGGTTGCACTTGAAGGGAGTGAAATAACTCAGAACGTCGCGAAAGTTAGTATGTACGCTTGTTTATTGAAATGGGTACATAAATTTACTTTCAAATTTCACTTCTTAAAAAGTCAACAAAAGTGCATCTTTTCAGCTTTTGTTTGACCATCCTTGACTGAGGGCCAAAATAGCACCAAATAGCATAAAAATAGGTGTCCATGCCTATCTTTGAAATGGATATCTAAATCTACTTCAAAATTTGAATTTTAAGAAAATGGGAAAAATGCAATGTTTCAGGCCTTGGTTTAACAAAGTTTGACCGAGGTCCAAAATGGCTCGCAATCCCAAAAAAATCTACATGTAGGGATTATCTCTCAAATGGGTACCTAAATACAATTTGAAATTTCAATTTTGAGAAAGTCAAGAAAAGTGCATTTCTTAGAAGTTGGTTTGACCAACCTTAACTAAGTCCCAAAATAACTCGAAATCCACAAAAATATGTGTGCCTCTTAAATGGGCATCTAAATTTACTTTTAAATATGATTTCTAAGAAATTGGAAAAAAGTGCAACCTTTTAGGCCTTGGTTTGACCAAGTTTGACCAAGGTACAAAATAGCTCGAAATCCCCTAAAAGTGTGTATGCATGGTTATCTCTCAAATGGGTATCTAAATTCTCTTTTAAATTTCAATTACAAGAAAGTCAAAAAAATAGCATCTCTTAGACCTTTGCTTGACCAACCTTGAATAACGACCAAAATAACTTCGAACTTCATGAAAGTTGGTGTGCACTTTTATTTACCAAATGTTAAGATAAATCTACAATCAAATTTTGGATGAAACTTCGTCATGCATTTTTGCTAGAGTTGGGCTCAAAGGGGTCCAAATAGCTTGGACCATTACAAAAGTTGGTGTGCACATTTTTATATCAAACGGGCATCCAAATCTATGATCAAATTTCAACTTCGAGAATTTGGTCAAAAGTGAAACTCCATCATTCAATTTTGCTAAGGTTTGGCCTAAAGGAGGGGAAAATGTCAGAGAAATTGGAAACAAATGCAACCTTTTAGGCCTTTGTCTCAACAAGTTTGTCTAAGGTCCAAAATAGCTCGAAATCCCCTGAAAGTTTGTATGCATGGTTATCTCTCAAATGGTTACCTAAATTCTCTTTCAAATTTCAATTACAAGAAAGCAGAAAAAATAACATCTCTTAGACCTTTACTTGACCAACCTTGAATAACGACCAAAATAGCTCCGAACATCATGAAAGTTAGCATGCACTCAATCTACCAAATGCACCGATAAATCTAGATTAAATTTTAATTTTGAGAAATTAGTCAAATGTGAAAATCCATTCTGTAATTTTTCTAAGGTTGGGCTTAAAGCGGGTGAAAATATTTCACAACATCATGAATTTTCATGTGCAATCTTGTCTATAAAATGGACATCCAAATCTATGAGCAAATTTCAATTCTGAGAAATTGCTTAGAAGTGAAACTCTGTCGTACGGTTTCACTAGGGTTGGGCTTAAAAGGGGTCAAAATAATAGCTTGGAGTGTTGCAAAATTTGGCGTGCATGATGATCGTTTATCCAACGGGCATCCAAATCTATGATCAAGTTTCCATTCTAATAAGTACGTCAAAAGTGAACCTCCATGGTACATTTTTGTTAGGGTTTGGCTTAAATGAGCTGAAAATAAATCTGAACATCGTGAAAGTTGGCATGCACACTTATCATCCAAATGTGCTTCAAAAGATATGATCAAATTTTAATTCCGATAAATTTGTTAAAAGTGAAACTCCGCCGTGTGGTTTCACAAAGGTTGGGGTTAAAGGGGGTGAAAATAGCTCGAAACGTCGCGAAATTTGGAGAGCATGCTTGTCTATCAAATGGGCATCCAAATCTATGATCAAATTTCAATTGCGAGAAAATTGTCAAAAGTGAAACTTCGTCATGCATTTTCGCTATAGTTCGGCTTAAAGCGGGTCCAAATAGCACGAAACATTACAAAATTTGTCATGCACGCTTGTATATCAAACGGGTATCCAAATCTATGATCAAATTTCAATTCTGGGAATTTGGTCAAAAGTGAAACTCCGTCATGTGGTTTCGTATGCACTCTTATCTACCAAATGGGCATCTAAATATATGATCATATTTCAATTCTAAAAAATTGGTCAAAGGATAAACTTTATCGTGCGCTTTCTCTAAGGTTGCACTTAAAGGGAGTGAAATAGCTCTAAACATCGCAAAATTTAGTGTGTATGCATTTTTATTGAAATGGGTACCTAAATCCACTTTCAAATTTCAGTTCTGGAAAAGTCAACAAAAGTGCATCTTTTCAACTTTTGTTTGACCATCCTTGAATGAGGGCCAAAATAGCTCCAAATCTCATAAAATTAGGTGTCCATTCCTATCTTTGAAATGGGTATCTAAATCTACTTTAAAATTTGAATTTTCAGAAAATAGAAAAAATGCAATGTTTTAGGCCTTGGTTTGAGGAAGTTTGACCGAGGTCCAAAATGGCTCGCAATCCGAAAAAAATCTACATGTAGGGATTATCTCTCAAATGGGTACCTAAATACAGTTTCAAATTTCAATTTCGAGAAAGTCAAGAAAAGTGCATTTCTTAGAACTTGGCTTGACCAACCTTGACTAAGTGTCGAAATGGGTATCTAAATCTACTTTTAAATTTGATTTTTAAGAAATTGGACTTTTAGGGCTTGGTTTGACCAAGTTTAAACAAGGTCCAAAATAGCTCGAAATCCCCTGAAAGTGTGTATGCATGGTTATCTCTCAAAGGGGTACCTAAATTCTCTTTCAAATTTCAATTACAAGAAAGTCGAAAAAATAGCATCTCTTAGACCTTTTCTTGACCAACCTTAAATAATGACCAAAATAACTTCGAACATCCTCAAATTTGGTGTGCACTGGTATCTACCAAATGCTAAGGTAAATCTACGACCAAATTTTAATTCTGAGAAATTAGTCAAAAGTGAAACTCTGTTGTATGGTTTTGCTGAGGTTGGGATTAAAGGGGTGAAATATTTTGGAACATCTCAAAATTTCGCATGCACACTTGTATATCAAATGGACATTCAAATCTATGATAAAATTTAAATTATAAGAAATTGCTCAAAAGTGATACTTTCGTCATGCGTTTTCACTAGGGTTGGGCTTAAAGGTGGTCAAAATAGCTTGGAATGTTGTGAAAGTTGGCGTACATGCTTGTTTATCTAATGGGCATCCAAATATATGATCAAGTTTCAATTCTTAGAAGTTGGTCAAAAGCGAAACTCCATCGTGCGGTTTTGTTTAGGGTTTGGATTAAAGGAGTCGAAAATAAATCTGAACATCATGAAAGTTGGCGAGCACTCTTATCTTCCAAATGCACATCTAAATCTATGATCAAATTTTAATTCCACGAAATTTGTCAAGAGTGAAACTCTGTCATGTGGTTTCACTAAGATTGGGGTTACAGGGGGTGGAAATAGCTCAAAACATCGCAAAAGTTGGAGTGCACGGTTATCTATCAAACAGGCATCCAAATCTATGATCAAATTTCAATTCCAATAAATTAGTCAGAAGTGAAACTTCGTCGTTCATTTTCGCTAGAGTTGGGATCGAAAGTGTCCAAATAGCTCGGACCATTGCAGAAGTTGGCATGCAGGTTTTTATATCAAATGGGCATCCAAATCTATGATCAAATTTCAAATCCAAGAATTTGGTCAAAAGTGAAACTCCATCATTCGATTTCGCCAAGGTTTGGCTTAAAGGAGGGGAAAACGGCTTTGAGAAATTGGAAACAAATACAACCTTTTATGTCTTGGTTTCACCAACTTTTCCTAAGGTCCAAAATAGATCGAAATACCCTAAAAGTTTGGATGCATGGTTATCTCTCAAATGGGTACCTAAATTCTCTTCTAAATTTCAATTAGAAGAAAGACGAAAAAATAACATCTCTTAGACCTTTACTTGACCAACCTTGAATAACGACCAAAATGGCTTCAAACATAATTGAAAGTTAGCATGGACTCTTATCTACCAAATGCGCCAATAAATCTACGATTAAATTTTAATTTTGAGAAATTAGTCAAACGTGAAACTCCGTTGTGCAGTTTTGCTAAGGTCGGGCTTAAAGGGGCTGAAAATATCTTCAAATGTCTCAAAAGTTTGCATGCACGCTTGTTCATCAAATGGGTATCCAAATTTACGATCAAATTTAAATTCTAAGAAACTGCTCGAAAGTAAATGCCTTTCATGCGGTTTCGACAGGGTTGGGCTTAAAGGGGGTCAAAATAAATCGAAACATCGCAAAATTTGGCGTGCATGCTTGTCTATCCAATATGCATCCAAACCTATGATCAAGTTTCAGTTCTGAGAATTTGGTCAAAGCTGAGACTGCATCTTGCATTTTTGTTAGGGTTTGGCTTAAAGATGTCGAAAATAGCTCTCAACATCGTGAAAGTTGGGATGCACTCTTATCTTCCAAATGCGCATTTAAATCAATGATTAAATTTTAATTGCAAGAAATTGGTTAAAAGTGAAACTCCATTGTGCACGTTTTTATGTGTGCCACTTAAATCGGTATCTAAATCTACCTTTAAATTTGATTTCTAAGAAATTGGAAAAAAGTGCAAACTTTTCAGCCTTGGTTTGACCAAGTTTGACCAAGGTCCAAAATAGCTCGAAATCCCCTGAAAGTGTGTATGCATGGTTATCTCTCAAATGGGTACATAAATTCTCTTTTAAATTTCACTTACAAGAAAGTCGAAAAAATAGCATCTCTTAGACCTTTGCTTGACCAACCTTGAATAGGGACCAAAATAACATCGAACATCATGAAAGTTGGTGTGCACTATTATCTACCAAATGTTAAAATAAATCTACGATCCAAATTTAATTCTAAGAAATTAGTCAAAAGTGAAACTCTGTTGTATGATTTCACTGAGGTTGGGATTAAAGGGGCTGAAATATTTTGGATCGTCTTGAAAATTCATGTGCAAGCTTGTCAATCAAATGGGCATTCAAATCTATGATCAAATTTCAATTATAGAAAAATGCTCAAAAGTGAAACTTCATCATGATTTTTTGCTAGGGTTGGGCTTTAAGGTGGTCAAAATAGCTTGGAACGTTGCGAAAATTGGCCTGCATGAGTGTTTATTTAATGGGAATCCAAATCTATGATCAAGTTTCAATTCTTAGAAGTTGGTCAAAAGCGAAACTCCATCATGCAGTTTTGTTAGGGTTTGGCTTAAAGGAGTCAAAAATAACTCTGAACATCAAGAAAGTTCGTGTGCACTCTTATCTTCCAAATGCACATCTAAATATATGATCAAATTTTAATTTCAAGAAATTTGTCAAGAGTGAAACTCCGTTATGCGGTTTCGCAAAGATTGGGGTTACAAGGGGTGAAAATAGCTCAAAACGTCATGAAAGTTGGAGCGCACAGTTATCTGTCAAATAGGCATCCAAATCCATGATCAAATTTCAATTCTAAGAAATTAATCAAAAGTGAAACTTCGATGTTCATTTTTTCTAGAGTTGGGCTCGAAGGGGTCCAAATAGCTCGAACCATTGCAAACATTGGCCTGCACGTTCTTATATCAAATGGGCATCCAAATCTATGATCAAATTTCAACTCCGAGAATTTGGTCAAAAGTGAAACTCCGTCATTCGATTTCGCTAAGGCTTGGCTTAAAGGAGGGGAAAACGGCTTTGAGAAATTGTAAACAAATGCAACCTTTTAGGGCTTAGTTTCACCAAGTTTGCCTAAGGTCCAAAATAGCTCAAAATTCCCTGAATGTTTGTATGCATGGTTATCTCTAAAATGGGTACCTAAATTCTCTTTCAAATTTCAATTACAAGAAAGCTGAAAAAATAATATCTCTTAGACCTTTACTTGAACAACCTTGAATAACGAACAAAACAGCTCCGAACATCATGAAAGTTAGCATGCACTCTTATCTACCAAATGCGTTGATAAATCTACGATTAAATTTTCATTTTGAGAAATTAGTCAAACGTGAAACTCCGTTGAGCGGTTTTGCTAAGGTTGGGCTTAAAGGGGGTGAAAATATTTTGGAATGTCTCAAAAGTTTGCATGCACGCTTGTTCATCAAATGGGCATCCAAATTTATGATCAAATTTAAATTCTAAGAAACTGCTCGAAAGTAAAACTCCGTCATGCGGTTTCGACAGGGTTGGGCTTAAAGGGGGAAAAATGGCTCGAAACGTCACAAATGTTGGCATGCATGCTTGTCTATCCAATATGCATCCAAACATATGAGCAGGTTTCAATTTTGAGAATTTGTTCAAAGTTGAGACTGCATCATGTAGTTTCGTTAGGGTTTGGCTTAAAGATTCCAAAAATAGCTCTCAACATCGTGAATTTGGCTTGCACTCTTATTTTCCAAATGCGAACTTAAATCTATGATTAAATTTTAATTCCAAGAAATTGGTTAAAAGTGAAACTCCGTCGTGCACTTTTTTATGCCTCTTAAATGGGTATCTAAATCTACTTATAAATTTGATTTCTAAGAAATTGGAAAAAAATGCAACCTTTTAGTCCTTGGTTTGACCAAGGTCCAAAATAGCTCGAAATCCCCTAAAAGTGTGTATGCATGGCTATCTCTCAAATGGGTACCTAAATTCTCTTTCAAATTTCACTTACAAGAAAGTCAGAAAAATATGATCTCTTAGACCTTTGCTTGACCAACCTTGAATAATACCCAAAATAACTTCGAACATCGTGAAATTTGGTGAGCACTGTTATCTACCAAATGCTAAGATAAATCTACGATCAAATTTTAATTATGAGAAATTAGTCAAAAGTGAAACTCTGTTGTATGGTTTTGCTGAGGTTGGGATTAAAGTGGGGGAAATATTTTGGAATGTCTCGACATTTCGCATGCATGCTTGTCTATCAAACAGACATTCAAATCTATGATCAAATTTCAATTATAAGAAACTGTTCAAAAGTGAAACTTCGTCATGCATTTTCGCGAGGGTTGGGCTAAAAGGTGGACAAAATAGCTTGGAATGTTGCAAAAGTTGGCGTGCATGCTTGTTTATCTAATGGGAATCCAAATCTATGATCAACTTTCAATTCTTAGAAGTTGATCAAAAGCGAAACTCCATCGTGCAGTTTTGTTAGGGTTTGGCTTAAAGGAGTCAAAAATAACTCTGAACATCATGAAAGTTGGTGTGCACTCTTAACTTCCAAATGCACATCTAAATCTATGATCAAATTTTAATTTTGAGAAATTTGTCAAGAGTGAAACTCCGTCATGCGGTTTCGCTAAGATTGGGTTTAGAAGGGGTGAAAATAGCTCAAAACGTCGTGAAAGTTGAAGTGGACGATTATCTATCAAATGGGCATCCAAATCTACGATCAAATTTCACTTTTGAGAAATTAGTAAGAAGTGAAACTCCGTCGTTCATTTTCGCTAGGGTTGGGCTTGAAGGGGTCCAAATAGCTTGGACCATTGCAAAAGTTGGCTTGCACATTTTTATAATCAAATTTCACCTCCGAGAATTTAGTCATAAGTGAAACTCCATCATTCGATTTCGCTAAGGTTTGGCTTAAAGGAGGGGAAAATGGCTTTGAGAAATTGGAAACAAATACAAACTTTTAGGGCTTGGTTTCACCAAGTTTGCCTAAGTTCCAAAATAGCGCGAAATCCCCGGAAAGTTTGTATGCATGGTTATCTCTCAAATGGGTACCTAAATTCTCTTTCAAATTTCAATTACAAGAAAGTCAAAAAAATAACATCTCTTAGAACTTTACTTGACCAACCTTGAATAACGACCAAAATAGCTCCGAACATCATGAAAGTTAGCATGCACTCTTATCTACCAAATGCACCAATAAATATACGATTAAATTTTAATTTTGAGAAATTAGTCAAACGTGAAACTCTGTTGTGTGGTTTTGCTAAGGTTGTGCTTAAAGGGGGTGAAAATATTTTGGAATGTCTCAAAAGTTTGCATGCATGCTTGTTCATCAAATGGGCATCCAAATTTATGATTTAATTTAAATTCTAAGAAACCGCTGGAAAGTGAAACTCCATCCTGCGGTTTCGATAGGGTTGGGCTTAAAGGGGGTCAAAATAGCTTGAAACGTTGTGAAAGTTGGTGTGCATGCTTGTCTATCCAATATGCATCCAAACATATGATCAGGTTTCAATTCTAAGAATTTGGTCATAGCTGAGACTGCATCATGTAGTTTTGTTAGGGTTTGGCTTAAAGATGACAAAAATAGCTCTCAACATCGTGAAAGTTGGCATGCACTCTTATTTTCCAAATGTGCATTTAAATATATGATTAAATTTTAATTCCAAGAAATTGGTTAAAAGTGAAACTCTATCGTGCACGTTTTTATGTGTGCCTCTTAAGTGGGTATCTAAATCTACTTTTAAATTTGATTTCTAAGAAATTGGAAAAAAGTGCAACCTTTTAGGCCTTGGTTTGACCAAGGTCCAAAATAGCTCAAAATCCCCTGAAAGTGTGTATGCATGGTTATCTCTCAAATGGGTATCTAAATTCTCTTTCAAATTTCACTTATAAGAAAGTCGAAAAAATAGCATCTCTTAGACATTTGCTTGACCAACCTCAAATAATGACAAAAAGAACTTTGAACATCATGGAAGTTGGTGTGCATTGTTATCTACCAAATGCTAAGATAAATCTACGATCAAATTTTAATTCTGAGAAATTAGTCAAAAGTGAAACTCTGTTGTTAGGGTTTGGCTTAAAGGAGTTGAAAATAACTCTATGATCAAATTTCAATTATAAGAAATTGCTCAAAAGTGAAACTTCATCATGCGTTTTCACTAGGGTTGGCCTTAAATATGGTCAAAATAGCTTGGAACATTGCAAAAAGTGCAAGATTTTAGGCCTTTGTTTGACCAAGTATGAGCAAATTTGAATTCTGAGAAACTGCTCAAAAGTGAAACTCTGTCGTGCGGTTTCACTGCGGTTGGGCTTAAAAGGGGTCAAAATAATAGCTCGAAACGTTGCAAAATTTGGCGTGCATGATCGTTTATCCAATGGGCATCCAAATATATAATCAAGTTTCTATTCTAAGAAGTAAATCAAAAGTGAAACTTGATCGTACAATTTTGTTAGGGTTTGGCTTAAAGGAGCGAGAAATTTTAATTGCGAGAAATTTGTAAAAAGTGAAACTCCGTTGTGCAATTTCACAAAGGTTTGGGTTAAAGGGGGTGAAAATAGCTTAGAATGTCACAAAAGTTGGAGTGCATGCTTGTCTATAAAATGGGCATCCAAATCTATGATCAAATTTCAATTGTGAGAAAACTGTCAAAACTGATACTTCGTCATGCATTTTCGCTAGAGTTCATCATGCACGCTTGTATATCAAATGGGTATCCAAATCTATGATCAAATTTCAATTCTAGGAATTTGGTCAAAAGTGAAACTCCGTCATGCAATTTTGCTAAGGTTTGGCTTAAAGGAGGGAAAAAGAGCTCTGAACATCACAAATTTGGCATGCACTCTTATGTACCAAATGGGCATCTAAATCTATGATCATATTTCAATTCTAAGAAATTGGTCAAAAGAGAAACTTTATCGTGCTCTTTCGCTAAGGTTGCACTTAAAGGGAGTGAAATAGCTCAGGGCATCGTGAAAGTTAGCGTGTACGCTTGTTTATTGAAATGGGTACATAAATCTACTTTCAAATTTCACTTCTTAAAAAGACAACAAAAGTGCATCTTTTCAGCTTTTGTTTGACCATCCTTGAATGAGGGAGAAAATAGCTCCAAATAGCATAAAAATAGGTGTCCATGCCTATCTTTAAAATGGGTATCTAAATCTACTTCAAAATTTGTATTTTAAGAAAATGGAAAAAATGCAACGTTTTAGGCCTTGGTTTGATAAAGTGTTATCAAGGTCCAAAAAGGCTCGTACTCCCAAAAAAATCTACATGTAGTGATTATCTCTCAAATGGGTACCTAAATACAATTTCAAATTTCAATTTCGAGAAAGTCAAGAAAAGTACATTTCTTAGAACTTGGTTTGACCAACCTTAACTAAGTGTCGAAATAACTCGAAATTCGCAAAAATATGTGTGCCTCTTAAATGGGCATCTAAATCTACTTTTAAATTTTATTTCTAAAAAATTGGAAAAAAGTGCAACCTTTTAGGCCTTGCTTTGACCAAGTTTGACCAAGGTCCAAAATAGCTCGAAATCCCCTGAAAGTGTGTATGCATGGTTATCTCTCAAATGGGTATCTAAATTCTCTTTGAAATTTCAATTACAAGAAAGTCAAAAAAATAGCATCTCTTAGACCTTTTCTTGACCATAGTGAAAGTTGGTGTGCACTGTTATCTACCAAATGTTAAAATAAATCTACGATCAAATTTTAATTCTTAGAAATTAGACAAAAGTGAAACTATGTTGTATGGTTTAGATGAGGTTGGGATTAAAGGGGGTGAAATATTTTGGAACGTCTCAAAATTCCGCGTGCACGCTTGTCTATCAAATGGGCATTGAAATCTATGATCAAATTTCAATTATAAGAAACTACTCAAAAGTGAAACTTCGTTATGCATTTTAACTAGGGTTGGGTTTAAATGTGGTCAAAATAGCTTGGAACGTTGCAAAAATTGGCATGCATGCTTGTTTATCTAATGGGAATCCAAATCTATAATCAAGATTCAATTCTTAGAAGTTGGTCAAAAGTGAAACTCCATCGTGCGGTTTTGTTAGGGTTTGGCTTAAAGGAGTCGAAAATAACTCGGAACATCATGAAAGTTGGCGTGCACTCTTATCTTCGAAATGCGAATCTAAATCTATGATCAAATTTTAATTCTGAGAAATTGGTCAAGAGTGAAACTCTATCATGTGGTTTCGCTAAGTTTGGGGTTAAAGGGGGAGAAAATAGCTCAAACCGTCATGAAAGTTGGAGTGCACGGTTATCTATCAAATCGGCATCCAAATCTATAATCAAATTTCAATTCTGAGAAATTGGTTAGAAGTGAAACTCCGTCGTGCATTTTCGCTAGAGTTGGTCTCAAAGGGGTCCAAATAGCTCGAGCCATTGCAAAAGTTGGCATGCACATTTTTATATCAAATGGGCATCCAAATCTATGATCAAATTTCAACTCCGAGAATTTGGTCAAAAGTGAAACTCCATCATTCGATTTTGCTAAGGTTTGGCTTAAAGGAGGGGAAAATGGCTAAGAAATGGGAAACAAATGCAACCTTTTAGGCCTTGGTTTCACCAAGTTTGCCTAAGGTCCAAAATAGCTCGAAATCCCCTGAAAGTTTGTATGCATGGTTATCTCTCAAATGGTTACCTAAATTCGCTTTCAAATTTCAATTACAAGAAAATTGAAAAAATAACATCTCATAGACCTTTACTTGACCAACCTTGAATAACGACCAAAATAGCTCCGAACATCATGAAAGTTAGAATGCACTCTTATCTACCAAATGCGGCGCTAAATCTACGATCAAATTTTAATTTTGAGAAATTAGTCAAATGTGAAACTTAGTTGCGCAGTTTTGCTAAGGTTGGGCTCAAAGAGGGTGAAACTATTTCGCAATATTGTGAAATTTCATGTGCAAGCTTGTCTATCAAATGGACATCCAAATCTATGAGCAAATTTCAATTCTGAGAAACTGCTCAAAAGTGAAACTCTGTCGTGTGGTTTCATTAGTGTTGGACGTAAAAGGGGTCAAAATAATAGCTCGCAACGTTGCAAAATTTTGCGTGCATGGTTGTTTATCCAATGGGCATCCAAATCTATGATCAAGTTTCCATTCTAAGAAGTACATCAAAAGTGAACCTCCATCGTACAGTTTTGTTAGGGTTTGGCTTAAAGGAGCTGAAAGTAACTCTAAACATTGTGAAAGTTGGCATGCACACTTATCATCCAAATGCGCATCAAAAGATATGATCAAATTTTAATTCCAATAAACTTGTAAAAAGTGAAACTCTGTCGTGTGGTTTCGCAAAGGTTGGGGTTAAAGGGGGTGAAAATATCTCTAAATGTAGCGAAAGTTGGAGTGCACGCTTGTCTATCAAATGGGCATCCAAATCTATGATCAAATTTCAGTTGCGATAAAATTGTCAAAAGTGAAACTTCATCGTGCATTTTCTCTATAGTTCAGCTTAAAGCGGGTCCAAATATCTCGAAGCATTACAAAATTTGGCATGCATGCTTGTATATCAAACAGGTATCCAAATCAATGATCAAATTTCAATTCTGGGAATTTGGTCAAAAGGGAAACTCTGTCATGCAGTTTCGCGAAGGTTTGTCTTAAAGGAGGGAAAAAGAGCTCTAAACATCACTAAATTTGGCATGCACTCTTATCTACCAAATGGGCATCTAAATATATGATCATATTTCAATTCTATGAAATTGGTCAAACAAGAAACTTTATCGTGCGCTTTTGCTAAGGTTGCACTTAAAGGGAGTGAAATAGCTCGGAACGTCACAAAAGTTAGTGTGTACGCTTGTTTATTTAAATGGGTACCTAAATCCACTTTCAAATTTCACTTTTGAAAAAGTCAACAAAAGTGCATCTTTTCAACTTTTGTTTGACCATCCTCTAATGAGGGCCAAAATAGCTCCAAATCTCATAAAAATACGTGTCCATGCCTATCTTTGAAATGGGTATCTAAATCTACTTTAAAATTTGAATTTTCAGAAAATGGAAAAAATGCAACGTTTTCGACCTTGGTTTGACAAAGTTTGACCGAGGTCCAAAATGGCTCGCAATCCCATAAAAATATACATGTAGGGATTATCTCTCAAATGGGTAGGTGCCTAAATACAGTTTCAAATTTCAATTTCAAGAAAGTCAAGAAAATTGCATTTCTTAGAACATGGTTTAACCAAGCTTGACCAAGTGCCGAAATGGGTATCTAAATCTACTTTTAGATTTGATTTCTAAGAAATTGGACTTTTACGCCTTGGTTTGACCAAGTTTGACCAAGGACCAAAATAGCTTGAAATCCCCTGAAAGTGTGTATGTATGGTTATCTCTCAAATGGGTACCTAAATTCTCTTTCAAATTTCAATTACAAGAAAGTCAAAAAAATAGCATCTCTTAGACCTTTGCTTGATCAACCTTAAATAATGACCAAAATAACTTCGAACATCGTGAAAGTTGGTGTGCATTGGTATCTACCAAATGCTAAGATAAATATATGATCAAATTTTAATTCTGAGAAATTAGCCAAAAGTGAAACTCGGTTGTATGGTTTTGTTGAGGTTGGGATTAAAGGGGTGAAATATTTTCGAACGTCTCAAAATTTTGTGTGCACACTTGTCTATCAAATGGGAATTCAAATCTATGATCAAATTTCAATTATAAGAAACTGCTCAAAAGTGAAACTTCGTCATGCGTTTTCGCTAGGGTTGGGCTTAAAGGTGGTCAAAATAGCTTGGCACACTGCAAAAGTTGGCATGCATGCTTGTTTATCTAATGGGCATCCAAATCTATGATCAAGTTTCAATTCTTAGAAGTTGGTCAAAAGCAAAACTCCATCGTGTGGTTTTGTTAGGGTTTGGCTTAAAGGAGTCGAAAATAACTCTGAACATCATGAAAGTTGGTGTTTACTCTTATCTTCCAAATGCACATCTAAATCTATGATGAGATTTTAATTCCGAGAAATTTGTTAAGAGTGAAACTCCGTCATGCAGTTTCTCTAAGATAGCTCAAAAATAGGTGGTGAAAATAGCTCAAAACGTCGCGAAAGTTGGAGTTCACGGTTATCTATGAAATGGGCATCCAAATCTATGATCAAATCTCAATTCTAAGATATTAGTCAGAAGTGAAACAGCGTCGTTCATTTTCGCTAGAGTTGGGCTCGAAGGGGTCCAAGTAGCTCGGACCATTACAAAAGTTGGTGTGCACATTTTTATATCAAATGGGAATCCAAATCTATGATCAAATTTCAACTCCGAGAATTTGGTCAAAAGTGAAACTCCATCGTTCGATTTCGCTAAGGTTTGGCTTAAAGGAGGGGAAAATGGCTTTGAGAAATTGGAAACAAATGCAACCTTTTATGTCTTGGTTTCACCAAGTTTTCCTAAGGTCCAAAATAGCTTGAAATCCCCAGAAAGTTTGTATGCATGGTTAGACCTCAAATGGGTACCTAAATTCTCTTTCAAATTTCAATTACAAGAAAGCCCAAAAAATAACATCTCCTATACCTTTACTTAACCAACCTTGAATAACAACCAAAATAGCTCCGAACATCATGAAAGTTAGCATGCACTCTTATCTACCAAATGGGTCGATAAATCTATGATTAAATTTTAATTTTGAGAAATTAGTCAAACGTGAAACTCCGTTGTGCGGTTTTGCTAAGGTCGGTCTTAAAGTGGGAGAAAATATTTTGGAATGTGTCAAAAAATTGCATGCACACTTGTTCATCAAATGGGCATCCAAATATATGATCAAATTTAAATTCTAAGAAACTGCTTCATGCGGTTTCAACAGGGTTGGGCTTAAAGCGGATCAAAATAGCTTGAAACGTCGCGAAAGTTGGCGTGCATGCTTTTCTATCCAATATGCATCCAAACCTATTATCAGGTTTCAATTCTAAGAATTTGGTCAAAGTTGAGACTGCATCTTGCAGTTTTATTAGGGTTTGGCTTCAAGATGCCAAAAATAGCTCTCAACATCGTTAACCTTGGCATGCACTCTTATCTTCCAAATGCGCATTTAAATCAATGATTAAATTTTAATTCCAAGAAATTGGTTAAAAGTGAAACTTCGTTGTGCATGTTTTTATGTGTGCCTCTTAAATGGGTATCTAAATCTACTTTTAAATTTGATTTCTAAAAATTGGGAAAAAGTGCAACCTTTGAGGCCTTGATTTGACCAAGTTTGACCAAGGTCCAAAATAGCTTGAAATCGCTTGAAAGTGTGTATGTAGGGTTATCTCTCAAATGGGTACCTAAATTCTCTTTCAAATTTCACTTACAAGAAAGTCGAAAAATAGCATCTCTTAGACCTTTGCTTGACCAACCTTAAATAATGACCAAAATAACTTCGAACATGGTGAAAGTTGGTGTGCACTGTTATTTACCAAATGCTAAGATAAATCTACGATCAAATTTTAATTCTAAGAAATTAGTCAAAAGTGAAACTCTGTTGTATGGTTTTGCTGAGGTTGGGATTAAAGGGGGTGAAATATTTTGGAATTTCTCGAAATTTCGCATGCATGCTTGTCTATCAAATGGGCATTCAACTCTATGATCAAATTTCAATTATACGAAACTGCTCAAAAGTGAAACTTCGTCATGCTTAAAGGTGGTCAAAATAGTTGGAACATTGTGAAAGTTGGCGTGCATGCTTGTTTATCTAATGGGCATCCAAATCTATGATCAAGTTTCAATTCTTAGAAGTTGGTCAAAAGTGAAACTCCATCATGCGGTTTTGTTAGGGTTTGGCTTAAAGGAGTCAAAAATAACTCTGAACATCATGAAAGTTGGCGTGCACTCTTATCTTCCTAATGCACATCTAAATCTATGATCAAATTTTAATTTCAAGAAATTTGTCAAGATTGAAACTCCATCATGCGGTTTCGCTAAGATTGGGGTTACAGGGGGTGAAAATAGCTCAAAACGTCATGAAATTCAGAGTGCACTAGCTTCCAAATCTATGATCAAATTTCAATTCTGAGAAATTAGTCAGAAGTGAAACTCCACCATTCATTTTCACTAGAGTTGGGTTCGGAGGGATCCAAATAGCTCGGACCATTGCACAAGTTGGCATGCACATTTTTATATCAAATGGGCATCCAAATCTATGATCAAATTTCAACTCTGAGAATTTGGTCAAAAGTGAAACTCTGTCATTTGATTTCGCTAAGGTTTGGCTTAAAGGAGGGGGAAATGGTTTTGAGAAATTGGAAACAAATACAACCTTTTAGGGCTTGGTTTCACCAAGTTTGCCTAAAGTCCAAAATAGCTCGAAATCCCCTGAAAGTTTGTATGCATGGTTATCTCTCAAATGGGTACCTAAATTCTCCTTCAAATTTCAATTACTAGAAAGCCAAAAAAATAACATCTCTTAGACCTTTACTTGACCAACCTTGAATAACAACCAAAATAGCTATGAACATCATGAAAGTTAGCATGCACTCTTATCTACCAAATGCGTCGATAAATCTACGATTAAATTTTAATTTTGAGAAATTAGTCAAATGTGCAACTCCATTGCGCGATTTTGCTAAGGTTGGGCTTAAAGGGGGTGAAAATATTTTGGAATGTCTCAAAATTTTGCATGCACGCTTGTTGATCAAATGGGCATCCAAATTTATGATCAAATTTAAATTCTAAGAAACTGCTCGGAAGGGAAACTTCGTCGTGCGATTTCGACAGTGTTGGGCTTAAAGGAGGTCAAAATAGCTCGAAACGTCATGAAAGTTGGCGTGCATGCTTGTCTATCCAATATGGATCCAAACATATGATCAGGTTTAAATTCTGAGAATCTGGTCAAAGCTGAGACTGCATCATGCAGTTTCGTTAGGGTTTGGCTTAAAGATGCCAAAAATAGCTCTCAACATCGTGAATTTGGCTTGCACTCTTATTTTCCAAATGCGAACTTAAATCTATGATTAAATTTTAATTCCAAGAAATTGGTTAAAAGTGAAACTCCGTCGTGCACTTTTTTATGCCTCTTAAATGGGTATCTAAATCTACTTTTAAATTTGATTTCTAAGAAATTGGAAAAAAGTGCAACCTTTTAGGCCTTGGTTTGACCAAGTATGACCAAGGTCCAAAATAGCTCGAAATCCCCTGAAAGTGTGTATGCATGGTTATCTTTCAAATAAGTACCTAAATTCTCTTTCAAATTTCACTTACAAGAAAGTCAAAAAAATAGCATCTCATAGACCTTTGCTTGACCAACCTTGAATAATGACCAAAATAAATTCAAACATCATGGAAATTGGTGTGCATTGTTATCTACCAAATGCTAAGATAAATCTACGATCAAATTTTAATTCTGAGAAATTAGTCAAAAGTAAAACTCTTTTGTATGGTTTTGCTGAGGTTGGGATTAAAGGGGGTGAAATATTTTGGAACGTCTTGGAATTTTCATTGTACACTTGTCTATCAAATGGACATTCAAATCTATGATCAAATTTCAATTATAAGAAAGAAACAGCTCAAAAGTGAAACTTCGTGATGCGTTTTCGCTAGGGTTGGGCTTAAAGGTGGTCAAAATAGCTTGGAACATTTTGAAAGTTGGCGTGCATGCTTGTTTATCTAATGGGAATACAAATCTATGATCAAGTTTCAATTCTTAGAAGTTGGTCAAAAGCGAAACTCCATCGTGTGATTTTGTTAGGGTTTGGCTTAAAGGAGTCGAAAATAACTCTGAACATCATGAAAGTTGGCGTGCACTCTCATCTTCCAAATGCACATCTAAATCTATAATCAAATTTTAATATCAAGAAATTTTTCAAGAGTGAAACTCCGTGATGTGGTTTTGCTAAGGTTGGGGTTACAAGGGGTGAAAATAGCTCAAAAAGTTGTGAAAGTTGCAGTGCACAGTTACCTATCAAACAAGCATCCAAATCTATGATCAAATTTCAATTATGAGAAACTAGTTAGAAGTGAAACTTCGTCGTGCATTTTTGCTAGAGTTGGGCAAGAAATTTGTTAAGAGTGAAACTTCGTCATGCGGTTTCGCTAAGATTGGGATTACACGGGGTGAAAATAGCTCAAAACGTCATGAAATTTGGAGTGTATGGTTATCTATCAAACGGGCATCCGAATCTATGATCAAATTTTTGAGAAATTAGTCAGAAGTGAAACTCCATCGTTCATTTTCGCTAGAGTTGGGCTCGAAGGGGTGAAAATAGCTCGGACCATTGCAAAAGTTGGCATGCACATTTTTATATGAAACAGGCATCCAAATCTATGATCAAATTTCAACTCCAAGAATTTGGTCAAAAGTGAAAATCCGTCATTCAATTTCGCTAAGTTTTGGCTTAAAGGAGGGGAAAATGGCTTTGAGAAATTGGAAACAACTACAAGCTTTTAGGGCTTGGTTTCACTAAGTTTGCCTAAGGTCCAAAATAGCTCAAAATCCCCTGAAAGTTTATATGCATGGTTATATCTCAAATGGGTACCTAAATTCTCTTTCAAATTTCGATTACAAGAAAGGCAAAAAAATAACATCTCTTAGACCTTTACTTGACAAACCTTGAATAACGACCAAAATAGATTCGAACATCATGAAATTTAGCATGCACTCTTATGTACCAAATGCATCAATAAATCTACGAGTAAATATTAATTTTGAGAAATTAGTCAAATGTGAAACTTCGTTGTGTGGTTTTGCTAAGGTTGGGCTTAAAGGGGGTGAAAATATTTTGGAATGTCTCAAAGGTTTGCATGTGAGCTTGTTCATCAAATGGGCATCGAAATTTATGATCAAAATTAAATACTAAGAAACTGCTCGAAAGTGAAACTCCGCTGTGCAGTTCGATAGGGTTGGGATTAAAGGGGGTCAAAATAGTTGGAAACGTCATGAAAGTTGGTGTGCATGCTTGTCTATCCAATATGCATCCAAACATATGATCAGGTTTCAATTATGAGAATTCCGTCAAAGCTGAGACTGCATCGTGCAGTTTTGTTATGGTTTGGCTTAAAGATGTCGAAAATAGCTCTCAACATCATGAAAGTTGGCACACACTCTTATTTTCCAAATGCGCATTTAAATCTATGATTAAATTTTAATTCAAAGAAATTGGTTAAAAGTGAAACTCAGTCGTGCACATTTTTATGTGTGCCTCTTAAATGGGTTTCTAAATCTACTTTCAAATTTGATTTCTAAGAAATTGGAAAAAAGCGCAACCTTTTAGGCCTTGGTTTGTCCAAGTTTGACCAAGGTCCAAAGTAGCTTGAAATCCCCCGAAAGTGTGTATGCATGGTTGTCTCTCAAATGGGTACCTAAATTCTCTTTCAAATTTCACTTACAAGAAAGTTGAAAAAATAGCATCTCTTAGACCTTTGCTTGACCAACCTTGAACAATGACGAAATCAAATTCGAACATCGTGGAAATTGTTGTCCACTTTTATCTACCAAATGCAAAGATAAATCTACAATCAAATTTTAATTCTAGGAAATTAGCCAAAAGTGAAACTCTGTTGTATGGTTTTGCTGAGGTTGGGATTAAAGGGGGTGAAATATTTTGGAACGTCTGGAAATTTCGCACGCACGCTTGTCTATCAAATGGACATTCAAATTTCAATTATAAGAAACTGCTCAAAAGTGAAACTTCGTCATGCATTTTTGCTAGGGTTGGGCTTAAAGGTGGTCAAAATAGCTTGGAACGTTGCAAAAGTTGGCATGCATGCTTGTTTATTTAATGGGAATCCAAATCTATGATCAAGTTTCAATTCTTAGAAGTTGGTCAAAAGCAAAACTTCATCATGCGGTTTTGTTAGGGTTTGGCTTAAAGGAGTCAAAAATAACTCTGAACATCACGAAAGTTGGTGTGCACTCTTATCTTGCAAATACACATCTAAATCTATGATCAAATTTTAATTATGAGATTTTTGTTAAGAGTGAAGCTCCGTCATGCGGTTTTACTAGGATTGGGGTTATAGGGGGTGAAAATAACTCAAAAATGTTACGAAAGTTGGAGTGCATGGTTTTCTATCATATAGGCATCCAAATCTATGATCAAATTTCAATTCTGAGAGATTAGTAAAAAGTGAAACTCCGCCGTTCATTTTCACTAGAGATGGGCTCGAAGGGGTCCAAATAGCCCGGACCATTGCACAAGTTCCCGTGCACGTTTTTATATCAAACGACCATCCAAATCTATGATCAAATTTCAACTCTGAGAATTTGGTCAAAAGTGAAACTCCGTCATTCGATTTCGTTTAAAGGAGGGGAAAATGGCTCTGAGAAATTGGAAACAAATACAACCTTTTAGGGCTTGGTTTCACCAAGTTTGCCTAAGGTCCAAAATAGCTCGAAATCCCTTGAACGTTTGTATCCATGGTTATCTGTCAAAAGGGTACCTAAATTCTATTTCAAATTTCAATTATAAGAAAGCCAAAAAAATAACATCTCTTAGAACTTTACTTGACCAATGTTGAATAACAACCAAAATAGCTCCGAACATCATGAAAGTTAGCATGCACTCTTATCTACCAAATGTGCCGATAAATCTACGATTAAATTTTAATTTTGAGAAGTTAGTCAAACGTGAAACTCCGTTGTGCGGTTTTGCTAAGGTTGGGCTTAAAGGGGGTGAAAATATTTTGGAATATCTCAAAAGTTTGCATGCACGCTTGCTCATCAAATGGGCATCCAAATTTATGATCAAATTTAAATTCTAGGAAACTGCTCGAAAGTGAAACTCCGTCGTGCGGTTTCGATAAGGTTGGACTTAAAGGGGGGGGGGATAACTTGAAAGGTCGTGAGAAATGGCGTGCATGCTTGTCTATCCAATATGCATCCAAACATATGATCAACTTTCAATTTTGAGAGTTTGGTCAAAGTTGAGACTGCATCGTGCAGCTTTGTTAGGGTTTTCCTTAAAGATGCCAAAAAAAGCTCTCAACATCGTGAAAGTTGGCATGCACTCTTATTTTTCAAATACGCATTTAAATCTATGATTAAATTTTAATTCCAAGAAATTGGTTAAAAGTGAAACTCTGTCATGCACGTTCTTATGTGTGCCTCTCAAATGGGTATCTAAATCTACTTTTAAATTTGATTCGTAAGAAATTGGAAAAAAGTGCAACCTTTTAGGCCTTGGTTTGACCAAGTTTGACGAAGGTCCAAAATAGATAGAAATCCCCTGAAAGTGTGTATGCACAGTTATCTCTCAAATGGGTACCTAAATTTTCTTTCAAATTTCACTTACAAGATAGTCGAAAAAATAGCATCTCTTATACCTTTGCTTGACCAACCTTGAATAATGACCAAAATAACTTCAAACATCGTGAAAGTTGGTGGGCACTGCTATCTACCAAATGCTAAGATAAATCTACGATCAAATTTTAATTCTGACAAATTAGTCAAAAGTGAAACTCTGTTGTATGGTTTTGCTGAGGTTGGGATTAAAGGGGGTGAAATATTTTGGAACGTCCTGAAATTTTGCATGCACACTTTTCTATCAAATGGACATTCAAATCTATGATCAAATTTCAATTATAAGATCCTACTCAAAAGTGAAACTTCGTCATGCGTTTTCGCTAGGGTTGGGCTTAAAGGTGTTCAAAATAGCTTGGAACGTTGCGAAAGTTGGTGTGGATGCTTGTTTATCCAATGGCCATGCAAATCTATGATTAAGTTTCAATTCTTAGAAGTTGGTCAAAAGCAAAACTCCATCGTGCGGTTTTGTTAGGGTTTGGATTAAAGGAGTCGAAAATAACTCTAAACATCATGAAAGTTGGCATGCACTCTTATCTTCCAAATGCACATATAAATCTATGATCAAATTCTAATTCCGAGAAATTTGTCTAGAGTGAAACTCCATCATGTGGTTTTGCTAAGATTTGGGTTACAGCAGGTGAAAATAGCTCACAACGTCGCGAAAGTTGGAGTGCATGGTTATCTATCAAACGGGCATCCAAATCTTTGATCAAATTTCAATTCCGAGAAATTAGTCAAAAGTGAAACTCCATCGTTCATTTTCGCTAGAGTTGGGCTCGAAGGGGTCCAAATAGCTCAGACCATTACAAAAGTTGGCGTGCACGTTTTTATATCAAAAGGGCATCCAAATATATGATCAAATTTCAACTCCAAGAATTTGGTCAAAATTGAAACTCCATCATTCTATTTCGCTAAGGTTCGGCTTAAAGGCAAAAGTGCAAGCTTTTAGGCCTTGGTTTGATAAGTATGAGCAAATTTGAATTCTGAGAAATTGCTCTAAAGTGAAACTTTGTCATGCGGTTTCACTAGGGTTGGGCTTAAAAGGGGTTAAAATAATAGCTTGAAACATTGCAAAATTTGGCGTGCATGATTGTTTATCCAATGCGCAGCCAAATCTATAATCAAGTTTCTATTCTAAGAAGTACGTCAAAAGTGAAACTCGATCATACTCTTTTGCTAGGGTTTGGCTTAAAGGAGCTGAAATGGGTACATAAATCTACTTTCAAATTTCACTTCTTAAAAAGTCAACAAAAGTGCATATTTTCAACTTTTGTTTGACCATCCTTCAATGAGGGCCAAAATAGCTCCAAATAGCATAAATTAGGTGTCCATGTCTATCTTTGAAATGGGTATCTAAATCTACTTCAAAATTTGAATTTTAAGAAAATGAGAAAAATGCAACGATTTAGGCCTTGGTTTGACAAAGTTTGACCGAGGTCCAAAATAGCTCGCAATCCCAAAAAAATATACATGTAGGGATTATCTCTCAAATCG
>LPNX010551245.1:3796-113978 GCA_001517045.1 Pseudotsuga menziesii | reverse complement strand
ACACATCACGAAGCCAAACCCATGACTACCCTAAAGGACTAGCAAGGAGGAGAATGCCATGGATAAAAACCAGGCTTACTGGAAGTAGCCAGCCGTTGAAATCTCGCACCTTCCACGCCAAGAGGATAAGACTAACCCTGTAACGAAAGATAAACCTAATATTAAAAATCTTGCCAAAAACTGTTGTTTGTTTAAGCTATTTCTTTGCAAAGAAAACGAAGGGAAAACCCTGTATCTTACCTTCAAGTCTAACAGAAATATGGCCACTGAAGAACAGCAAGACAACCACCAGGAGGAGGAAAGGTAAACCCTTCATTTACTGCAGAAGAGAAGGAGATCGCTAGAGCGATAGGTAACTTGTCACGATGGAGGATGATTCACAGCACTGAGTTAAGGAGACGACCTACACAGTAAATAGTTCGGGCAATGGATGCCAATGGAGAAACCCTAAGAAAATCGACACTGCTCAACATTCAACAGCAAGCTATTTGACACAGTAACTTTTCTCACAAAGTAGTGGATGAGCCCATGAGGAGCTGAACTAGCATATGGACTGCTAACAGACAGTGCAAACAATAGAGCGAACAATGAGGTTATCGCAGAGCGGCCGGAGGCCCGAAGGCAGTGGAAGAATGACGATAAGGGTTGGAGTCAAACCTTTATAAACACCAATGCATGGCTGGAAAGAGCCCACGTAACCCTTTTAATAATTGGCATGCAGTCGGTAGGAACATTATAGTTCCACGAACAAGATCTCCAATGATTTCACAACCCAAATCATATCGTGGGGATTTCACAAGGCTCGTTATACCATAGTCAACCACCTGCATTATAAAATCAACCATATAAACATTAGAATGATGTTTAGAAAACATTATAATGTAGAATTTGTTCATCGTTTGGTCTAACACATTTATGTATGGAGGATTTTATTGTTTGTTAATGAGATATAAGAGCAAAGGGGAAATAATAGTTTACCATAGCGTAGCTTGTTTTTAAACCTATTTTCTATATTATCTATTTCCCTAGTTCACGAATGAAGGTAAAGAGAATAATAATATAAAGTCTATAGCATGGTAATAATCAAATTAAGTGATCAATTGATCATGATTATGTTTTTATTCTTGACCTTATGATCATCCCTTGCTAGTAAAATAACAATCCTATTAATTATCTTAGAATTATTTTGTGACAATTAGTCTTTTGTCATTTTCAAGCTCAAAGATTATAAAAGATATTATAAAGTCATTATATGATAGGTAGCTTGGGTAAGTTAGCATTCTTTGCTTGATAATATAGTTATGAAAATCATAAGTGGTATTTGAGTATAATAAATCTGAGAATAATCTATAAGTTACCATCAAATTATTAACCATGGAATAGAAATAGTATTCCAAAACAATACAGATTTTTAAATACTAAAGGAAGACTATAAAAGTGACTTGTATCAAGTAGTAAACCTTTGAATTCTTGAATTAAGAAAAGTATAAGTTTGGTACTTAAACCTCCTTATCATTTTACATTTGTCGTTGCAAATTCAATCATGGCATGATGCAGTAATTATGAATAATTAAAATTAGATATTTGATGTTGTAATCCTTCCATACTTACTGTACTAGTAAAGAAATACTTATCGCATTTTACACTTGTAATTAGTAGGAAAAATAGCTGCCACCTTTACTAGTAGAATTCAATTCTTTATCAGTAAGATATTAAAAGGAATCATAGTTAAAGATTTACCTTTATAAGCATGATAAATCTGACTAGCATGTATATACTTTTACTGAATTAATTTTGTACAGTCAATCGTTATTGAATACTTTAGAGATTTGTTAGCAGCATACGAACATCTTACCTGTATATCTGTAAAGAGAAGGAAAACTTATACGTTATCTTGGAAGCTAAGTAAGCCCAGTTTTTCATGACAATCCCACCTTGTGGTCGCAACAGAGAAACAAATCAGTAATTGAAAAGAAACTATTCTTTAAAGATAAATATAGCCAAAAGATCATTCAGATATGAATCTAGTAACATAGAACTAATCAATCAATTAATGACTGTATTTAATGAAAAATTATGCATTTAAAAAAAAAAAATTGGAAAAACTTGGGGTTTTGACATGTGGTATCAGAGAATGGTTCAAATACTAGGCCTTGATGCGGCCCAACTAGTTTCCATAGAACAGTAAAGTAATATACTAACCTATATTCTATTTTATGTAAAGAATAGAAAATTTCTTTTTTCTGAATCTAACAGGCAGGTATGGAGAAGCTAGGAGAATATGCTCAGGAGGAGTCTCCAAACACCGAGACAAGATAATTATCTAGAGAACCTATGTTAGAAGAGGTAACTGCTCACTCCTCAGAGCTGATGTAGACTATAAAGGATTTGAAGACTAGAATGGAATCAGTCAAGAAGGACAATGAGAGGATTTTGAAGACTCAGGAGGAGTTGAACCAAATTTTGATGGAAAAATTCTAGACTAAAGGGAGGAGCAAAAGATCCGAATCTAAGGAAGCTAGCCATCAGAAAGGATCTAAAAAGATGAAGCTAGAAAAAGCTGAAAGCAGTTCATCATCTGAAGGGTTCAGGGAGCAACAAAGTTACCACACTACTAGTGACAGTAGTGAGGCTAAGTTGTATGACAGAAAGAAGAAGTACAGACCATATGAAGAGATTTCCGGGGAGTTTAAAAAAACAAAGCCCCCAACTTTCAATGGAGAGACCGAAAAAGGGGAAGAAGCAGAGTCCTGGTTATCCGAGATGAGGAAGTATTTTCAGATATACAACTATTCAAATCAGCTGAAGGCAAGAATATCAATCTATAATCTCTCTGGAAAAGCAGACATATGGTGGCAAGATCTGAAAAGAGTCAAGGGTATCAAGGGAAAAGAAGTTAATTGGAGCACCTTTAAAAGGTACTTCAAGAAGAAATTTATGTCCGAACAATATTATGAAGAAAGAGCTAAATAATTTTACGAATTGAAGTTAGGTTCCATGACTATGAAGGATTTAAACAGTAAATTATTAAGCTTGTTGAGGAATGTACCTTACTTAGTAGATGAGAAACCTAAAGTGCAGCAGTTTCTCAGTTGTCTACCATACCACATCAAGGACAGAATTGAGTATGATAACCCGAAGACTCTGGAAGAAGCCATGAGGAAGGCAAATTTCTGTTTTGAACAGAACAAGAAGAAAGAAGGTATAGCCAACTAGAAGGCTAAAAAGAACATTAATCGGCCTGAGTTTAAAAAGAAAGAATTTGTACCGCAGAAGAATTTCAAGAACAATAAGAACAGAAATTATTCCAACAGTAAGAATTTCCAGGGAAATAGAAATGGTGCTTCTAATAATTCCAATAATTCGAATAAATTTAAGGGCAAGGAGATTGCAAACAATCATGGGAATTTCACTAAGAATTTTGAACGAAAGGAGCCTGTTAAGTGCTGGGAATGTAATGGCCCGCACTATGCCTCGATCTTCCCAAACCGGAAAAAGTCACTCAGCAATATTCACACTGTGCAAGAGGAAATAACCGTTGGAGAATTTGCGAGGACTATGCCCCGAATAAATGCATCTTTGGAGAACCACCAAGCTGACTATCAAACTTCCATGGTGGAAGTGGAAGGTATGGTTAACCAAACCCCTGTAACCATTTTAATTGATCCAGGAGCTAGTCTTAGCTACATTGCACCTCAAATAGTGGAAAAGTGTAAATTTTCTGTTGATAAGTTTGATAATTCCTGGTTAGTTCAATTAGCCACTGGGGCAAAAAGGAAAGTAACCTGTTATGTGAAAGAATGTGCTTTACTTATGGATGGTTTTAAAGCTACTATTAAGCTTAATGTTTTACCACTTGGCTCGTATGATTTATTGATTGGTATGGATTGGTTAGAGCAACATAAGGTAGTTTTAAACTGTTATGATAAAACCTTTACGTGCGTAAATAATAATGAACAACTAGTAAAGGTGAAGGGTATTCCTAGGAAAACTATAATTAGGCAGATTTCTGCTTTACAACTTAAAAGAGAAGTCAGAAAAGGGTGTAAATACTATGGTGTAACCATTACAGATGAGGCAAGTAAGTCTGAAAAGGATAAGTTAAAAATAGAAGACATTCCTGGTTTAAATGAATTTACTGATGTTTTTCCAGAGGAAATTCTAGGATTACCTCCTAGGAGGGAATTGGATTTCACTATTGAGCTGGTGCCAGGTGCTGTACCTAGCTCGAAAGCTCCGTATCGTATGAATAGTTTAGAACTTAATGAGATAAAATCACAGTTAAAATAATTAATAGATAAGAAGTATATTCAACCCAGTGTGTCTCCTTAGGGAGCACCAGTCATATTTGTCAAAAAGAAAGACAGAACTATGCGATTATGCATAGACTACCATCAACTAAACAAGATGACTATTAAAAACAGATATCTGTTTCCCCGCATAGATGATCTATTTGATCAGCTACGTGGAGCTACGGTGTTCTCAAAGATAGACCTGAGATCAAGATATCATCAGGTAAGAATTAAAGATGAGGACATCTTCAAGACAGCCTTCAGAACAAGGTATGGACATTACGAATTTGTTGTAATGCCATTTGGGCTTACCAACGCCCCAGCTCTCTTTATGTGCTTAATGAATAATATAATGCATAAATATTTAGATAAATTTGTTGTCGTGTTTATCGATGACATCTTAATTTACTCTAAAAATGAAGCGGAACATAAAGAACACCTGAGGATAGTTTTACAAGAGTTTCGAGAGCAACAACTCTTCGCAAAGTTTAGTAAGTGTGACTTCTTTAAGGATGAAATCCAGTACTTAGGTCATGTAGTGACTAAGGAAGGGATTTCAGTCGATCCTGAAAAGATTCGGGCAATCGAAGATTGGCCAGTTCCAAAAGACGTAACAGATGTTAGGTCATTTATGGGAATTACCGATTATTACCAAAGATTTATTGAAGGCTTTTCAAAAATAGCTAATCCGATCACTTCCTTGCAAAAGAAAGGCAAGAAATTCGATTGGAACTTAAAATGTGAAGAAAGTTTTAAGAAATTAAAAACCTTATTAACAAGTGTGCCTATTCGAAGAATAGAAGATCCTAATAAGGATTTCGTGGTATGCACAGATGCCTGTAATGATGGTTTAAGCGGTGTGCTGACTCAAGACGGGCATGTCATTTCCTATGAGTCCAGGAAGTTAAAGATCCATGAAAAGAATTATGCAACTTATGACTTAGAACCTGCTGTTATACATGCCTTAAAAATGTGGCAACATCATTTAATAGGCAGGAAGTTTATTTTAATGACTGATAATAAAGGCCTGAAATACCTTTTGGATCAGCCCAACTTAAATGCAAGACAAGCAAGGTGGTTAGCCTTCTTGAGTGAATATGATTTTGAAATCCAACACATAAAAGGAAAAGAAAATAAGGTGGCTAATGCTTTAAGAAGAAATGCGAAGCTGAACTTTACAGCAGCAATCAGCACTTATGCTTCTGATTTAAATGAACAGCTTATAGAAGGGGTAAAACAGGATGAAATTTATAAAAAATTACAAGTTACAGTTAAAGAAGAACCTACAGAAAGCTTAATAAAAGGTTATAGTCTAAATAAAGAGGGATTTTTATTGTCTAAGGACAAACTGTATGTGCCTAATGTGCGTAAGGTTAAGTTGCTGATTTTGGATGAAGTTCATAAAACACCTTACTCAGGGCATCCAGGTTACCAAAAGACTGTAACTATGCTAAGAAAAGTATATTTCTGGCCTAATATGAAATATGAAGTAGCTGAATACATAGCTAGATGTTTGTATTGTCAACAAGTGAAAACCGAACACCAACATCCAACTGGTTTACTGCAACCTTTGCCTATTCCTAGTTGGAAATGGGAAGTAATCAGCTTAGATTTTATTACTGGATTGCCCAGAAATCAGAATCAGAATGACTCGATTATGGTGGTGGTAGATAAATTAAGCAAAGCAGCACATTTCATTCCTGTTAAAACTACTTACAAGGCTGCCAACATAGTTGATATATTCTTAAAGCAGATTTTTCGGTTACATGGAGTACCGAAGGTTATCATTTCAGACAGGGACCCTAAATTTACAGGAAATTTTTGGAAGTCCTTGCTTAAGGGATTGAATACAACCTTGAATTTCAGTACCTCTTTCCATCCTCAAATAGATGGACAGACAGAAAGAGTGAATCAAGTGCTGGAGGATTTGTTAAGAATGTATGTTAAAGATCAGCCAGGTAAGTGGGAAGACTACTTTCATTTAGCAGAATTTGCATATAATAATAACTACAAGTCATCAACTAAGTTCAGTCCTTTTGAAATTTTGTATGGACGTAAATGCAACACTCCTATATCCTGGAATAATCTAGTAAATAGATTAGTGTCGAGACCCGAATTATTGAAAGAACTGGAACAGATTGTGAAACAAGTATAGGAAAATTTGAAGGTGGCACAGGATCAGCAAAAGAGCCAAGCAAATTTGAAAAGAACTCCCAAAGAGTTCCAGGTGGGTGAGCATGTGTTTATAAAGGTAAGACCAAAGAAAATCTCTCTAAGACTGGGGAGTTGTGCAAAGCTAGCACCACGTTACTGTGGTCTGTTTGAAATTCTATCTAGAATTGGTCAAGTTGCATATCAGCTAGCGTTACCACCTAACTTGAAAGTGCATAATGTTTTTCATATTTCTGTTTTGAAAAAGTATGTTCATGATGCTACTCATGTGATTGATTAGAATGTTGTACAGGTGGAACCAGAAGTAGAAGTTCTAGTGGAACCAGACTGTATCCTCGGGAGGAGGGAAATTACTCTGCGGAACAACACAATTGGATAGGTGAAGGTGCAATGGAAGCACCTTAGTCCTGAAGAAGCTACCTGGGAACTGGAAAGTAAGATGTGGGAGGTATACCCAAATCTGTTCCAGGAGGTTGCAGAGGATGAAGAATAAGTAACATCGAGGACGATATTACATTTTAAGGGGGTTTGTATGTCACATACCCCAAATTTGTAAAATAATGTAAATTGTTTTAATTATATTCCCAAGACATTATGTTAAATTTAATGTAAAGTAGGAACTGATGACTCAGCAGAGTCAAAAGAAGTGGAATGTAATTATGAATATTTTATTATTAATAAATAAAAAGTGGAGACAACAGCATTGGGAGAGATGTTAATAAGAGGTTATTGGTCAAACTGGTGGATGGAACTCGGTGGAGGGAAAAAGACAAGTGGCAGCATCCTCAAACACTTCCTAAGTTGCAGGTGGCAACTTCCCTATATTTGGGGTCATGATCCCCCAAGAACGTGGGATCAGAGCAGGTGGCTCATTAAATGACAACTAACCCAGAAAGACCTAGGAAATCTTTTAAAAGTACCCAATGAATAGAGCTGAGGTTGCTCAGATATTTTCCAGAGAGAAATCATTCAGGTGAATGATATTCAGGAAATTCATTGGGGAAAAAGGGAAAAACAGTAAGGAAGTTGTTCTGAGAGGAATGCTGCATTAACTTGGTTTATTACAGCTTGTTATCTGGGAGAACTTACTGATTAGTTCTGGATTAATACTGAGTTTGAAGACCGGTATCTGACTATTGCTGCACTTAGTTCCAACCAGGGAGACCAAAGCAAGCTCGGGGGTCCTGAGGAGACGTTGTTTGAGCGCTCTCCAGGATTTGGTAGGGAGCAACGACCTCCCATTGCTGTTGTTGTCCAAAGCTTAAGCAGGTTCTGTCACTAAACTGTCTTTGTTTTAATAACTGAGAATGGTTGTATGTTATGTTTGTAGTTATGATATAAATATTTAACTGGTTTAGTGATGTAAATGTTTTTAGTTTATTAGTAATAGAATTGTTTTGATGAAGAATAAAGACCCACTGTGTTTTTCCACATCCGGGTTTACCAGACTGTACTCTAGCACAGGGGTAGAATTATAAAAAAATGATACGATGAGATTGTAGAATAGTAGACTGTTTCTTTACTTATCATCAGAAGAAATATTTGTTTTACTGACAGTAGTATGTGCTTATAGATAAAACTATTCCCTTGTACAGTATTTTAATCTCAGTAATTCTATTATTTGTAAAGAACAGATAGAATAATATAATAGTTGCACTAAGAAAAGTTAGACTAGGTATACCTATGATTTAAACCTTACAATTGTTTTCTTCCAGTTTTAAGAATTTAACTTCTTTATGCTGAAATGACAACACTGAAAGTAGGAGTAATTAAATATTCTTTAGAATCTATAGTTAAACCAAGCTGTGTTAGACTGTATGTATGTTTAGTGATGTAGTCATTTCATTACTTATTCTTCCTTTTATTTTTTTTAACTGAGCTCGGACAGTTTCCAGAGCTGTTATCCTATTTTTCTTAGATAGTAAATGAATGCTACTATATATAAGTATATGAGATAGATCCTAAGTAGTATTATTTGATTTATATATTTATATATACAGATATCATAACCAAACAGATAAACTAAATAAATACAGAATCTTACCTAGTATTTAGCAAAATTGGCACAAGAAATAAATAACAGAATGTTATAAAAATGAATTAAATAATAATCATGGAAACATAGGTACTCTCAGGGGAGATAATACCTTTATTGTATTAATAACAATAAACTTCTATTACATACACTATAGGAGTATTATTACTATTGAACTTCAGGTAATGTATTTATTACATTAATTACAAACTGGAACTATTTATACTTTCTGTACTACGAGGTAAATAAACAGTACTTAAGAACATTAATACAATAAAATAAGAATATAAAGACCCTATATAAGCCGAAGGGTATAAACTATATGTTAACACTTACAAATTTATAAATAAATAGTAAGTCAAGGTTTAAAATCGAGTACATAATCCTTGACAGTAAATTTATAAAAGAAATATTAAGAGTAAAAAATTCAAGTGCATAATCAACAATAAGCAAATAATAGAGTGACAGAATGCTCGACTTCGAGCTTAACTAGATTGTTTAAAGCATAACTGGAAACCCTTATAATTTCAGAAGTGCAGTGTAATTAATAATAAGTTTTGAGGATACACTAACAATAGGTTATTTTATAAACACAAAACAAATTATTATTTCCATTTATACCTATAAAAGAACCAAACAGAGCTAGCAGTGAAGGTAATAAGCATTCCAGCTAGGGTAACTTTATTATTGTAATAAGTAATAATTACTACTTTATTATCTACTGTATAGAAATAATATTATTTGGAAATCACAGTAATATTTTAACCTAATATTAATAAACAGAAATTTAATATAAAACCTGTAACCAAGGTTACACTGTCAGTGACTTAAAGAATGTCATTAAAAACATTCAGACTTTAGAATTTACAAAGTATAACCATTATAACAATTTCTAAAATTCTTTGAGTAATTAATTAGCCCAATATATTATTAATATACAGTAAAAACCCTACCAACTAATACCATAAATAATTTGCAGAGAGTAAATTAGGTATTAATCAATTTTACAGGAATAGGAGGTATCGAACTCAGATAGGCTCAATAAGCCAAGCCTACACATTATAANTATATATATGCATGCTTTACACAGTAATAAAATAAAGACCCGAAACCCACATTCTCGGCTTCAGCTAAGATCCCATGCTAAACGAAGAGTTGAAACTCTTTTAACAGCGTTTAGGTTCACTAACTGAACCAAAGTAACCGCTAGGGTTACACATCATGAAGCCAAACCCATGACTTCCCTAAAGGACCTGCAAGGAGGAGAACGCCATGGATAAAAACTAGGCTTACCGTAAGTAGCCAGCCGTTGAAGTATTGCACCTTCCACGCCAAGAGGAGAAGACCAACCCTGTAACGAAGGATAAACATAATATTAAAAATCTTGCCAAAAACTATTGTTTGTTTAATCTATTTCTTCGAAAAAAAATGAAGGGAAAACCCTGTATCTTACCTTCATGTCTAACAGAAATATGGCCACTGAAGAACAACAAGACAACCACCAGCAGGAGGAAAGGTAAACCCTTCATTTACTGCAGAAGAGAAGGAGCTCGCTGGAGCGATAGGTAACTTGTCATGATGGAGGACGATCCATAGCACTGAGTTAAGGCGACAACCTACACAGTAAAGAGTTCGGGAAATAGATTCCAATGGAGAAACCCTAAGAAAATCGACACTGCTCAACATTCAACAGCAAGCTATTTGACACAGTAATTTTCCTCACAACGCAGTGGATGAGCCCACAAGGAGCTGGCCCAGCATATGGACTGCTAACAAACAGTGCAAACAATGGAGCGAACAAGGAGGTTATCGCAAAGCGGCCGGAAGCCCAAAGGCAGTGGAAGAATGACGATTAGGGTTGGAGTCAAACCTTTATAAACACCAATGCATGGATGGAAAGAGCCCACGTAACCCTTTTAATAATTGGCATGCAGTGGGTAGGAACATGTTGGGGCCTGGAAATTCACAGGCGGCAACAGTAAGGGATTCTCCCCAATCAACGTTCCCAACTAGCCCGTTGACTATTTGAAATAGGGAATCCATCCGGTTTGCAGTCCGGCTACCGTAGGTTAAGGAACAAAACTAAGGCTTTACCGGTTGCGGCCTGGCCCACCGAGTTTTTTGTATTTTGACTTAAAGAAATGATATGCAAGTGCCTAACTAAATACAGGGTGATCAAGCTGCAGGGAGCGGTCACAAAGTGATGCGTAGGTTCTTACCTCTCGTCTTGTGCTCGCGAGCAACCAAACCAGATACAAAAGAAAAAAAACTAACTATCTACACTATCCCTAGGGAGCAAGGTTGTCATTTTGGGTGAGCAATACATTTTCACATACATAAAGAAGAATCACAGGTAGCTGATACTTCTTCTAAAGCACATGAACACTTACAGATATTCAAATAACCAGATAGCCGATCATTTTATAACAACATCTATTACTCACAGCGAAAAATATCCAGAAATTACTGAAGAACATTTAGCAAGAAGACAGGTTCAGAATATCGAATATTCTTACAGTAAATGAAACACAACTGAAAATGAAATAGTTCCTCTTCAACATTAGTCATTGAGTTTGTATTGATACATTTTGCTTTTCACTCTCTCCGATAGGCAAAAAATTGCAGTTCCTATGCAAAACGAAGTAGTTCATCTTACAAGTAAACAAATACAAAGTTTTCCAGGGAAAAAGCCCTTTTTCAGTCCTCCTTCCCTCTATTTAAACTACCCTCACTGCCCCTTGGGCTGCCCCCCCAGCGTGTGACTTTTCAGTATCTTCAACGATTTCGCTTCTTGTTCTGGCTGCTGCGTTTTTCCAATGATTCTCTATGAGCGTTTTATCTTCTAACCAGTAACAGATGAGTCTTCCTCTGTCCGTTCCTCCTTCGTTTTCTTGCTTTGTCCTTTTCTATGTTTTTCCTTCCTTGTGATCGTGCCGGTTTCGGTCCGACCAAGCTACGTCTTAGCCCATGGTCACTTTAGTAGCACCGAATTCCTTCTGCAACAATCACAATGCATTATTCGCTGCAAAGGGGAGTTTTTTAAACATTTAAACATTCTCTGCCCAGCATTGTAAATCCGCAAGAGACTAGCCAGGTTCGCTCGGAGAAGGTATCGATTTAAGCTTTGGGCGGGCAAAATGATAAGCGGCGGTCGACCAACTTCTGCATCGGATGAGACGAGACTTCAAGAGCCGCAATGGCGGGGAAGAGTGCTTCGGGAACCAGGAGGGGTGGCTCATCCACAACGACGGACGGAACAATGGCGGGGACAGGTGATGAGGTGGAAAACTCAGTTCGGGCGTGGGAAGACAAGGCCGGACATCGGATGATACTTGAATCGGGAGCCAACTATCTCCTCCCGGCCCCAACGGCGGGAGATTGGAAGCTTATGGAGAAGCAATTTTAAACTAAACGAATCGGGCGTCGGACGGTTCAGGAAATCGGACAAAAGAAAGGTCTAGGAGCCGCAACGGCGGAAGGGTTGAAACTTCGCAGCGCCCGATCCAGCAGTAAAAGAGGCCCGCTTAAAGGGAAACCGAGGTACCTGAGCAGTGCTAAGGATGGGCTGTAACCAACCTCATTTCGTTTTATAGAGGATGCACTGAAGAACAACAAATTTTCTTCTTTTCGACCACACATTCACGACCCAAACCAAAAATGAACAAGGCATACACAAATTACTGACATCCACCTTCAGAGACACGGAAGGAAACATGCTCAAGGAGCTTAAAAGTTCAACGATCAAGCCACACAAAAAATAATCAGGAGTGGCCCAGAAATTAAAACATTAATTTGGGGGGAAAACAGTTGCGGCAGCAACAACTGGCGCTTACCTGGTGAACCTAGATCTTTGGGTGACCTCTCTTTGAGTAGCAGAATGTTTCCTAACCAAACTGCATTAAAAGAACTCTTCCAGCTGTCCGGATTTCTCCCATGACCGAAGTGTGTTCCTTAATCATTGATGCTAGTCCCATTCGGGGAGAGGGGCAACCGAAACCTTCAAGTCGAGACCACTATGTTGAGGCCAGAGTATGATTTTCATTATTACCTCTGTTTTCAGGTAGCTAACAGTGTGGACACCACAGGATTACAGCATATAGTAAACAACAGTATCCGTTTGTTCCTCATTCCCATGCCATTTTAACACTTTGTGCCTTTGGACTTTTGTCCTTTTATCTGAGTCCTTCTGTATGCCCTTCTTACTGAATTTTAATTCAGGATCCTCTATCCCATAGTGCCCTTTTGTGTGAGTGATGTACTTTAAGTCTCAGCTCATGGACGGAGAGGATCTTTTGGCAATTTAGTATTTATGCTTTAGCACTTGCTTTGATTTATGATGCTTTTATAGAAGTTTGACTCTTTATCTGCCTTTTGGCATTTGTTTCTCAGCATGGGATCATTTATATTTAATACGTTGTTCACACTGCTTCCTCTCATGGGTCCTTTAATGTCGCTCCTTAGAACATTTTGAATGTGACGTGGATGGAGCCCTGACATAGTACTCCAGACTCTTTGAATCCTGTTTAATTCACAGGGGTTAAGCTGGACTTCAATGCACACAACATTTTATTCAATAACTGCTAGGATGGAAGAATTATTTAAGCAATACACATGCTGATACTCAACATATTTGCTATTCCCAAAAGACCTTAATATCCCTCAGACAAAAGCAAGTTCGTTTCCCTTATTGAAAATCAAAACTTAAAATTAAATCAAATGAAAGCATGACTCGAAAACAACCACACAGCTTATTTATGTACAAGGCAGAACAAAACAAAGAAAACTAAGAAAAGTAGGGCTTGAGAACCAAACCATTAACTGGCAAGTTCTCCTCCCATCCTTGTAAATCTTGCAGCTTATAAGTGGCAGGGCCAAGTTTGGCTACAATCTGAAAGGGGCCTACCCATAACTGCTGGAATTTGGTATGCTTTCCTTTTTCATCATGGGGGTGGTGGTCCTACTTGAGAACTAAGTCTCCTACTTCAAAGTCCATTTTCCCAGCTTTATGCTTTTCAAACCACCTTTTGATTACTTCCTGCTGTTGTTTAAAACGTTCTCTAGCCTTGGATTTGGCTTCTTCTACTTTTAGGAGATTATATATTCTTATTTGCAGAACCTCATCATCCGACCCCCTAGACTCTTGAGTTAGTATGGAAGACGGTAGCAGAATATTGGGAGGCAGGATGGCTTCCCTTTCGTACACAAGGGTATAAGGTGACACTCCTCATGTAGACTTGGGGATACTCTGTCAGGCCACAGGGCGTTTGGTAAGGCTGAGTGCCAACTTCGCTGGTTTTCTATGACAGTATTCTTCAGGATTCTAATGAGGTTTTTATTGGAGGATTCAGCCAGGCCATTCCCTTGCGGATAGTAGTTAGCAGAATAATGTAATTTTATCCCTTTCTCATGAGCAAAAGCAGTCAATTTAATGGATGAAAATTATTTAGCATTATCAAAAACCACTGAAATTGGAACTCCAAACCTGGTCATGATATGATCTTGTAGGAAGATAATGACTTCATCTTTGTTTATCTTGCGTAATGGAATAGCTTCGACCCAGCGAGTGAAGTAATCAGTCGCAGTAACAATGTACTTGTGTAGTAGAGAAGAATTCGGTTTTATTTCTCCAATAATGTCCAGCCCCCATTGTTCAAATGGTTCTGTGATCATAACAGGCTTTAGGGGTGCTGCTGCCCTGGGCTGTCTTCCACCACACCTTTGGCAAGTATCACATTTTCTGACGTGTGCATGTGCATCTCTGAAAAGTGTTGGCCAGTAATAACCGGCTCTGAGAATCTTGTGGGCTGTAGTGTCCCCTGAGTAATGTCCCCCGGTCGGGCCATCGTGCAATTCAGACATTACTTTCTCAGCATCTTCTTTCTCCAAGCATCTCAGGAGGACTCCATCTTAGTTTTTTCTGAACAATACGCCTTCTACGATTTGATAGGAAGCTGATTTCAGACGCAAAGCTCTTCTTTGTTTGGAACTCCAATGTTCCGATAACACCCCTGACTGCAAGTAATGCACAAGATCTCTATACCACGACTCAGGAGTTGTGAATAAAGGGCAAACATCCGTTACATGCAAATCAACTTCATCTTCCCATGCTTGTTCTTCATTGTTTCTCTTCCCAGTCATTAGTTTGCATAACCCCTGACCTTTTACTATAGTAGTTGGTTTGAATTCAAGATCATATTCTTGAAGCGCTGTTACCCAGTTGCCCCTTCTTTCTCCTAACTCTTTTTGAATGAGAAGGGATCTTACAACTGGGTACGAGACTATTACCTTGGTACGATTTTTTAGTATATAAGGCCTGAATTGCTTTACTGTCTTAAATACTGCGTATGCCTACTTATCAATGGCTGGGTAGTTAAATTAAGCTCCTTGTAGCCCAGTGCTCATAAAAGAGTTTGGGAATTCATCACCCCCTTCTTCCTTTTGCGTGAGTACAGCTGCTAATGAATCATCGGACGCAAATGTATACATAATAAATTCCTTGTCATAGTTTGGAATTTTCAGAGAAGGCGCATGTGCGACAGCAGTCTTTATTTTACTAAAAGCATTCTTTTTAGTCTCAGTCCACTTAAACTGTGCATTTTGCTTGACCATCTGCTGTAATGGTTTAACAGTCTGGGTAAAATTAGGCACAAATCTACGTACGAAGTTTATTGTTCCCATGAAGGATTGCATTCCTTTTTTATTATGGGGCATGGGAATTTGTTCAATGGCTTTGATTCTTTCTGGGTCTATAGATATGCCTCTTTTTGACACTATATGTCCCAGTAACTTGCCTTCTGTAACCGCAAATACGCACTTCGTAGGATTTAGGGAAATGCCATACTTCCGACAGCGCTCGAAAATTTGCTTTAGGTGGAACGTGTGCTCCCCTCTTTTCTTTGAAAATATTGTTATGTCATCAAGGTAGACCACCACACTTCACCCAATCAGTCCTCGGAAATCTATGTCCATAGCTCTCTGAAATGTCGCGCCAGCATTAATTAGGCCAAAAGGCATTCTTCTATATGCGAAAGTTCCCCATTTAGTTCTGAATGTTGTTTTCAATCTATCTTCCTCATCCAATAACACTTGGTTGTAGCCAGAGAATCCGTCTAACAATGAAAACAATTCCGAACCAGCAACCATCTGTAGAAGTTGCTCCATGGGAGGCACCGGATAATTGTCTTTGTCTGATGCGCGGTTTAAGTTTTTGAAGTCCACACACAGTCTGATTTCTCCCGACTTTTTTCTTACTGGCACCAAATTTGACACCCATTCTGAATGCCGGACTTTAAAAATAATCCTAGCATCTAACAATTTCTTCATTTCGCTCTGGATTAGTGGTTCCATCTTTGGGTGCATCTTCCTCAGCGGCTGTTGATATGGCTTGACGCCTGCTTTAATAGGAATGATATGTTTGATGATATTAGTGTCATAGGTTTTTAAATCTTCATACGTCCATGCAAAAACATCTTTGTATTGCTTAAACAAACCGAGGAACTTGTCTCTTTCCGCTGGTGAACAGCACTTGCCGAGGTTCACGAACTTAGGCTCCGTTTCTGTCCCTAAATTTATTAGCTTGAACTGTAGAGTTGAGCTGTGCGTCTTCACATTAGCGGGTCTTCTAAATTTCTCGTTCAGGTCAAACATCTTCTCTAACGTCCTGACCCCTTTGGGAATGAAATTGTCATATTTCATTTCAGCCTGATGTTCCTCATCGTCGATAATGGCTCCTTTAAAAAACTCCTTGTTTGTCAAGCATTCAATTATTTGCTGATCATCGTCAAATACTCACAAGTTGGTGATCATGTCAGGAACTGATGGCCTGAAAAGCAGTTCAATAGAACATTTGTTATTAGTGGGAACCAACCTGGCGGCTGATGTAGCTAGAAGATTAGCGGCTGCATTTTTTATTCTTGGGATTGAAATAATGTTAAATGCATGAAAACATTTAAGAAACTCCCATACCTCGTTTTGGTAAGCTTTCAAATGAGGGGAAACACAATGTATTTGATTTCTTAATTGCTTTACAACTATTTCTGAATCCCCAAAAACTTTTAAATTACTAACCTGTAGCTCGATTGCTTTCTTGAGTCCCTGCAGCAGTGCTTCATATTCAGTCGTATTGTTAGTACATTCAAACTCTAATCTACAGGATAGGAAGTGCTTATTTTTTGTGGTCAATGAGGACGCAGCCAGCCCCTGACCCTTCTAACGTTTTCGAGCCATCAAAAAACAAAGTCCAAAACACATTATATACTGAAACAAAATCTACTCCTACTGCTAAATCTACTATTTTACAGTCAAACTCGCCAGCCTGAGAAAAACGAAGGAGATCAGGCTGGGTGTCAGATGTGTTGCTGGCCTCTTTCGCTTGATAATTCCCTGGTTCTAGCTTGAGAAAGTAGTTTCCCAATACAGGTTCGACTGGTATATTCTTCTCATCCAATTGAGTGACATTGTACTTCATGTGAGGTTCTCTCAAAACCTTGATCTGATTAGGACTCCCTTTGTACGGCAACCAAAGATGTGACCAATCTATGGCGAAATACCCATTTAATTTGGCTGACCAATCTCTGCTCAGGACCAGGCCGTAAGCATCTGGTATGTTAGCCACTACGATGTTAATAATTTGGCATACTTTATCATTGGATGCCAGATGGATCAGGACGTCTTCCATTTCACCAATTACCTTGACGTCCGTCCTATCCAATTGCACCACCCTCCATGTGGATGGATTAGGATGTCCGTTTATTTTCTTACATACTGATATGGGCATGACATTAATTGATGCCCCTGAGTCCACTAGGCAATTGTGCACGTTATGATTGAAAATTTCAAATGTCAGGAGGAAAGGTGGATGCTTGGTTTTAGACTTACCTCTGATGCTAGCTTCTCCAATCTCTTCTTCGTCCCGAGGCTAATTGTCGGCGGGCAGCTTTTCTTCTGACGTTTCAAGTGCCTTCAATAACTTTTCTTTCTGTTGGGGTACTTTGCACATTTCAAACAGCGGGACGTTTGCCTTTATCTTCTTTAGATATTCGACCATGTAATATTCGATTAGTTATCTAGTGGACTGAGATTTATCAGCACTCACATTCTCATCATTTGGCTTAGGCAGCGTTCTGTTTTGCTTCGGAGCCTGGCTGGTAATGGTAAATTCTGGAATCTGATCAGCCAATGATTCGTCTTGAAATTTCTTTTTTATATTTCTTTGCAGCCTTCGAATCTTTGGGAGCAGAAGACTGTCATCACTAACCGCCCCTTTTCTCCTAGTTGTCACGTTAGCCTCCCTGATATCTTTGCGTCCCTGGGTATTTTCCTCCTCTACATTGAGTAAGGAGACAGAATTCCATAATGCCATGGTCTCGTCCTCCTACCCTTTTGTAGAAGTGGAAGCAGCATTTTCGTGCTTTTCATATTCATCTTCCTCCGTTAATCTTGAATCCAACATCTGATTCATGACCAATGTCATTGAATTTATCCATTGCGGACAGTTCTTTTCGGAATGAGGTTGTTGATGAAAAGTACAGAAATTTTCCATCCCTATCTCTGTCAGATTCATGGAGGCAGTTTTTTGAGGAGGAGGTTGGGTCTGATTGCCATCCTCCCTTTTTTTATAATATGGCCTGAAGAACTTTTGTTCTTCTTTTTCCTTTTCTAATTCTATGATCTTATTGGACAACTTTTGCATCATTTTAGCCATGCTTTCATAGTCTGGTGTCTTTTCTTCTTTAGTCTTAGTGAACAATAAGGTTTTTCTTCCCGCAACTTTCTCTCCTGATTGTTCCGGATAGTCCTCCACACTTTCTCTTTCTGCTTCCACCACTTCTGCCTCTTCATAGGTCTCTATTAAGGTAGGCTTGGCCCTACCTTTTGCAAACATGGCTAAATCAGGACCCAAAGCTAAAGTATAGTATTCGATTAGTACTTTGTCTGAAGGCTTATCTGTTTCAGAGAAATTTTTAAGATATGCTGCAAACCTTTGTGTGAAGCTGTGCACTTTTTCCTTTTTCTCTTTCGTTAATGCACACAGTCCCTTCATGAGGGCAGCGTGAGTCTTTTGGACTGCGTACTTACTCTTGAACATTCTCTCGAAGGTATCCTAGTCTGGGATAGAGTTAGCGGGCAATCCAAAATACCACGAGGCCGTAACTCCTTTGAGGGTGTGCGGGAACATTATACACACTACATCTTCGTGTTCCCCAGCCATCAGACCTTCTATTTCCAAGTAGAAACTCTGTAGGTGGTCATCCACTAGGATTTTCTCATTTGGATCAAATTTGGGCAGTAGCTTCTCAAAGGCTTGAGGTAGGTCATGCAAAGGTGGGGTCAGATTTAGAGGTGATCTAGCTTTCCAAGCTGGCAGTGGATTTGGTGGATTCGGTGGATTTGCATTAATGCCGGCCATAAGTTGAGGCGGAGAGTGAGGGGGTGAACCAACAAGGGAGTGAGGATGTGAACCAACCGGGGTGTGAACAGGAGAACTGCAAGGAGTGTCTGGGCCTACTTGGTTCAAAGGCAATTCAACCTCCTGTATGGCAGTTTCCACAAGTTCTTCCCAGTCTCCAACCAACATTGAATCTTCAATTAGAGGACGGTCTTTCTTCTTGTACCCTCTTCTAGGCAATTCGTGGATAATAGGCAACCCTCCAATCTTCTTTACATAAGCACAGGTATGTCTTCTCAGATCATTAACAATTTCGTTGCGAACAGGATATAGATGTTCTCTATTGTCTTCTTCCGGAATTGGATTACACAGTCCACTACTTTCAAAACTGTAACCAGTGGAATAATCACGGGAAAACATGTTTCCTCGGCCAGCCATGCACTGGCGGCCCTCCTTCTAGCGCCAAAACTGTTGAGGCCTGGAAATTCGCAGGCGGAAATAGTAAGGGATTCTCCCCAATCAACGTTCCCAACTAGCCTGTTGACTATTTGAAATGGGGAATCCGTCCGGTTTGCAGTCCGGCTACCGTAGGTCAAGGAACAAAACTAACGCTTTACCGGTTGTGGCCCGGCCCACCGAGTTTTTTGTATTTTGACTTAAAGAAATGATATGCAAGTGCCTAACTAAATACAGGGTGATCAAGCTACAGGGAGCGGTCACAAAGTGATGCCATTAGAGGAAATTTGGGGTCTAAAATGGGCCTTATAAGAAAACGTGCCAAAATAATTTTTTGTGAGTTGGAATTCAAGAACCAATAGAATTTCAATAAAATAAGTCAACCAAAATGGTTGAATTGACATATTTGTCATTAAAAAAAATTACTTTTTTTGTTCGTATTTTCGACATATCTCCCTGTGTTTTTACTCAAATTTCGATCGGGAGAGCTTGTTGGATGCGGAATTTGATTCTGCATCCAAAGAATACCCACACTGCATAATTTTGACAGACCCCGCTGCCCAAAAACCAAGAAATACCTGAAAAAACATGATGATGACATCATCATCACGTTTTTTCAGGTATTTCTTGTTTTTGGGGTAGCAGGGTCCATCAAAAGTATGCAGTGTGGGTACTTGTTGGATGCGGAATCAAATTATGCATCCAACGAGCTCTCCTGGTCGAAATTTGAGTAAAAACACAATAAGATATGTCAAAAATACGAACACAAAAAGTAGTTTTTTTCTTTCTTCCTCCAAAATTAATCAATATTATTTTATTATTTTAACTATTATTTTATTATTTTAACTATTATTTTATTATTTTCCTTAGGAGGCCCACTTTAGACCCCAAAATTCCTCTAATGGCAGGTTCTTACCTCTCGTCTTGCGCTCGCGAGCAACCAAACCAGATACAAAAGAAAAAAACTAACTATCTACACTATCCCTAGGGAGCAAGGTTATCATTTTGGGTGAGCAATACATTTTCACATACATAAAGAAGAATCACAGGTAGCTGATACTTCTTCTAAAGCACATGAACACTTACAGATATTCAAATAACCAGATAGCCGATCATTTTATAACAACATCTATTACTCATAGCGAAAAATATCCAGAAATTACTGAAGAACATTTAACAAGAACATAGGTTCAGAATATCGAATATTCTTACAGTAAATGAAACACAGCTGAAAATGAAATAGTTCCTCTTCAACATTATTCATTGAGTTTGCATTGATACATTTCGCTTTTCACTCTCTCCGATAGGCAAAAAATTGTAGTTCCTATGCAAAACGAAGTAGTTCATCTTACAAGTAAACAAATACAAAGTTTTCCAGGGAAAAATCCCTTTTTCAGTCCTCCTTCCCTCTATTTAAACTACCCCCATTTCCCCTTGGGCTGCCCCCCCCAGCGTGTGACTTTTCAGTATCTTCAACGATTCCGCTTCTTGTTCTGGTCGCTGCGTTTTTCCAATGATTCTCTATGAGCGTTTTATCTTCTAACCAGTAACAGATGAGTCTTCCTCTGTCCGTTCCTCCTTCGTTTGCTTGCTTTGTCCTTTTCTGTGTTTTGCCTTCCTTGTGATCGTGCCGGTTCCGGTCCGACCAAGCTACGTCTTAGCCCATGGTCGCTTTAGTAGCACCGAATTACTTCTGCAACAATCACAATGCATTATTCGCTGCAAAGGGGAGTTTTTTAAACATTTAAACATTCTCTGTCCAGCATTTTAAATCCGCAAGAGACTAGCCAGGTTTTCTCGGACAAGGTATCGATTTAAGCTTTGGGCGGGAAAAATTATAAGCGGCGGTCGACCAACTTCTGCATCGGATGAGATGAGACTTCAGGAGCCGCAACGGCGGGGAAGAGTGCTTCGGGAACCAAGAGGGGTGGCTCATCCGCAACGGTGGACGGAACAATGGCGGGGACAGGCGACGAGGTGGAAAACTCAGTTCGGGCAGGGGAAGAGAAGGTCGGACGTTGGATGATACTTGAATTGGGAGCCAACTATCTCGTCCCGGCCGCAACGGTGGGCGAGTGGAAGCTTATGGAGAAGCGATTTTAAACTAAATGAATCGGGCATCAGACGGTTCAGGAAATCGGACGAAAGAAAGGTCTAGGAGCTGCAACGGCGGAAGGGTTGAAACTTCGCAGCGCCCGATCCAGCAATAAAAGAGGCCCGCTTAAAGGGAAACCAAGGTACCTGAGCAGTGCTAAGGATCGGCTGTAGCTAACCTTGCTTCCTTTTACAGAGGATGCACTGAAGAACATCAAATTTTCTTCTTTTCGACCACACATTCACGACCCGAACCAAAAATGAACAAGGCATACAAAAATTACTGACATCCACCTTCAGAGACATGGAAGGAGACACGCTGAAGGAGCTTAAAAGTTCAACGATCAAGCCACACAAAAAATAATCAGGAGGGGCCCAGAAATTAAAACATTAATTTGGGGGGAAAACAGTTGCAGCAGCAACAGAACATTATAATTCCATGAACAAGATCTCCAATGATTTCACAACCCAAATCATATCATGGGGATTTCACAAGGTTTTTTATACCATAGTCAACCACCTGCATTATAAAATCAACCATATAAACATTAGAATGATGTTTAGAAAACATTATAATGTAGAATTTGTTCATCGTTTGGTCTAACACATTTATGTATGGAGGATTGTATTGTTTGTTAATGAGATATAAGAGCAAAGGGGAAATAATAGTTTACCATGGCGTAGCTTGTTTTTAAACCTATTTTCTATATTATCTATTGCCCTAGTTCATGAATGAAGGTAAAGAGAATAATAATATAAAGTCTATAGCATGGTAATAATCAAATTAAGTGATCAATTGATCATGATTATGGTTTTATTCTTGACCTTATGATCATCCCTTGCTAGTAAAATAACAATCCTATTAATTATCTTAGAATTATTTTGTGACAATAAGTCTTTTGTCATTTTCAAGCTCAAAGATTATAAAAGATATTATAAAGTCATTATATGATAGGTAGCTTGGGTAAGTTATCCTTCTTTGCTTGATGGTATAGTTATGAAAATCGTAAGTGGTATTTGAGTATAATAAATCTGAGAATAATCTATAAGTTACCATCAAATTATTAACCATGGAATAGAAATAGTATTCCAAAACAATACAGATTTTTAAATACTAAAGGAAGACTATAAAAGTGACTTGTATCAAGTAGTAAACCTTTTAATTCTTGAATTAAGAAAAGTATAAGTTTGGTACTTAAACCTCCTTATCATTTTACATTTGTCGTTGCAAATTCAATCATGGCATGATGCAGTAATTATGAATAATTAAAATTAGATCTTTGATGTTGTAATCCTGCCATACTTACTGTACTAGTAAAGAAATAAATATCACATTTTACACTTGTAATTAGTAGAAAAAATAGCTGCCACCTTTAATAGTAGAATTCAATTCTTTATTAGTAAGATCTTAAAAGGAATCATAGTTAAAGCTTTACCTTTATAAGCATGATAAATCTGACTAGCATGTATATACTTTTACTGAATTAATTTTGTACAGCGAATCGTTATTGAATACTTTAGAGATTTGTTAGCAGCATCCAAACATATTACCTGTATATCTGTAAAGAGAAGGAAAAATTTTGCGTTAGCTCGGAAGCTAAGTAAGCCCAGTTTTTCATGACAATCCCACCTTGTGGTCGCAACAAAAAAACAAATCAGTAATTGAAAAGAAATTATTATTTAAAGATAAATATAGCCAAAAGATCATTCAGATATGAATCTAGTAACATAGAACTAATCAATCAATTAATGACTATATTTAATGAAAAATTATGCATTTAAAAAAAAAATTGGAAAAACTTGGGGTTATGACACTACCTCTGCCCAGTCTATGCATAAAATTTTCCGAATTTCGTTGGGCTGGATCTTGAACTCCGTGTGGAGGAATGGCCACTCTAGGGCTTAGCCCCGGTACATGCTCAAAGAAGAACGTAGTTAGTATGCTACCGAAACCGAATTTTCTCAACCTACCCATCTTGCAGTCACTGATTTGATGCTTCATGTTACTCAACAACATAGTGCTCTAGTCGTACACTATGGGTCTCATACACTCCACCGTACAGAACATCAATGACCACGAGGCCTGGTGGAGTGAGGCTAGACCTGCTATCCTACCAAGTGCCAATAGTATGACCTTCAGTCCTAGCACCTGGATCAAGTTTGTAGGGATTTGACTCCCAAACTTTTCCGTGGCCAGAAAGAAGTACACCGCAATGTAGTCATCAATAGTCAGGCCACCTATGGGCCCGCGAGATCGGAGGTTTACCACCTCTCCTCATCAGGATAATCCAGTAATAAATTATATGTCCTCAATCTCTATACTGAGAGACATCCCGTCAATGTGAAAAGACTCTAAGTTTGGATCCCCGTAACCCACTAGCATCTGCAGGAGTCTTGGTTTGGCTCTCAGGCTGAGAAGACACCAAAACTTATACAAACCGCATGCATGTAGAGCTTGTTGGGCCATTAAGTCACCTTGTACAGCCTCTTATACATCACCATGTTCTCTCTCCCTCCATTCTAGAACCATCCTGCATAGAAAATATTATTTTTGATTATTATTTTCCTTAGAAATCCTTATTTTCGGTCGCATACGCGACTGTTCGCAAAACATCGACGTATGGCCATCCCTATATGCAGAAAAAATCCCAATATCCACGTAGACCAAAATACATACTTTAGATTGGCTTAGAAAATGAAATTGACCATGGAAACTTAAAAAATTTGCATAAATGGGAAGAGGAGGACATCAGGAGTTACCTGGAACAAACGGTGTCGAATTTTGTTAGACGATGCTTCCAGAATTCACGTTGGAAGTTTTGAGCTCAAATGGGTAAAAATTTCAAATGATATAGAATTTTTGAATTTTTTACTATTCATAGAAATTTTTTGAAAATTTTGAAATTTTTTCACAACTTTCTATAGTTTTTGACTGTTTCTAACCATTTTGGACTAATTTGATGATGTAGGACCCCATTTTGAGTGCAGTTTGACCATGGTTTTGACATTTTCATGCCAATTTCAGGTATTATGTCTAAACTGTAATATAGGTTAGGTTTCACATCCGTTTTTACTTTGCATGAACTTATGACCATTTCATTATAACATTAGGTATGAACCCATTCTATCTTGTCACGGAACCTTCTTGTTGCTTTTAGAAGTGACATGACGTGAATGGTAGAGCTTGACCATACATGGGTGCCCTAGTTAGCTCCTGTTTTGCATTTGGTGCCCATGCTGACATTTTTCCTTTAGGATGTGTGAGTCCTTTGTATAGTATCACCATGAATTTTTGCAAGAGCCTCATACTCTTGATATTTTTGCTGGCCTTTTTCCCTAGGACTCCCTTATGTCAGGTTGTAATTGCATTATCATGAGTTTTGCTTGCCTTATGTGAGCCTTATGTCAGCTTTCCCGACTTTGATTATTAGCCATATAGCCCGAGCTTGTCTCATGTCTAGCCAAGCAGAGCCATTTTACATATCCTTTGCAGCTTGATTCCCCATTTTTACTGGGAGGAGACTTTCCCTCGAGTGTCATTATCCTACACATGTGTCCTTGCATTGAGCATAGGTATGTTCCTTTGCTTGGAAGTAGTTTTTTTCCCCCTTGGAACTTGTCTCCTCCTAGTCTATAACTATAAATCACTTTTATTCTTTTTCAAGCTTTTCAAAATATTTGAAAAAGTCCAAAAAAAAAAAATTGAAAAAAGTCGGACAGGAAAAGATGTTATCTTTGGCAGCAGTCGAGTCATGTCACCTTTGAATAGAGAAATGTATATCACATCTGTTGGTTGGGTTAATAATTTGAATTTAGGAGCTATACTCATTTCTCTAATTTTATCTCCGCCGACTAGTTAACCGTCCAGTCCCTATGGAGGCTCTGTCAATGCCTCCTGTGTCGTAGAGATATCCCAGTTTTGTATATTCAGTCTATGCTTCCTAAATTTAGTCACCATTTGCCTTTATGCTCTTGTTCGAAGGAAGTTGAAACCTGATTCGACCATTCCTTAGTTCTCTTGACTTTGCATGTCAGCCATTCCCAGTACTGGTACTAGTTCATGCACATTATGATCAAGTCCTTCCACATTATACAACTTTGCTGAGTAACTCATGTTGGATGATGGGGGATGCCTTAATTCCCTCCTTCCAGCAGATTTCATCCCATCGAATTCAGATCATTTATTATGGGATAGGAGTCTAGAGTCATTTTGAGTGCCTTGAGACTTGCAGTCATCAGTGGCAGGTTCTCTCACCATTGACAGTTTTGGGAGTACATCAATGTCCCCTGATCGATGGATTCTTTTTAGTGTCCGACCTCCACACATTTATTCGCACTTGTTAGATTTCACTTTAGTACCTTGATTCCCATTTTCATTATCGTTGGGTGATCTCGCATCTATTAATGATATACATCAATGACCAGTAATCAGATGATGGACTACTATGTTCCACCTCGACACCTCTATTCACATAGTAGGACATGTACTTGTAGTGGATTGTGTAGAAGACCATCCAGATTGGTGGCATTTCATTAATGCTACCTCCTTGATCGTGCCAGTGTTCATGAGATTTCAGCTCTCGTGACTTGATTCCAACGTATGTCAGATATCTTCATCCATTATGGAGATCTTGATGGACTTATAATGTATTTCAGCCATCATATCACTCCTCTAACCTCACATATTAGGGGGCATCTATTACAACTGATTTTACCATGGTGGATCACACATTTATGGCCTTCGCTATCCCTCTGTAGACTCTTTGGACCCCATGGACCATTTTTGTACCTTTGATGTTTCCAAGATCATCCCTACAAACATGCATTATTTGTCATATGTGACTTTTAAACCTATTCTCGTGTATATATGCAGATATGACCCTCAAACCCGCGTACATCAGGATGTGTGCAAAAGGCCGAATACTTTTGGAGTTTTCCTTGATGTGGAGCCGAGTCACTTGTCTCTTGGTCTTCCATATGCCTTGAGATCACTCAGATTTGACCTTCCATTACCCCATTGAGGAACTATATAAGGAACCCTTTGGATACATTGAAGGGAGAGGAATTAAAGAGTAAGAAAAATATGGTCCATTGTTGCAGAATCTTATACTTGAGTTTGCATCCCTATGTCCATTGGATCACTTTTTGTTCTTCCCAATCTTTCCTTTTCTTGTGAGCTTGCTATCGAAAGATAGAGGATTGAAGTGGTGGAGGCCCAAGTTGAGGAATCAGTTTCTCTGGTTCATAGACATGTCGACAGAGGTTGCCATTCTTGTAATCTCAATATAAATATCTTTTCTTGTCCAATAATGTGTATTTAAATTAATATTGAATCCATGGATGCTTTTAAATGCTTATATGTTATTGATTATATATGCTAGAGTAAGTCTAACACTATTATATAGCATGCTTGTCTTGTTTGCTGATTTTTGAGAGAGCAAGTTGCTAACATAAGCGAGATTCGAAAAGCTCAATGAGGATCTTCATCAACCATCCAAAATAATGTATGTTTCAAGATCCTTTAGTGTTAGATGTTTATTTCTCTTGCATATTGGGAAGGGATTGATTTGTGCGGTTACTCTATCTATTGTGGTACCCCAAGCCATAAGAAGTCTTCTACATATCACCATTCTCATTGAATATTGGTAACGTCACCTGCCATTCTGGGCCTTCTTCCTCCTACTGGTGCTCTATTACTAGACTATTGCTGACACGTCAGGCAAGTTGACGCAGAGTGTGTATTTTTTCCTTGTGGTGGAGTAGTGTGCAGAGGCATGGGTAAGTTACTACTGGGGTTTGATCCTGTTTTCCTTCTGGGCGTAACCTGGGCCTAATCATCCTCATCGTCACAAAAAGTTTGCTTCATCCCATGTGGTAGTTCTTCATGGCATTGCACTTCAATCGCAGTAGGACCTTCTCCTGTCCTTTGCCTCTTCTCTCAAAACCTTGCTCCTCCCCTTGTACAACCACTTGTTTCTTCGGTGACCTTCACATTCTCACCAGAAATCATTCCCATCTAACCGTTACCTTATCATGAAACTCGCCCCTACAATCACGGTGCCTACATCCTCCGCACACCATAGTTCCACTACTCTTGGTCCATCTTTAGAATACCTTTTTCATAGACCGGTTTCTTAATGGACAACTACAGTGACAACAAGAATCTTCCTTGAGGTCCATTGAAGAACTCCCTTTCTACTTCGCTAAAGGACTTATTGGTTTCGATTGCAAACTCGGTGATGTATCCTTCTAAGATACTATCCAACCACACTTCAACTGCACACGATGCCTTATTATTGGTTTCTTGTAACTTCGGGATCAACTATGAGGTCTAGGATGTTAGCTCTCCTCCTTGAAAGTTTTTCTTATTCTTAGTGAACTTTTCTAGCCATTCTTGTAAGAGGACATGAAATTCACAAAAGAACCATTCGTGAGGACCGTCGTGGATATACCTATCTAACCAATGGCCCATCGACAACTTTGGATTCTGATTTTCAGCTTCAGCAAACTCCCGCAACCTTAGATCAAAACACCCTTTGATCTTTGGTTGAATGGGATGCCAAAACATATCCTCCAATTAATAGCAACTCAGTCCCATCAAAGAAACCTTTTGTTGGTGAAACCCACCAACAAAGCCTCATCGACAAGGGTTCTCACTCTGTCGACACCCAACCAACACAATCTCCCTAAGCACTAGCCTAGATAGGTTTTACCCTGCCTAGCAACGTGTATGGAGCAGACGAAGTCTCACCTGAGATGTTCAAGAGAGAGCTATCGGAACCGACTTTTCGGCAGTGGGGACAAGGGATACGGGGATCCGATGAGAAGACACCATAACTGCTAGATCCAGAGCTTTATAGTTGACTTTAAACCATTTCCACAACTTGTAGAGTGTATTCAAAACTATACTGTCATTATAGATCCATTTCCATAGCATCATACTGTTTTCACATTATCGCTAATAGCACGGCATAGTTCATAAAACATATCAACTCATAGTGCAACAAACAACAATAGATTTTAAAACTGATCACACCAATATGACAAAAAGAGACTAAATCATAGTGATATCATAACAAAACAGGTCGCAACATCATAACAGACAGCAGTGATAACAAACAATACTTGTGCAACAATTGTCATATCATATTAATCTTGTGCAAAGGATCCAAATTACACAATTCTTCTCCAAAACTGGAGACTTCATACATTAGGAAAGACCGAGATAAATCGCAGATACACAGGTAATTCTTCAAAAACCATATCACACGATACCTTATGCCACAATTATCCTCTGATGTGATTCTCCTATGATGATCATGATCCTCTTTTTCTCTCCTATTCTTGTTGCTATCTACTTGCAAAACTAGACCTATAAATAGGCTTGCGCCATTACATTGAGGGTCCACTTCTAACTAACTTATAACCGCTAATGACCTATTACAACAAAACTTGGTAAAATAACATAAAAAATATTCAAAGCGGTTATTATTGCTCCCATTGCTCTAATCTGGCCTTGCGCGGTAATGTGTGAGGTTGCGCAGTTGCCGCGACACTGCGCAACCACTTACCAAAACCCCTACCAACAATGGCAAGGTAAGAAATGTTAAAATTATTACTATGTTTCAAATACCATTTATTATTTACCCACAGTTGTTGAATGTTCCACTTTGTTAACACGGGTGGCTTCTTGATTGAGGAATGAGGTCATCATAGAAGTTCAGGCTCCAACTTTGTGCAAGATAAGTTACACTGTTTTGCTTCAACACTTAGGGTTTAAACCCTAACTGATAAAAGGATTTATAGCCTCTCTCTTCAAACATGTTTTCTTAATTGGTTGTGTGTGCTATAACTTGTTTAAGGTTTTAATAGCGTTTTCATGGGATCCATCGTGGATGGACTTACCACCACCTATAACTTAATAAAATAATGGAGTTTTTGTTTTAAACTGTAAGTGGATTCCATCAAAATGGTCTTAAGGAAACATCATTGTGAAAAGATGTGTTAACATTTGATAGTGTTAATATTTATAAATCTTGATATGAACCGTAGGTCCTTTGCAATTTTTTGTGAGTGTTCTTGAATTATCTTTCTTAAATCTATATCATGGTTGTAATATGTATTTTCATCCATTTTGTTTAAACCCTTTAGATTGATTGATCTGGATTACTATCCGAAATAATGCCTGGGCTGCCATCTACGATGGAATTACTCTCATGCAAAGGATTTGATGGGATTTTCTTATTGTATGTGCATGTATGATATGCTTTTGATTAATAAACATACAATTGTGATATTTCTTTACTTATGGAATGGTTTCCATCCTTCGATGTTATTACTTCCATACTTAGACTTGGGAATATTCGCTGTTGTGAATAGTTGAGCGTTTGATTTGGAAAACTGTAGCATTGATTTTCTTTAATCTTAGCCTTCGGTTATATTTGAACCAAAATACGATTTAATGGTTTCGTTGATTATGATTGTTGACTGTTAGTTTAGTAAATAATAGGATACTTATGATTCTCTATTTGAACGGTTAGATGGTATAATCCGTTAATTTCATATATATGTATTTTGATGATTTTTATATATTTCATAATATATATATGTGTGTGTGTGTGTGTGTGTGTGTGAATATAGGGTATTTACAGTAATTCCTTAAGATCATGATTGATCTCGATCTATCATTCTTGATCGGTATTGATTTGTAATAGGGATTTTAAATGGGATGCATTTTAAAGAGTTATAGATTTATGAAGTCCTTTTGTCTCTCGACCACATTCTAAAATAATTGTTGATTAGTTTATATAGTAGAATTATCCTTCGATTATCAGTTTTGAGATATAGTATCTTTGGTTGCTCATATACCTCGATCTTTCTCTCGGATATGTTTAAGCTAATGTTTTTTAACAAGACTTTTGGTTCTTAGTTGTTTAAGGAAAAACTATGGCTAAAATATTGCTAAGATATTTTAATTTATTAAAAAGGTTACTTGAGTCTTTAATTAGAGTTATAATATAAGCTAAGTTGTCTATCATAATTAACTAGATTTATAGTAGCCTTCAAATTATTAGTGGTTATAATAATACACATGGATAAAAATCTTCGATTTGGGTATGGATGCCCAATTAGATATACATTAATAACTAAATCTGGTGTTTTACACACATGAATAAAATACATAAAAGAAGATCTAGTTTTGATAGCATAATAGGAATGGATACTAAACTGTAACAAATTTACATTCTATTTACATACAAGATAGATATTTGTCCTATACATAGGCATAAAATAGTTCTACCTAAAAGAATATAGTTGCAATTAAAAGTTAAGATAAACATCCTATTGTAACTAGTTTTAATCAATTAAGAATAACACAAGGAACCTGGCACCATTGTCAAGAAAAAATAAATGGAATAGTCATTCCTCCCAACCAACACCTAGAGCGACCAATCCACTTGCTATAGAACCCTCATGCCTGTTCGTTGAACCACAAGAGAAAAATCCACTTAATTTTCCATCTCTTGCATTATCAGATTCAATCCTTGTCCGATGATAGCGTCTTGATTGCTAATGGACATACCATTATAAAGTATTTTTCCTAGGACTTGGTCATTTATGATCCTCTTTCTCTTTAGCACTCAACAAAGAGTTGTGACCTGATTTTTGGGAAGATGCCTCCTGCACCTTGAGTTCTCATTCACCATTTACAACCACTTGTATTTTCCTCTTGTGGGTCAGCAAACACACTTCAACAGCTATTTCAATTTTGTCCCCTCCAAGATCTTTTATTAATAAAAGAATAATCCATGACATTTGTTTTATTTTTGTTTTTTTGTCAAAAATATTTAAAATAATAAAATAAAATATTCTAAAAGAATTTAATAACAATTTATAAAGTCTTGGTGTATTACACTCGCGATGGATGGAGAAATAATCTATTACCAGAGTGAGAGACTCTTCGTAGAGATCTCTTCACTATTTTAATTTACAATCTATATAACTTTACAACTAATTGTTTAAAGAATGCATACACAAGAATTATTCATTTTACATGCAGTAATCACAGATATGCTAAGTAGAGCCCAAAGGCTTCATTTTTGAATAATATGTATATAAGCTAGATATAAAAAATTAACCCTTTGTATGAAGAATAAATTAAAGAAATAAAATAATACCTATACTCTTTTTCAAAGTAAATCGCACTATAGATAAGAAAAGTAAATTAATCGCATGAGCCAAATGCTTCCTACACAAAAAACCTGAACTCTATTTTAAAATTTCAAACAATATTACGATCTCTCTTTTCAGGATTCCACACCGAGAAATAGATTGAGTAGGATAAATATTTAATTGCAAACAAAAACCACAACATCAATATATAAGAAACATTAATCTAATTAAATATTCGAGTTAAAAAACCATGATATCAATATATAAGAAACATTAATCTAATTAAAGATCCGAGTTTCCAATCATAGCAACAATCAAATCGAATCAATATCTTGGAATCATAGTCGTAGATTTAAGGTTTTCCACCCATCGATTTAAAATTGGTTTCTTTAAATTAAACAAATTACGAAACTGTGAAATATATCATGTTTGTAAGGACAATCTTTTAAATATATAGACTAAAACCAAAATCACAAAGGTTTTCCCCAAATCAAACAACATAAAAACTACAGCTATGTCAAACGCCAAGTGATAGAGGTTTTGAATTCTCTCAAGTAACCAATGCATCTAATTACAAATCCATCAAGGATTATATCTATAAATAAAACTTATCTTAGAAATTTGTCAGTGGATGAAAAGCACTTTCTTCTTGTAAAACTCAAAATAGAGAAACCAGGGAACCCAGCTTAACCGCAAACCAAATGAAAGCATACCTTGTATTTGGTTGTTGATCCAAGTGTACATTCCATAATCCATGTTGCGTGAGTGTTCTATGCACATGGACCAATTGGCGTTAGTATAACCATGATAATCTAAATTTGTAGTGTCCACAAACTTTGAAATTTTTTTTTACTAGGCTAGCATTTATTGCCTGAGCTGGACATTATTTAACTCTGTGGAATGTGTCATACTTTGTTTGCTGTAATGAATGTTCTAAGATGTTCTTATGTCCTGCTTTCATATTTCCAGATGTGGTTTTTAATGTAATACTTATGTTGTCGTGTTGTTGATGACTATCTTGATCTATGGTTATGCATTTACATGTATGTTAATTGTTTATATTACGTACCCATTGGTTATAACGTTTGATTACTGTTGTATAAACAATTCTGAATTAACTTGTTATTGTAAAAAAGGGGTGGAGTGGCAGGATATGTTTCCCTTGTAAACACCTGGAAGGTAACTATTTTCTACTTTTCATCACGGGCTTACTTAGTTCTTATGAACTAATGAATTTATTTCCATTTTGCATGCAGGTGCACTTGGCGATGGAAACTGCTTATAAAAGTTGAACAGGACATGCTGTCTGTTTCATCACTAGCACTCAGTTTTATAGATCTATCCTAGTGAAAATATGATGGTTGTTAGATGTTATTTATACTAGGATGGATGGTTTACTCTCCTATGTTGCACGGTTTATTATTTTTATTCTTACGGACTCTATGATAGTGAGTTGGTCACTACTGCACTTATTATTTACATGCCACATACTTACTATGGTAAAAAAGGATTTATGAAAATGTTTCATGCTCTAACATAGTCATAGGGTATGGTTTTAATTGGTGTATGATTTCAATACCTTTTCCTATAGTCCTCCATGGAATATTTCATATGGCATGGACTATGGCTTAAACCCTATGTATTCGATGCACATTTGGGGTTGTGTAATCCACATTGTTTTGGGCAAGGTTTAAGGGTTGGCATGAACTATATGATATGGGTTTGGAGTGGTGTTAATGGAGGCCAAGGTAGCAACATAAATGCACCTTGGAAATCGTGGCCTCTAAGCTTATGGATTGGGCTCTTGTGTTGGTTTGGTCATTCACACCAGGGCTGCGTGAGCTCTTCCTCTGCACGGTATGGTGGTGTGAAGCTACGATGGCACAATAGGTACGTTCACACTCTGGTTTAGCAACATTATTTTGTTTGTTTAGAATTTTTACAATGCATACTCCTTATTGTGGCTTGTCTTGTGTATGCAGCTTGCAGGTTATGAAGAAATCATGGTCATTGGTCGTCATGTGTCAATGCCATACCCATTCAGGTAAGGCCTCCTGGACAAGTTAAAAATTGTCCCACTCTTGATGGTTGTTGTGAGAGGGTTAAAAACCATCTTGGGTTTGAGTGTATGGCTCTGTTTTTAATGGATTTGTTCTGGGAAAGGGACTGTCTGCATAATGAACTGTAAGACATCATATATGTGTTAAGATTTGGGGTTTTACTGGGGTTTAAATCCTTTAGACTATAACTAATGCATTTGAGTATTTTGTTTTAAGGCTGCTCTGCGTAGTGATATGGTCTAGTAAACTTGATACACTCTACGTTATTGCGAATGTGTAAATATGTTTTGGGTAGTGGCGGTAGCACCATTGATTGCAATGGTGCAAGGCTGATTTTAAATGACTCTGTAATTCCTTATTGGTTTTTATAATGATTATGTTTATATATGAAGTATTTGCATCCTGTGTTGATTGTGTGGTTATAATTCTTATTGATGGATTGTGTGGATTCACAATTCTTTGTTTAAGTTCTTAAATGAATTCGTTACAGTGTTGTTTGGCCCTCAGAGCCATGCCGTAAATGGCAATGGCATTCCCGCCATTCATGGTTGCGAATGTGTGTTGGTTAAGTGACATGTCGTTTTATGTTTTTATTCATGGTTAATGAAGGATCTGTGTATAAGAGTCGTGACTGTGGAAGGTACCATTCCCTGGGTTTCATTGCTATTCGCATAGCATTGACAAGGTTGGAGATAAAATGGTTTATGATAATGTTTAAATGCTTTGTTTTATGTAAAGTTCAAGGGCCATGAATTAGTGACAGTGTGTAGTTTTAATTCAGGTCTTTGACCTCTATGTAGTGATTTATGTGAATTGGATTTACATCATATGTGCTCTATTTTGATGATAGTTGAAATGCTACAATGTTTAGTGGAATCAAAACGAATCCTACATGATTCGATAGGATGATTTGTAATTAAAACAACTCCATAGGAATTGATCCTGGGTCACTATGGTTGTAGATGTTTATAAATGTATGGGTTTGTTTTGGGCATAAATCCTATAGGAATTGATCCTGCGACCTCTGTGTATTTATGATACGTTTTTATAAGAGAGTTGTGCATAGCAATATGGTTGAATTATTATGAATGTAATAGAGGTATGCTAATTCTTGTTTATTTTAAACATAAACTTCAGACCATTAGATGGTCTCGTTAATTTTTCTGTGTATTCAATTTATGGATTTATTTAGTTAATGGGAAAAATTATAATGTTTATTCTTGGTTATTGATAAAATATATACAGATCCTAAGAGGTCTTCGATGGTTTCTATTTTAGCTTGGTTACTTTGGTTTGATGGTTATTTTTAAGAATAAAATAATGTGATTATAATTTTATTTAATGAGATTATAACTTCAGATAGTTAGAGGTCTTGATAGCTTGACTGCTTGATAATTTAATGGTTATTTGATTTTAGTTTTGTTTATACTTAATAGTGGAAATGATTTGTTTCTTAGGTTATGACTTGCTACAGTTTAATTAATTGTATTTTATATTTATGTTTTGTTTATAGCTTAACCTAAATTACTCTTTTTACTACTGAATATAGTTCTGCTGGAAATATGTAATCTGGAAGTAGAATCTATAGGCAAAATAATCATATAGACTCTATATAGAGAAAATCCTAGGTTTTAGGAAAAACAAAGTTCAAGGTAAGAAAATAAATGCAGAACTAAGTATAGAAGAAAATAAGCCCTAAATAATTCTAGCACAGGAATTAAATTTCAGACATAGTGTTTATAATTAAAAATAAGAACTCTTAAACAATATGGATAGACATAGGGTTTATAAATAAAATGCAAACCCTTGGTGTTTTAACAAGAAATAAATAGAACATAGGGTTAGGAATATAACACAAACCCTTAACTATTCTAACAGCATATAATTTCAGACATGGGGTTAGAAATATAACATAAACACTTGAATATTCTAACAGGAATTATACTGGATAATGGAACATAAAATCAAGAACCTGATACTTGCAAGGTGAAGCTATTCCAATGGCTGAAAACTTGCACACTCAATTACCCAGCATTAACAAATCACATGCATATCTGACCTCTGTATAGATAACCAAATCACTTGGTAACTACCACGTTCCACCTAACAATGACCCAGAATCGTTCTTGGTTTTAGTATGGATCCCCTTGAGCTGGTTCCAACATGCAAGTAGCTTAGAGCTCCTAAGGTAAGGCTTCCCTAACTGGATATCATGTCTCAATCAATTCTCCTTTTTTCCTCTTAGGAAATGTTCTCCAAGAAGTCTCTTGAGAATAATCAGGCAGAATAATGACTCCAAAAAGATGGAAGAGATCCCCAAGCCTCTCTTTGGCTTGGGTCTTTATAGGCATACTTTTCACTCAAAGGGGCAATTAAATCAAGAATCATTTTATTTCTTGATTTAACCATGTTATTTAATTTAGGTACTTTTTCATATTTAACCTAGGAACTTTTAACTAGTTCCTATTTGGACTTTTGTAGGTATTATACTATTTAATTATTTTTAAGTAATAATAATAATAAATGGATCCTTTCCTTCTTTCTTATATTATTAATATTATTACTATGCTTACTCTTTATACATACCATGTATAAAATATATAATAATATATATATTATTTGTTAACGCTTTTCTTTAGGTATCATATATTATGATCCCTAAACTTATGACACTTTATTCATTAAGGCCATTAGGTAGGTGGTTAGGTCTACTAGGCTAGGAAACTCTAAACATCCTTTCATGTTGGATTCCCTAGTATAACATGGTAGTTCTTTAGTACTTGATGAGATACAAAAATTCTAGATTTCATTTAATCACTTGTAAATAAGTCAGATCAGATCAATATTTACTCGAGTCGTTTTCACTAGAAATAATTAATTCTTTTTAGTAACTCATAGCGCTTATCATAGCCCATACTCAACGCTAAAAATAAGTTGTTACAAACTTAGTGCAATTCCAAATCTTCTCGCTCAACACAACATAAACACGCATGTTCTCCAGAGCTTCTCACTCAACACAAAGCATCTGAAATACTCACGTGCTCTAGAGCTCCTCGCTCAACACAAAACATTTCATCAATCATGTTCTTTAGGGTCCACGCCCAACACATAAAATCATACATAAAAAATATGTAACTACCTTACGCCCAATATATCAAACAAATCATCATGTTCATATGCAGTGGGGTCCTAGACCCAATATATCAAAATAAAACAACAATGTAACATCATAATCAATGGGGATCATGCCCATAAGTGTTAGGTCCAAAATTCAGGATATTACAACATTTATATACTTTCTTTTCATTAATAGATTACAAAGTAAATCCCTCACATCTAGATAGAGAAGAATGAAGTTCGAGAAGAGGTGATCCTGTCACCGCTCTCGCCTGGCCCGTGCTTGATAACATGCATCCACATATGAGTATTGTTAAAGTGTATATTTTAAACTATAACATGATTTTAAATAAAGACTAAACATTGTAACAATTACCTTGCAGTACAAGTTTGGGTTGTAAGGGTGAAGCTAAGCTCATCTAAATATTCGATGGCACCCTAACTTCACCTCTTAATAGAATGGAAGAGTTATAATAAACCCCAGTTAATAATGAACGCAATTGTTTAATTATTCAACCAGAGAGGAAGTTATATGCATAGAGGGAAAATGGTCGGCTCCTCTCGACACTCTTTTCTTCCTCTTCCTCCACAAAAAGAAGCAAAGATTTCAACTCTATTTCAAACTAAGAAAAACATTTTAAATAAGTTTCATAGTAAGATAAAAAGTATTTTCTTCCTTACGTGTTAAATAAATCCTTGCATGATGCAAAACCTATGCTAGAATTCTAAGGAAGGCATTTGGGCTTCCACTTAAACCACATAATGAGCCAAGGATGGTTGGGACTGTAATGGTGGCCACATTTTCCATTAACCACCGATAAACCTTCAAACAAACTCAAAAATTACATACCATAGACTAAACACTTAATAACAAACCACGAAGGGAAATTCTGGTTGTACCGCATCCCATGAAATGGTTAGGCATCAATGTCCAACATCCATTAACGGTAAACCAGATAGACCAAATGAATCCTCACAACAGTTTCAATGCCACAATAAAAACCCTATGAAAAACTTTGAATCAGATAATTAAAAAATGGAGGGTTTGGATCAAACTTCTTCCCACAACGCATGTGTAAGAGCCATGACATTAGATGTGCCTGGTTGTTCTCTCAAGTCACAGCCAAGTTCATTACAAAATAATTTAATACAAGCTATTCAAACTTATGTTAAACTCTCATAACACTGCTGACATCCACTTGTATCCCCATGGACACACCTATATATACATAAAAAATTATATTATAGCTATCACCCTAATGGTTTGTAAATCCTGCGGGATAGGACTTTAAACCATGGCTCAAGTCTTATGATCGCTACAAGCCATCCAACATTTCTTAAAAAAATGACCATCATGCTAATAAACATAATATAAAGATCTAATCATATAAAGGTTAACAGATATAGTTATGACTAAGCCCATAGGTTTGGGCTTATGTCCTATACTTCCAAACCAACATATTATTAAACTCAAGGACTTGAAACATCACCTTGGCAAGGTTGTGACCAAGTTGTCACAATAAATGGAGACAAAACCCAGTGGAAGACATTCCTTGTCGTCAAACCAATAAAGAGTTCAAATCTTATCCATAGAAATAAGTAAATAGTATGTTACAACAAATATGAGCATATTCCAACATATGAGAATATATTGCAACAAGTAGAGTAATAATGTATAAATTAATTTTTCTATTATTATTATGGAAATTACGAGTATGTGACCAAATTTTGTTAGACCATGGCTACAACAATTAGCCCAAAAAATCCCAACACTTAAATTGATAAAACAAGAGAAAACTAACTTTATTTGTTGTCGTTTGACTCTCTTACAAATAGGAAGAGAAGAATAACCTTGTTTTGCAGAAATCATGGCAATTATAGGAATGTCTGTTGAAGAAGAATTACGTCCTAAGGATCCAATAAACAATGAAGAAGGTAACATTAGAGATAGTGAAATCTAGGTAAAGTTGAATGAAATTAGGAATGATAACCCATATGAACTCCTACAAATAGTAAAATATTTAAGGGAAGAACTAAAAAAAGTTAAGGAAGATAATGAACGCATTTTAAAAGCATATGAAGAGTTAAATAATGTTCTACTGACTAAACTAAATAGTAATGAAATAACAAAAAAATAAAGAACTTGAATTCAATATGCCAAGAACTACACCTTATAAACGTAAGGTAAGAAAATAGAATTTTCTAAACATGAGATTGAATTTTCAAGCGGAGTATCAACTAAACATAATACTGAAAAATATAAAGATTCTAGTGAAAGTAGTGATATCAACTAGAAGAAAAATATATACAAACCGTATGAAGAAATTTCTGGTGAATTCAAAAATATCAAACCTCCCATGTTCAATAGACAAGTCAAAAAAGGAGAAGAAGCATAAGCTTGGTTATTTGGAATAAAAAAGTACTTCCATATTTATAACTATTATGATGAACTAATAGCAAAAAATGGTATTTTATAACTTAACATGAAAAGCTTATATCTAGTGGCAAGACATAAAGAAAGTAAAAGGCATTAAAGACTGTTATGTAAGTTGGAAAACCTTTAAGAAATATTTTAAAATAAAATACATATCAAAACCATATTACGATTAGGTTCCATGACTATGAAATAACTTTGCATCACATTCTTAAGTTTATTACGTTATGTGTATTATTGATGAGAAACAAAAATTAGAATGTTTCCTCAGTTGTTTACCTCTTATGTTCAAAGAGAGAATCGAGTATGATAATATGAAAATTCTAGAAGAGGCAATGAGGAAAGAAAACTTTTGCTATGATCAAAATAGAAACAAACAAAAGAACATACCTAATTGCAAAAATAAAAAGATGTGACAATTTTGAACAGAAAAGAAAGGAACAAAGTTTTATAAGAACACTCAAAATAATTATCCTAGATACCAAGGAAGTAATTATAAAAATTATAACTATATAATCCTGCAACAACAAAAGAAAGGGAAACACCCACTGCTTTTAATAAAAAAACTACATAAGGAGGACCACTAAAATGTTGGGAATGTGGTGAACCACATTAATTTAAATATTTCCCCATAAGAAATAAAAATATTAATAATGTCCATTCAATTCAAGAAGGTACTACAGTGTGGGATATAGAAAGAAGCATGCCGAGAATCCATGCAGCATTGGAGAATAGGAAAGAATATCATCAAACATCTACGGTCAAAATCGAAGGTATGATCAACGCCAAACTCATTTCTATATTGATTGATCCAGATGAAATTTTAAGTTATATATCACCTAGAATTGTATAACTATACAAGTTACAGCAAGATAAGTTTGAAAAATCTTGTTAGTGCAACTTGCTACAGTAACAAAGCTAAAGGTCACTAGTTTCTTGAAAAGGTGTTAATTTATTATGAATGAATTAAAAACACATGTTGATTTAAATAATTTACCTTTAGGGTCTTATGATTTGCTGATAGGAATGTACTGGTTAGAGAAACATAGAGTTATTTTAAACTTCTATGATAAAACATTCTCATGCTTGGATGATAAAGGATGTTGTAAAAGAAATTCCCAGGAAGTTTACCATAAGAGAAATCTCCACCTTATGGCAATTGAAAAGGTATGTTCAATGGGATCTAAATTTTTTGGAGTTTACATAATGGATGAGAAAGAGAAAGATAATCAAATTCAAATATAAGATATACCAATTTTAAAAGACTTTAAAGATGTATCTCTAGACGAGATTCTCGACCTATCTCCGAAAATGGATATAGATTTTACAATTGATTTGGTACAGGGTGAAGTACCAAAATCAATGGCTCCTTATCAGATGAATGTAGTAGATCTTACTGAATTAAAATCACAAATACAAGAAATAATCGTTAAAAAATACATTGGAACTAGTGTTTCCCCTTGGGGAGAATCGGGTTTATTTGTAAAGAAAAATGATGGAACTCTAAGATTGTGTATAGATTATAGATAGATAAACAAAATGACAATTAAAAATTGATGTCCTTTGCATTGGATTGGTGATCTATTTGATAAGTTTAGTGGGGAAACAATCTTTCCAAAAATAGATTTAAGATATGGATACCATCAAGTATGGATCAATGATGAGGACATATTTAAGACTGCTTTTAGAATATGATATGGTAATTATGAGTTTGTCGTCATTCCCTTTGGGTTAATAAATTCCCCATCATATTTTATGTGTTTAATGAATAGTATATTAAGTAAATACTTAGATAGATTTGTATTCATATTTATCGACAACATATTAATCTATTCTAAAAATAAATAAGAACATGAAGAACACTTAAAAATAATCTTACAAGTGTTAAGGGAAAAACAACAATTTGCTCAGTTTAGCAAGTGTGCCATCTTGAAAGACATAATATGGTATCTAGGACACGTGGTGTCTAAATATGGGACATATGTAAATCCCAATAAAATTAAATCTGTTATTGAATGGCTTGTTCCAAATAATGCAACCGATATGAGATCATTCATGGGGATTACTAGCTACTACCAAAAATTCATTGAAGGATTTTCTAAGATAGCATATCCTATAACCTTTTTACAAAAGAAAAGTAATAAATTTGATTGGAATGAAAATTGTACTCATAATTTTAATAAATTAAAATAGCTATTAACAACAACCCCTATTTTAAATATTGTTGATCCATTTCAATATTTTGTGGTGTGTACAAACACATGTAAATAAGGTCTAGGTGGAGTATTAATTCAATAAAACTATGGCATAGCCTATGAGTCTAGGAAACTTAAGAAACATGAGAAGAATTATGCCACCCATGATCTAGAACAAGCTCCTATCATTCATGCGTTAAAAATCTGGTGACACCATATCATTGGAAGGATATTCTTATTAATATGTGATAATATAAGTTTAAAATACTTATTTGATCGAAAAAATCTTAATGCTATAAAATATAGGTGGTTATCATTTCTAAGCAAACAATGATTTTGAAATAAAGCATATAACATGAAAAGAGAATAAAGTTACGTACACCTTAAGTCATCACGCAAATATGTTGTATGCAAGCAACAAGTACGAATCATATTTAGAAGATAAAACTTTAAATGCCAAAAAATTTGACAGAGTATAGAAAGTAAAAGAAAATACTACAGAAAAGGAAATGAATCAAGTAAAAGCATATCTTAGTCTGAATTGAAGAGGGTTAATAATACAAAAAGGTAGATTATATATACCAAATTCAATAGATATTAAATTAATTATTATGGATGAATTACATAAAAGACCTTAGTTAGGGCATCTTGGATATCAGAAAATGATTACCATGACAAGGAAGGATTTCTTTTGGCCTAATATGAAAAATGAAGTAGGAGAATATTTATCATGCTACATTGAATGTCAATAGGTAAAATTTGAACACCAACATCCAACAAGATTATTACATCCATTACCCATTCCAGAATGGAAACAAAAAATTATCAGCACGGATTTCATAACTTGATTACCTAATAATGTTAAACAACACAACTAAATCATGGTCGTAGTGGATAAAATGAGTAAGGAAGCTCATTTTATTCTTGTAAAGTCTACGTATAAGGCTATTAACATTGCTCATATATTTATGAAAGAAATTTTTAGGTTTCATGGTGTACCGAAGATAATAATCTCTCACAGAGATGCAGAATTCATAGGAAACTTTTTGAAGGATTTATTTAAAGGATTAGGCACGTAATTAAATTGTAGGAATGGAGATCATCCTCAGACCAATCGACAAACTGAAAATTAAATCAAATTTTAGAAGACATGCTTAGAATGTACGTAATGGATAAATTGGGTAAGTGGAAAGATTACTTGCATTTAGTAGAATTTGCGTAGAACAATCACTTCCAAGTTTCAGTTGGATTCAGTCCATTTGAAATTTTGTAAGGATGAAAGTGTAACACTCCAAAGATTAATGTTAGGACCAGAATTATTGAAAGATATGGAACTAATAAAGAAAAAAGTACAACATAATTTGAAGTTTTCCTAGATAGGAAAATTATTTATGACAACATAAAAAGAACTCCACGAGAGTTCCATGTAGGAGAACAGGTGAATGTATGGGTAAAATCTAGAAAACGTTACTTAAGGTTGGGAAAATACTCAAAATTGGTGTCCTGGTATTGTGGACCATTTGAAATTTCGGAAAAAATTGGACCGATGTCATATCAATTAGAATTACCACCTACAATAAAAGTACATAATGTTTTTCATGTTTCAATTTCAAATAAATGCATTCATGATGCTACTCATGTGATTGATTGGAATGTTATATAGGTGGAAACCGAAGGATAATTTCAAGTGGAGCTAGAGTGTATTCTCGATAGGATAGAACTTTTACTCTAGAATCGTACCAATGAACAAGTCAAGGTGTAATGGAAGGAGCTTAGTCCAGAGGAGTCCACTTGGGAATTGGAAAGTAATATGCAGGACGCATATCCAGTTCTATTTCTAGATGAAATATTGGAGGAATGAAAGATAAATAAGTAACTAATCCGAGGACATTGTTATCCTTTACGGGGAGTTTTATGTAATACACCAAACAATTGTTAATTATTTATTATTTGGATTTTTTTAGTATTTTGACAATAAATTCAAAATGAATGTAATGGATTATTATTATTGAATAATTAGAATACCAAGAGGAATCATAACTGAAGTAGCTGTTAAAACAATGTTTGCTGACCCATTAGGGGAAATGACAAACAGTGAAATATGTTGAGTGAGAACTAAAGTGATGCAAGAGGCATCTTCCTTGAAACCAAGTCAGTACTCATTATGGATCCCTAAACAGAAGGCCGCTCATAAATGATCAAGTATTAGGAAAAAAATTATAAAATAGTGTGTCAATCGAACAAGAAGGATGTTGGAAATAGGCGGGGAAATAATTTATTGATGAAAATATATGGGGAATTGATCGGATTTGTCAAAACCCCAGAATTTCAGAAAAAATTAAATTTTTTTATGTAACATAAATTGGTTATAGTCGCAGCTTGTTAACTACTAGAGGTTAACAGATAAATGAAACAGTTAACAAATTAATGATTAACTTAAACACATAAAAATTAGTACTATTATAATTTTGATATGTGATGTACATAATCTACATTCAGTTGTTTCTAGCTACATTGATAGTTTGATTTTGTCAAGTAGGTGAGGAGTTACTTTTTAACTGGGGCTTACTTAGCGATTTCTAACTTATCTGGAATTCTGGATCTTACACGCTTGACAAGTAAATTTTGAACCAGTAAGAGTTTATTAAGGCGTTAATTCAGATATACTTCTTTTAGCATAAAAAATATACTGCTAGAGTTAAATTTTGCTTAAAAGAATTCAAGGATACTACCAGGTAAAGTAACATTTCTTTTAATTGCTTTGGAACTGTGATAGTACTTAAAATTCATGTCGTAAAGGTCAATAACTTTGCCCTACTCTTTGTATTTTATTGGAAGGACTGCTACATTAGATAAAACTTCTTTCTATCTTTACTCTAATCTATTTCAAGTTCTTAATAGAGCTCACGATTTAATATACCAATACTCTTATTGAAACAAAAGTTTATTGCTGTTGCTATTTATAAAATGTACAACACTACTTATAAGTATGGAAACAGACCTAAGGCCTTTCAGGAAACAATATTATATAGAACTCTTAGCTTTACCTTTTTTTTAAGCTTCGGTAGAGGGATTTTATCAGCTTATTATTGCATTGTATTTAAAAATGATCCTTTGCATAAATGTCGTCAAGTTGTAATTTCTAACTTCCAAACTTCTTCGTGACATAAGTAATGTGACGAAATTACATTATCATATTATTTATTTATAAATAATAGTGATACTATATGCATTCTTAGATAGTTTTTACTATCCTTTACTACTAAGGCTAATCTAGCCTTGATTGAATTCATTTGGAGCATTGTTAGGCTTATGGAGACCAAATGATTACAACTTCCATGAATTTTGCCTTACTCTTAGTACTATGGACTTCATACAACAATAAGAATTTATTCTAGAGTGTAAATACTTTTTATATACACAATATTGATTTATAAATAAAATTCTCACCATTAGTGTTTACATAAAGACTAGTTCTAATAACATAGTCCTTCAATGTAATATTTGAATCAATGATTATTATTAGCATTATTAACCTGTACTTAAGGGCTTATACCCTACTAGGGATCTCTCCATAGTTGTTATTTTTCCATCGAAGATTTCAATGTTTACATATATCAAGGTTAATGATACAATGTATGATTTGGTTCGTTACCAACGAAGGTTCCAAGGTTTATAATAAAACAAGGGTTTAACGATACCATAATAATCTCATGCTCCAACACTGTTTGAATTAATGTTTATCATTGGAATGATATGAATTGAATTCGTATAATATATATTATCATTGTGATCGTTGTTTGAATTATTAACAATAATTTGAATCTGACAGTGTAGTGGAGACTATACAACTCGACCCGCTGTGGACTGGATAGATTTTTGGGCACGTGGAACATCCACCACCATGCAAAGCATAACTTATAAGCTCACCACGCAACCCTACTTCTTATTTTTCATCGAGGGTTTGGTCTCCGCACTGTTGGGTTCACTTCGGCCATGAGGGCTTGCTGTTGCTCATCTCCAGCTCCATAGTTTGTGTAAAGAGGAGTGTTTCCACTCTAGTGTACGGGTTGCAAAGTTCACAGCTCGCATTTGGTGTTTTTCTTCCTGCATACAATACTTTGTTGTGCTTGAGGGTAGTGTAGCTCTGTCAGTAATTTTTAAATGTTGTTTTCTTTCGTTCCCATTTCCAAGGATTACTCCTGTTCCCATTGTCAGTGTAACATGTACTGTGAGCTCTGTCAACTCTATCACTAGTGAACATGAGGGTTTTAGGCTGTTCATTGTGCTACATGTGGTGTGGACTCAAATCCTCCTTGGCTTCCAAATCTTTCACTTCCAGGTAAATAAAATCGTCTTATAAATAGTATAAGCTTTACAAATTATAGTTACAATTATAAACTCAGTTTCTAACCAAGATTTGGTCTTCACTTGCAGGTGATGGTTCGCCTTTTCGTTTGCAAGAAATCCTCTTCACGTTTGGATTGACATCAAGTCCTACGAGTAAGCCCCGGTTACAATGTGGAAAAACCATACATGTACAGACTTATGGAAACAAAATGGTTTTGGTTGAAAAGAAGTCACGAACTCGGTTCCTCTAGTCTTGGGATGTTTGGTCTTCAGTTTTTAAGATTGGTTTTTCGTTATTAAACCCTTGCATATAGCAGGGTGGCTCCAGCATTCGATGTCGTGACTTGTACTACTCTTTTCTTGACTTATAAATCATTTACAGTAATGTAGGTTTTGATAAATTGAATGTTAGTTTTGTTTTTAAAAACCCATGCCACAATGTTGGGTACACAGTCCCTGAGCTGGGTGTTGTAATCTAGTTAAGTTTATAGCCTTACGGCCTGTCAATGTAATACATTGGGTTTTTCTTTAAAAATAGATTTTAATTCGAGCTCTGTCTCATTCTTGTATATCTTGACTCTGTGTACGTTAGGTTCTTCCTATTCGACTGTTAATGAAGAACATTACTATCTAATACCTTTTGTAAATAGTTTATTGTTATTACAAGACTGGAAGGTCATAGTGTATAATTTATAATATTTATTTACTTGTTTAGATTATACAACTAGGGTTTTCCTAAAAATGAAACCCTTGTCTATATGAGTTCTTCAATGTATTAATGATTAGGTTCTGGTACTTGTTAATTTGGATAAATTATTATTACAGATGTGGTGTGTAAATGTAAATTCATTTTCAGTAAGGACTGTAACAGTTTACAGTAGACTAAAAGTTTATTTAAATAATTATCCAAGTAAGTGGTTTGCAGCTTAGCTGTTTTATTTATAATATTTAAAGAACTTGGTTAGGGTTTTGACCGTGAAATTTCACAATTACAGGTATAAGCCTATTTAATATTTATAAATAGTTTCTACATAGGTATTATTTAGTTTTATACTAGTTATTATTTATATTTTCATTGCTTTTATTTACTAAACTCTGAAGTAGGAATTACTCATAGTTTTTGAAATGATATAGCATAAATCTCGTAACTCAGTTTACTCTTTTTAATCTAAGTACTTTTAAATTTAACCCTATTTGGTTTATAGTAAATATTATACCTAGATTTAGTTGATATTGTTAGAAAATAAACTATTAATTAGTAGTTGTTTATTTAGTTAACTATATGTAATCCATGTAACTCTAATGTGATCATCCTGCTGCATTTCAATCAGTTACTAAGTGAAAACAGAGAATATAAACATATCATAACACTATTTAACCTCCATAATATTTTAACATGAAATAAATTACTCTACTATCTATAAATACACAATCTTATCTACTCAATCATTCTCTTATCTTCCTAAACATGCTACATGTGCTAGAGTACTACCTGGAGTTCCAGGTGTGGAAAAACACAGACTAGGAATTATTTCCAATCTAACACATTACTTTCCAAATTAATTCCTTCAATAAACTAAAATGACTACTAAATTCTAACATTTACAAACTGGATATTTATCATTCATATAACAGTTAGACTTATATTTGTCTATCTAACACTATAAATCAAAATAATGTAGAACTTGATTAGAATAGATGACAACAGCGTTGTGAGACTATTCCTCCCTACCAATCTCCTAGAGAGCGCTCAAACAACACTTCCTCAAGACCCTCGAACATGTTTCTAGTATTCTTGGCTGAGAACTGGTTGAGCATGCAAATAGTAGACTAGTCCAATGACTCAGTAAAACACCCTGCACTCAGCAATAATATCTTTTAGCTTAAAAGATGCACTAGATCACTCAGCATTTATCCCCTCAAACTCTTTCCACAATTCCCTTCCATTGAATTTCTCTGAAGTACATTCACCTGAATGATCACTTCTCTAGAATGAGCAGCCTCAGCTCTCTTCAATAGAAACTTTTATAAAGATTTCCTAGGTCTTTTGGTTCAGTTGTAATTAATTGAGCCACCTGCTCTAATTCCACTTTCTTGGGGAATCATGACCCCAAATGTAGGGAGGTTGCCACCTACAACAGTTGGAAGTGGTTTGAGGATGCTGCCATATGTCAGTTTGCTCTCCACCCAGTCTCCTCCACCAATTTAACCAATAAATACTCTTTTAATAGCTCTCCTAAGTTGTTGTCTCCTCCTTTATTTATTTATAATTAAATTATTCATAATTACATTAAATATCCTTGACTCTACTGAGTCATCAATTACAACTTAAGATACAATTTAACATATTGTCCTCAAATAAAATTAAATAATAGAAAATTGTTTTTTTGAAACATTGGGGCATGCGACATACACACCCCCTTAGAGCATAACATCATCCTCGATGTTATTTATTCTTCATCCTCAGAATTCCCTTGGAACGTAATTGGATATGCATCCCGTATATTGCTTTCCAATTCCCAGGTGGATTCCTCTTGACTAAGGTGCTTCCATTGCACATTCACCTGACCAATGGTGCAGTTCCAAAGTGTGATCTCGCTCCACCCAAGGATACAGTCCAGTTTCACCAGAAAATCTCCTTCTTGTTCCACTTGTACATCATTCCAGTTAACATGAGTAGCATCATGAACATATTTCTTTAATACAGAAATGTGAAAAATAATTTGTACTCTTAAATTTGGTGGTAATGTTAATTGATAAGCTACTTGTCTAATCCTGAATAGTATTTCAAATGGACCACAATAACGAGGTGCTATTTTTGCACAACCACCCAATCTCAGAGAGCTCTTTTTGGGCCTCACCTTGATGAACACATGTTCACCTACCTGAAACTCCTTTGGAGTTCTTTTAAGGTTGGCTTGACTTTTCTGTCGATCCTGGGAAATTTTTAGATTACTTTGCACCTGCTTAAAAATTTCTTCCATTTCCTTTAATAGTTTAGGACCTAATACTAATCTATCCACTGGATTACTCCAAGAGATAGGAGTATTACACTTCGTTCCATACAATATTTCGAAGGGAATAAATCTGGTTGATGCTTGATAATTATTATTATAAGCAAATTCTACCAAATGCAAATAATCGTCTCATTTACCTGGTTGGTCTTTCACATACATTCTTAATAAATCTTCCAGTACTTGGTTTACTCTTTCAATATGTCCATTTGTTTGAGGATGGAATGAAGTACTAAAATTTAGCGTAGTGTTTAATCCTTTAAACAGATATTTCCAAAAGTTACTTGTAAATTTAGGATCTCTATCTGAAATTATAACTTTCGGTATTCCATGCAGTTGAAAAATTTGCTTTAGAAAGATATCGGCTATGTTTGCAACTTTATACGTAGTTTTAACAGGTATAAAGTGAGCTGATTTACTTAATTTATCAACCACTACCATGATAGGATCATTTAAATTTTGATTTCAAGGCAATCCAGTAACAAAATCGAGACTAATTATCTCCCATTTCTAGCTAGGAATGGGCAATGGCTAAAGTAATCTAGATGGGTGTTGATGTTCACCTTTCACCTGCTGACATTCAAAACACCTAGCGAAATACTCTACTAGTTCAGTATTCATGTTTGGCCAAAAATATTCTTTTCTTAACATAGTTATAGTCTTTTGATAGCCTGGATGACCTGAGTATGGAGTTTTATGGATTTCATCTAAAATTAATAACTTAACTTTAGGTACATTAGGTACATACATCCTATCTTTATACAGTAAAAATCCTTTTGCATTCAAATTGTACCCTTTACTTAAGCTTTCTATTGGATTTTCTTTTGTTTTATCTTGTAAGTCTTGGAAAATTTCATCTTGTTCTACCCCTGCTTTAAGTTGTTCATCCAAATCTGTTGTGTAAGTGCTAATGACTACTGTTAAGTTTAGCCTTGAATTCCTACTTAACGGATCAGCAACTTTATTTTCTTTACCTTTAATGTGATGATTTTCGAAATCATACTCACTTAGAAAATCTAGCCACCTAGCTTGTCTGGCATTGAGATTAGGCTGATCTAACAAATATTTTAGTCCTTTATTATCAGTCATTAAAATAAATTTTCTGCCAATTAGGTGATGACGCCACATCTTTAGAGCGTGTATAACAACAGCTAATTCCATATCATAAGTTACATAATTCTTTTCATAAATTTTTAATTTCCGAGACTCATAGGAAATAACATGCCCTTATTGAGTCAGAACACCACCTAAACCATCATTGCAGGCGTCAGTGCACACTACAAATTCTTTATTTGGATTAGCTATTCTTAGAATAGGTGCACTAGTTAATAAAGTTTTTAACTTTTTAAATCTTTCCTCGCATTTCTAGTTCCAATCAAATTTCTTTCCTTTCTTCTGCAAAGAAGTTAGCGGATTCACGCTTCTTGAAAAACCTTCAATGAACCTCCGATAATAATCGGTAATTCCCATGAAGGATTGAACATCAGTTACATCCTTAGGAACCGGCCAATCTTCGATCGCCTTTATCTTTTCGAGATCCACCGAAATCCCTTCCTTAGTCACCATATGACTTAAGTACTGAATTTTATCATTGAAGAAATCACATTTACTAAACTTTGCAAAGAGTTGATCATCTCGTAGCTCTTGCAAAACAATTTTTAAATGTTCTTTATGTTCTTCTTCAGTTTTTTAATAGATTAATATGTTATCGATAAACATGACCAAAAACATTTCTAGAAACTTATGCATAATGTTGTTCATTAAACACATAAAAATAGTTGGGGCATTAGTAAGCCTGAATGGCATGACGACAAACTTGTAATGGCCATATTGAGTTCTAAAAGATGTTTTAAAGATGTCTTCATCTTTAATCCTAACTTGATGATATCCAGACCTTAAATCAATTTTCGAAAACACCGTGGCTCCACATAGTTTATCAAACGTATCATCTATGCGAGGCAATGGGTATCAATTTTTAATGGTCATCTTATTCAACTGACGGTAATCTATGCAAAGTCGCATGGTTCCGTCCTTCTTCTTAACGAAGATGACAGGTGCCCCCTAGGGAGACACACTAGGTCGAATATATGTTTTGTCAATAAGTTCTTTTAATTGTGACTTTAATTCATTAAGTTTAAGTATCTTCATTCGATAAGGGGCCTTTGAGCTGGGTACTGCACCAAGTATCAACTCAATGGTAAAATCTAGTTCTCTCTTCGGAGGTAGTGCCAGAATTTATTCTGGAAATATATCCATATATTCTCTTAAAATTGGTATGTCCTCCAATTTTAATTGTATGTCTTATTTATATTTTTCTCATCAATTATTGTTACTGCATAAGCTTTACAACCTTTCTTAATAGTTCTCTTAAGCTGCAAAGCATAAATCTTCCTTATGGTAGTTTTTCTAGGGATTCCCTATACACTTATTGGTTTTCCATCATTATTTAAACACATAAAGGTTTTATCATAACAATTTAAAATCACCCTATGTTGTTCTAACCAATCCATATCGATCAGTAAATCATAAGAACCAAGAGGTAATACATTAATCTTTACAACCGTTTCAAATTGATCCATAACTATTGCACATTCTTTTACAAAACAAGTTACCTTCCTTTTTGCACCAGTGGCTAATTGAACCAGCCAAGAATTTTCAAATTTTTCAACAGCAACTTACATTTTTCTACCATTTTAGGTGAAATATAACTGAGACTAGCTCCTGGATCAATTAAAATAGTTATAGGGGTTTGGTTTATCATACCTTCTACTTCCACCATGGAAGTTTGATATTCTGCTTGTCGATTCTCCAAGCCTGCATTGATTCTGGGCATAGTCATCGCTAAATATTCGACAGTCGTTTCCTCCTGTATGGTATGAATATTATTGGCAGTCTTTTTCCAATTAGGATAGACTAAGGCATAATGTGGGCCATTACACTCCCAGCACTTTATAGGTTCTTTGCGTTCAAATTTCTTGGCGTAATTACCATGGTTATTAGCAAATTCTTTACCCTTGGAATTATTCTGATTGCTTGGTGAATTATTCTTATTCCCTTGGAAATTCTTGTTGGGAAAATTTTTGGCCTTATTGTTTTTAGAATTCCTATTGGGCACAAATTCTTTCTTATTTTGATCATAATGGTTTTTATTCTTCTTGGCCTTGTAGTTGGCCATGCTTTCCTTCTTCCGATTCTGTTCATAATAGAAGTTCGATTTCCTCATAGATTCTTCCAAAGTTTTTGGATTGTCTTACTTAATCTTGTCCTTAATATGATAAGGTAGACAACTAAGGAATCACTGTACCTTTGGTTTTTCATCTACAAGGTATGACACATACCTAAGCAGACTTAAAAACTTGTTGTTTAGATCTTTCATAGTCATTGATCCTAATTTAAGCTCATATAATTCTTTTTCTCTCTCTTCATAGTACTACTTAGACATAAATTTCTTTTTAAAGTACCTCTTGAAGGTACTCCAATTTACGTTCTTCTCTTTTATTCCCTTCACTCTCTTCAAGTCCTGCCACCAAATATCAACCTTTCTTGAGAGATTGTAGATATCCATTCTAGCCTTTAATTGGTTAGAATAGTTATAAATCTGGAAGTACTTCTTCATCCCAGATAACCAGGATTCCGCTTCTCTCCATTGAATGTTGGTGGTTTAATCTTTTTAAACTCCCCAGAAATTTACTCATAGGGTTTATATTTTCTCTTTTTAGTATAATGATTGTCATCACTACTATCACTAGTGGAATGAAAATTACGTTGATCACCAAATACCTCTTAAGATGAGCTGCTTTCATTTTTAGTCTATTTAATCTTTTTATATTTATGTTGATGACTAGTGTCTTCTAAATCAGCTCTTTTACCCCTACCCTTAGTTTGAAATCTTTCTGTTAGTATCTGATTCAACTCTTCTTGAGCCCTCAGAATCCTTTCATTCTCTCGTTTAACAGATTCCATTTCAGATATTAAGTCTTTTCCTGTTTGTAAAACTTCTAAAGAATTAGTGGTTAGATCTTCTTGTATAGGGTCTCTTAGTAAGTTTTCTTGTTCAGTAAATGGAGATTCCTCTTCTACATATTCCTCCATCCTTTCCATACCTATTGCTAAACTTCAGAAACAATTTTCTCTATTGAATAACATTAAAAATAATAACATCAGCAAAATAGTTTAAATTCACTGTTTCATAAAAATAAAGTTGGGCTTCATCAATGCCTAGTGTTTGAACCTGGCTCTGATACCACATGTCAAAACCCCAGAATTTCACAAAAATTTAAATTTTTTGATGTAAAATAAATTGTTTATAGTCACAACTTCTTAGCTACTAGAGGTTGACGGATAAATGAAATAGTTAACAAACTAATGATTAACTTAAACACATACAAATTAGTACTATTATAATTTTGATATGTGATGTACATAATATGCATTTAGTTGTTTCTAGCTACACTGATAGTTTGATTTTGTCAAGTAGGTGAGGAGTTACTTTCTAATTGGGGCTTACTTAGCGATTGCTAACTTATCTGGAATTCTGGATCTTATAGGCTTGACAGGTAAATTTTGAACTAGTAAGATTTTATTAAGGAGTTAATCCAAATATACTTCTTGTAGCATAAAAAATAAACTGCTAGAGTAAAATTTTGCTTAAAATAATTCAAGGGTACTACTAGGTAAAGTAATGTTTCTTTTAATTGCTTTGCAACTGTGATAGTACTTAAACTTGATGTCGTAAAGGTCAATAACTTTTCCCTACTATTTGTCTTTTATCAAAAGGACTGCTACGTTAGATAAAACTTCTTTATATCTTTACTCTAAGCTATTTCCAATTCTTAATAGAGCTCAAGGTTTAATATATCAATACTCTTATTGAAACAAAAGTGTATTGATGTTGCTATTTATAAAATGCACAACACTACTTATACGTATGGATACATACCTAAGGCCTTTCAAGAAACAAGCTTATACAGAACTCTTAGCTTTACCGTTTTTTTTAAGCTTCAGTAGAGGGAGTTTATCATCTTATTATTGCATTGTATTTATAAATGATCCTTTGCGTAAATTTCGTCAAGTTGTAATTTCTAACTTCCAAATTTCTTCATGAGATAAGTAATGTGAAGAAATTACATTATCATATTATTTATTTATAAATAATAGTGATACTATATGTATTCTTAGATATTTTTTACTATCCTTTACTACCAAGGCTAATCTATCCTTGATTGAATTCATTTGGAGCATTGTTTACTTATGGAGACCAAACGATTACAACTTCCATGAAGTTTACCTTACTCTCAGTACTATGGACTTCACACAACAATAAGAATTTATTCTAGAGTGTAAATAATTTTTATATACACAATATTGATTTATAAATTAAATTTTCGCCATTAGTGTTTACATAAAGATTAGTTCTAATAACATAGTCCTCCAATGTAATATTTGAATCAATGATTATTCTTAGAATTATTAACTTGTACTTAAGGGATGATACCCTACTAGGGATCTCTCCATAGTTGTTATTTTTCCATCGAAGATTTCAATGTTTACATATATCAAGGTTAACAATACAATGTATGATTTGGTTCGTTACCAACAAAGATTCCAACGTTTATAATAAAACAAGGGTTTAACGATACCATAATAATCTCATGCTCCAACATCATTTGACTTAATGTTTATCATTGGAATGATATGTATTGAATTTGTATAATATATATTATCATTGTGATCGTTCTATGAATTATTAACAATAATTTGAATCCGACAGTGTAGCGGAGACTATAAAACTCAACCTACTATGGACTGCATAGATTTGTGGGAACGTGAAACATCCACCACCGTGCAAAGAATAACTTATAAGCTCACCACCGTGCAAAGCATAACTTATAACTTATTTTTCATCGACGTATTTGGTCTCTGCACTGTTGGGTTCAGTGCGGCCATGAGGGCTCATTGTTGCTCACCTCTAGCTCCATAGTTTGTTTAAAGAGGAGTGTTTCCACTCTAGTGTAAGGGTTGCAAAGTTCACAACTCACATTTGGTGTTTTTCTTCCTGCATACAATACTTTGTTGTGCGTGAGGGTAGTGTATCTCTGTCATTAATTTTTAAATGTTGTTTTATTTCACGGCCATTTCCAGGGCTGACTCCTATTCCCGTGGTCAGTGTAGCATGTACTGTGAGCTCTATCAACTCTGTCACTAGTGAACATGAGGGTTTTGGGCTGTTCATTGTGCTGCTTGTGGTGTGGGATCAAATCGTCCTCAGCTTCCAAATCTTTCCCTTCCAGGTAAAGAAAATCGTCTTATAAATATTATAAGCTTAAAAAATTATAGTTACGGTTATAAACTCAGTTTCTAACCAAGATTTGGTCTTCACATGCAGGTGATGGTTCACCTTTTTGTTTGGAAGAAATCCTCTTTACGTTTGGATTGGCATCAAGTCCTACGGGTAAGCCCCAGTTACAATGTGGCAAAACCCTGCTTATACAAACTTAGGGAAACAAAAAAAAATTGGTTGGGAAGAAGTCACGACCTCAGTTCCTCCAGTCTTGGGATGTTTGGTCTTTAGTTTTTAAGATTGGTTTTTCGTTATTAAATCCTTGCATATAGCAGGGTGGCTCTGACATTCGATGCCATGGCTTGTACTACTCTTTTCTTAACTTATAAATAATTTATAGTAATGTAGGTTTTGATAAATTGAATGTTAGTTTTGTTTTTTAAAACCCATGCCACGATGTTGGGTACACCGGCTCTGAGTTGGGTGTTGTAATCTAGTTAAGTTTATAGCCTTACGGCCTGTCAATGTAATACATTGGGTTTTTCTTTAAAACAATATTTTAGTTCGAGCTCTGTGTGATTCTTGTATATCTTGACTGTGTGTACGTTAGGTTCTTCCTATTTGATTGTTAATGAAGAACATTATTGTCTAATATCTTTTGTAAATAGTTTATTTTTATTATAAGACTCTAAGGTCGTAGTGTATAATTTATAATATTTATTTACTTGTTCATATTATACAACTAGGGTTTTCCTAAAAATGAAACCCTTCTCTATATGAGTTCTTCAATGTATTAATGATTATGTTCTGCTACTTGTTAATTTGGATAAATTATTATTACAAATGTGTTGTGTAAATGTACATTCGTTTTCAGTAAGGACTGTAACAGTTTACAGTAGACTAAAAGTTTATTTTAATAATTATCCAAGTAAGTGGTTTGCAGCTTAGATGTTTTATTTATAATATTTAAAGAACTTGGTTAGGGTTTCGACCCTGAAGTTTCACAATTACAGGTATAAGCCTATTTAATATTTATAAATAGTTTCTACATAGGCATTATTTAGTTTTATACTACTTATTATTTATATTTCCATTGCTTTAATTTACTAAAATGTCAAGTAGGAATTACTCAGAGTTTTTGAAATGATATAGCATAAATCATGTAACTTAGTTTACTCTTTTTAATCTAAGTACTTTTTAATTTAACCCTATTTGGTTTATAGTAAATATTAGACCTAGATTTAGTTGATATTGTTAGAAAATAAACTATATAATTAGTAGTTATTTATTTACTTAACTATATGTAATCCATGTAACTCTAATGTGATCATCCTGCTGCATTTCATTCAGTTACCAAGTGAAAACAGAGAAGTATAAACATATCATAACACTGTTTAACCTCCATAATATTTTAACATGAAATAAATTGCTCTACTATCTGTAAATACACAATATTATATACTCAATCATTCTCTTATCTTCCTAAACATTCTACCTATGCTGGAGTACTACCTGGAGTTCCAGGTGTGGAAAAACATAGACTAGGAATTATTTCCATTCTAACACATTACTTTCCAAATTCATTCCTTCAATAAACTAAAAGGGCTACTAAATTCTAACATTTACAAACAGGATATTTATCATTAATATAACAGCCAGACTCAGATTTGTCTATCTAACACAGTGAAACAAAATAATGTAGAACTTGATTAGAACAGATGACAACAACATTAGGAGGCCCTTGTTATAGTGGATTTCACGAATCCAGGTGAATCACACTTTGTATGGCCTTCCCCTGTCCCACTGCAGACTCCTTAGACCCTATGGACCACTTTTTGTCCTTCGCTATTTCCTTGATCATCCCTAAAAACATTTGAAAAATGATACACACGACTTTTAAACCTATAAGAGTGTATATACGCGGGTTTGACCACTAAAACCGCGTACATCGGGATGTCTGCATAATCCAAATCCTTTTGGAATTTTCCTTGACATGGATCCAACTCATTTGACTCCTAGCCTTCCCTATGCCTTGAGATCGCTCGGATTCGGCCTTTCATTACCCCTTTGAAAAGCTATATAAGGAACCCCTTGGAACATTGAAGGCATAAGAGAGAATTGAGAGAAAATAAACTATAGTCCATTGTTGCCGGAACTTATAATTGAGTATGCATCCCTTTGTCCCTTGGAGCACTTTTGTGTTCTTCCCAATCTTTCCTTTTGCTTGTGAGCTTGCTATCGAGAGATGGAGGATTGAAGTGGTGGAGGCCCAAGTGGGGGATTCAGTTTTTTCGATTCGCAGACGTGCTATCAGAGGTTGTATCTTGTAATCTTTGATTTATATTAATAGAAATATCTTTTCTTGTCCAATAATGTGTGTTTGAATGCATATTTTATCCATGGGATTATGTCAAATGCTTATACATTATTGATTATATATGCTAGAATAGATCTAACACCATGATATATAGAATGCTTGTATTGTTTACTTGTTGTTGAGGAAGTAATCTATCAATTCAAGCTGAAGTTGGAAAGCTCAACGAGGATCTACTTCAACCGTCTGGAATAAGGTATGAGGTCTGATCCTTTAGTGTTAGACATTTAATTTCTATTACATATTGGAAAGGATTGATTTCTGGAGTCAAGCTGTCTATTGTGGTACCCCAAGCCATAGGAATTTCTCCCCGTAACAGAATTGGCACCTTTGCTAGGGAGTTCCTAGTAGTTGTCCTTTGGGGGTTGTTTTCTCGGCATTCAATGAATTTGAATTGCTATTTCTCTCTTGTTTATATGTCGGGTATGGGGGCATGTATGCCTGGTAGAGTCTGATTGGTGTGATGTTTGTCTCATCCCATCTGTTTGCCTTGATTTTATGGACCTTTCTTCATGTGCGCGAGTTTTTGACTTACAGTCGCATATACATGCGGGTTTATCTTCGATTTCTGTGTATACACGTGGGTTTACTGCTAACAGTCGCGTATGCCCTTGATTTTTCCTTTTTGTGGAAGACAATTGGTTGCTGGGTGAATTATGATATTTGCTGAGTCTCCTTTGGCACTACCTGAGTTTGTTTAGACCTCTGTTTCTGACTAGAAACATTTTTTTTTAGGCTAAATTTTTCTTTTTTAAGAAGGTTCTTGTCATGGCATTTTCGATTTTTTGTTTGAGATTAGTGCATTAGAGTTATTTTACCTTAGTGCTTTGCTTGAGTGTTGTTTGGGTGTGCTTGTAGAGTCTAGGGGTCGTAGAATCATTCTTTTGCTTTTTGCATCTCTTTTATTTTCAAAAAATCCAAAAACATTTGCTTATCATCATGCATTGCATTTTGCACTTTGCATTGTACTTGCACTAGATTTGCTTTGGAGTACTAGTTAGGACTTCATATAGGAAAATTTGCATTCATCATTTGAAGAAAAATTGTGCATTGCACGTAGTAGCATACCCTATTTTCATGGACACAATGCATTTGCATTGATTGTTAGGTGTCCATTTTACTTCATGTTGCATCATAACACCATTAGTTGCACGATCATATCCCGTTTTTGAGTAATAAATCCAACTAAAATCAATGCTAAATTAAAATGAACTACACTCTTTTCTTTTCTAGGGTGCATCAACAAGCTTAGGTTTTAGGATCTTGGAATAGTTCATTGTAAGTCAATTCTCCAATATCACTAAACAACAAAATGTATGTGTCTGTCCAGGTGAGTGTGTGAAATCCTTGATATAACCAGTGTTTCGTAGGATCCTCCTCTCAAAAGGGAGTTAAGAACGAGGCAGTGTGAGCGGTTATCAATTGGGATGACCCCTAGTCATAACTGAGTAGCACCGGAGATATTTCCAGGATTGTATTTGTATCTGGGGGCTCTTTCAAGAGTTTCGGGCTTTTCTACCCTGACCATATGGTCAATTCCGCCTGTGATTATATTGAGGTGACCTTAGTGGCCTTACCTAGGATATCGAGGGGGTACTTTGCAGAGGTTATTCTGCGGGTGTCCCGGCCAGGTTGGGGTAAAACAGCACAGTTTCTTTACGCGTTGAAGCTGAGGGCCACAATAATTGGTTACATACCTCCACTTGTTGTGTATGGTAGACTCAAGGCTCTCCTAGGCGAGACATACCTGCTTCATTCAGGAGCTCACTTATCCAGCCCTTGTTTACTTGCATTTGGCTTTAGATTTTATTAGTGATTGCTCTGTGCACGATAGTTGGCCTAGGGTTTACGTAAATAGAGAGTCTTTTCTATTTTTTGAGTCAGTGTGGATTCGAGTGCGGTTCCTCGCCGTTCTCGTCGTTTAGCAGAACTTCCTCCTTCTACTTATCCTCATCCTTTGGGAGAGAGACCTAGACAGTCCATGCAGACTATGTCACACATTGATTCACACACCATGGGAGACCATTTAGAGGATATTCCTGAACCAGCTCCTCCCATTTGTGTAGACGATGGGGAATTTACTCCTACTTATGATCCTTCACCCGACTTAGCTGAGTTAGGTCCTATGATTTTTGAGATAGGAGCCATGCTTGATAGACCTACTCACTCTAGGGTTGATTCCCCATTGACGAGTTACCTGTATGGAATGCCGGAGGACGCCGAGACTCATTTTGAATTTGCCAGCACTAGCTACAGTAGTTATGCTATGTTTGGTTTCCCTACACATGATTTGGCATTTCATATCGAATCCGACTTGGAGCCTAACACTATGCCTGGGGACACTCTCATTCCTTACCATGTGGAGAGGTTTGGGAGCACTAGTCACATTGTACCTTCCGTCCCAGTGGTGGAAGTTACATCATATATCCCTCCTAGGTCTAGAGTTAGCGATCCGATTAGGATACCAGACCCGAGATGAGTGACGATAGGAGGTATTACATACTTGATTACTCATATCCCTTCATCCTCTATCCCTAGTTCTTCAAATGTCCACCCTCCACCTTATTCACGTGGTCCTTCGATTCAGCACATGGCTACGAGTCAGGTCCATACTGCGGTTACTAGACCAATTGTGTCTCAAGTTTACATACCGCCCATTTCTTTGGGAGGCTATGTTCATGCTTATAGAGGTCATATTACTACTTCTGCAGCAAATATCCCTACTTCCGATATGTATATCCCTACTTCCGGAGCATATATTCCTACCTACAGAGTGTCTCATGGGGCATCGCATGCGATGACCTATGGACCCTATTATGGGACGAAGTACGGATAGGGTTCTTCACCTTATGGGGGCGGGTATCAACAACCTACTTACTCTCCTAATTATGGATTTATAGCTCATACTAGTCAAAGTCCACCTCACTATGGTTCTTCCACACAACCCTATACAGGTCATACGAGAGGAGGACGCTATGGCCAAGCCCATGGTGGTAGTCAACCCTATATGAATCAGGGAGCGGTCCATCGACCTCACCATCCTAGGCTCCCTTTCCTTGCAATGCTTAATATTCCTGACTTATCGAGACTGGAGAATGATCATGTCGCTCATGACTTGGCTTGGCCGGCTATCCCTACTAACCTTCCTTCGGACATAACTAAGTTCGAGGGAAAACCGAGAGAGGATCCGAGCGAACATGTTACTACATTTCACCTATGGTGCTCTTCGAATTCATTACATCAGGACTCAGTCCATTTGAGACTATTTCAATGCACCCTCACAGGGCCTGCTGCAAAATGGTATATAGAGTTACCTAGGGGTTCTTTCTCTTTGTTTGATGACCTTGCGATGACTTTTCTTAATCACTTCCAGCTACCAGTGAGTTATGACGTTGGTACTGAACTCTTGTCGACATTTCGGCAAGATAAAGACACACATATTTTTGATCATATTCAATAGTGGCATAGACGGAATAGGTTAATTAAATCTTTTATACCACGAGAATTCCTCCTCGAGTGGTTCCTCAAGTCGTTATTGCAGTATATAGCAAAGGATGTTTCCACATCCGGAGTGCAGAATGAGGAACAAGCGATTTTTAGGGTGTAGGAACTGGACTTGATCTATGCTCAATCCAATTTGTTGTATGAGATTATTCCCAATGCTCCTCATTCCAGTTTCGATCCCAAAGTCAAACCTGGACCACATGTCGATGGCATTATGGGTTGTGCAAGTGCGAAACCTGCAGATTTGGTTGCAAAACAAGTTGGTCAGTTGTCAATCAACCAAACTGCTTTGGGACAAGCTATGGCTTCGTCTCAACCCACCCAAATGGTGAATGTACTTTCTGTACAATCGTCAGACCAGAAGGGTAACCAGCAACCCAGATGGAATAGAAAAAAGGGTAAAAATAATCGTAAGGGTGGGAATAAGAATGAGAATGCTAACAATAATGAAAAGAACGATCGAAATGCTGGGGGGGACAAGCAAGCTAAACGTAAAGTTAATTTCCCTTGCAAGTTGTGTAAGGACGATCACCTCACTTACTTGTGCCCTCGTATTGAAGAAGCTTCGAGATTCTTGGCACAGGGCCCAGCAGTGCTAACTAACCATTTACCGCATAATCAAAATATGAACTTGAAGTCCCATGACCAGTCTAATGATGATCATGATCCGCCAGAGACTAGTGGTTGTGGGTGCATTAATATGGTCCGCGCTGCGAAAGTTGTGATGCATGCGAAAGATTATGGTTCGTCACAGCCCAGCCCAGGCAAAGAACCTAATCCACCAGGGTCCCCTTTGCGTATTGAGAGACCTGTGGATAAACTTGAGACTACACCTCGCATTCCTAAGGGAGTCCTTAAGCGTTCAAGGCATAATCCAAATGCCTGAGCCGCCCAAAATTATTCAGTTGTTGAGGATTTGGGCCATACTCCTTGTGCGATGTCTGCATTGGAAGTGCTTCAGAGTTGTCCTTCGCAAAGGAAGGCGTTGGTTTCTGCCCTTGGTGTGAATGGTGATGATTCTTCCTTGGTGATCAAATTTGAAACCGCAGGACTTCAGCCTCGCTTTCCCTATTATGTGTCTCTTTTGGTGCACGTAGAATGTATTAATATGACTGTCAAGCGCACTGTGATTGACGAGGGCGCTGCTGCTTCTGTGATGTCTTTATCCTCCTAGAAGGGTTCGGGTTCCCCTGAGCTGTCTAAATCAGCGACCATGTTAACTTCTTTCGATGGGATATCTTTTAGGCCACACGGTATCCTTCCTTCCCTTAAAGTCCATTCGGGAGGGAAGACTATTGCGATAGAGGTTGAGGTGGTAGATGCGCCCCTCGACTACAATCTCTTGCTGGGTAGGAACTGGATGTACAGCATGCAAGCCATTACTTCTTCCTTTTTCCGTGTTGTATGATTTCCACATAATGGGAATATTGTAACGATTGATCAAATGGAATTCAAGAATCTGTCTGTTACCGCATTCGGGAGCTTCGATCCCGATCGTTGAACATTCTCAGCTGACAACTGGGAGTGTGGGTGTAGGAATGTACCCATCCCTCATGGGAAGCTTTAGTTGTCATGCACCAATCCTCATGATAGGATCTAGTTTCGATGAGGCTTCGACATCTATGAGATCGGTGTATTTTCGCACGATTCATATGGAAGATCCGTGGATTCTTCCTGCACCGAGTACTTCGAGTGAGCCTGTTGTGACTGGCGTATCGTTGCCTACAACCATGATTACTTATCAAGCTAATCTAGAGTCTGCTATAGAGCCTAGTCCTTCCTCTTCACAGACAGAGGAGGAGGACCCTTATGTGTTGCCGGCATGGGTAGTACAGTCGTCTCACGTGCACGACTACCTTGATATGGTTTTCCCTTCGGATGAAGAGATTATTGAGGCTATGTCGGGAGTTGAGCCACCATGGGAGGAACGCCATCATAGATCATATTTTCTTCCAGATCTTTTTAGTTTGGAGTGTGAGGATTTTAGGGCGGTTCTTAGTCAGAGAGTTGGTAGTCCTGTGGTTCCGTTAATCTCTCTTGGTCCGATGGCTGATGGAAACATGGTGAACATATATTCAACGATTCCTATCAACATCTCTCACAATCCTGGCACGGTAGAGAATGTCTATATTGGGGATAAATATTCCCATGCTGAGATTCTGGAATACACCAAGCTATTTAAGGAATTCTATGATATTTTTGCTTGGTCTTACGACGAGATGCCAGGTATTGACCCCCGAATTGTCGAACACGAGATTAAAACTTACCCCAATGCTAAGTCTGTTCGATAGCGTTTACGCGTGGTGAATCCTAGGAAAGCACTCGCCATTAAGGCAGATATAGAGAAGCTGTTGAAAGCCGGTTTCATCTATCTCGTTCCCTTGACGGAGTGGGTTTCAAACCCCATTTCGGTGGATAAAAAGCAGGAAGCGATCCGCATATGTACTGATTTCCGTGATTTGAATCGTGCCTGTCCTAAGGACAACTTCCCCACACCATTTATTGATCAGATCTTGGATGAGTGTGTGGGTAGCGAGGTGTTCTCCTTCATGGACTGATTTTTTGGGTATAATCAGATACAGATTAAACCTGAGGACCAACATAAGACTGCATTTATTTATCCTTGGGGAATGTTTGCATATCAGAAAATTCCTTTCAACCTTAAAAATGCCGGAGCTACATTTCAGTGCGAAATGACCTTGATCTTCCATGATCTCAAGTCAATTATTGAAGTATTTTTGGATGACCTCGCTGCTCATTCTCGTATGAGAATGCATCGTCCCTATCACTTGAGATTGGTATTCGAAAGATGTTAGCACTATTCGGTTAGATTAAATCCTCATAAGTGAATCTTTTGCATGAAGTCAGGTCATTTGTTAGGATTCATCATTTCAAAAGAGGGTATAAGAGTCGACCCTTTGAAGGTTGAGGCAATACTTCAGTTGTCTCCCCCAAAAAATATTCGTCATATTCAGTGTTTGCAAGGCATGGCAAACTTCTTACGAAGATTTGTTGTCAACTTTTCCAATTTGACTAGAGGATTCGTGTGTCTCTTGAAGAAGGATACTCTTTTTGATTGGGATGAGCAAGCCTAGGAGTCCTTTGATGCGCTCAAGCGAGCCCTAGCATCAACTCTGGTGATTAGTCTCCCGGACTATGGTTGTGATTTCTTACTATATGTGGCTGCGTCTTTAGAACGATTGGTATGGTTTTGGTTCATGAGGATGAGGATCTCCAAGAGCATGTCATATATTATTTGAGCCAGAACCTTATTGATGCATATATTCGTTATTCTCATGTCGAGAAGATTTATTTAGCTACCGTACATGCGGTTCAACTATTGAGACATTATATTCTCCTTCGCCAGACCTTGGTTGTGGCCCATGTCAATCCATTTCAATTCGTCCTCACCTGAAGGATGATTGGGGAAAATTTAATAAATGGATTTTCATCCTACAATAATTTGATCTTGAGTTTGTTTCAGCAAAATCGAAGAAGTCTTTAATCTTTGCAAAGCTTATATTGGATTTCTCGAGTGAGGCTGAGGAGTTGATTTGTGAAGATACGTTTTTCGATGAACACATCTTCTTAATCTCAACGTTAGAGCCATGGTATGGGGATATCATAATATATTTACAAACACTGAAGACCCCTACTCACCTCTTGCGAGATGAACGACAACGATTACGTCACGTCTCTAAGAACTACCTCATAGTGGATAATACTTTGTACCACCGTGGGGTAGATTCTATTTTACGACGTTGTTTAAGTCATGAGGAGGTTGAGGTAGTGCTGAATCATTGCCACGAAGGGGCGTGTGGTGGTCATTTATCTGGGCTTTCTACAACTCAAAATATTTTAAGAGTGGGTTATTTCTAGCCGTCAATCTTTAAAGATTGTATTGATGCGGTCAAGAGGTGCCACCCTTGCTGGGTTTTTGCATGTAATATGCGCTTGAAACCTGCCCCATTACATCCCATTATCACTGTCGGTCCCTTCACGAAGTGGGGGCTCGATTTTATGGATTACAACCCAGCTTCGGCTGGGGGGCACCATCATATTATAGTGATTGTTGATTACTTCACGAAATGGGTTGAGGCTATGCCTACAGTAAAATTTGACGGTGAGATAGCCGCTCACTTTGTGTTCAACCAAATTATTACTTAGTTCAGGATTCCGAAAGAGCTTGTCACTGACCATGCCTCACACTTTCAGAACCGTATGATGGAAGAGGTGGCATCGAAGTTAGGGTATAAGCAAGAGCACTCCTCTTCTTACTACCCCCAAGTGAATGGACAGGTATAGGCAGTGAATAAATCACTCAAATCCATTCTCCAATGAACCATCGCACAAAGCAAGATGAATTGGCACATTATGTTATACCCTGCTTTGTGGGCATATCGAATCGCTGTTAATACTGCCACTGGTTTTTCTCCATATCAACTTGTACATGGAGTGGAGTTGATATAGCCGGTTGAATGTGAGATTCCTTCGTTGAAGCTAGCTATGGAACTCTTACCAGACACTTCACCTTTGGAGGAGCATTTGGTTCACCTTGAGCAACTTGATGAGTAGCATCGGGATGCCTTGGTGGCTCTAGAGGTTAATAAGCATCGCGTAAAGGCCCAATACGATAAGTCTGTCCATCCAAGGGTGTTTAGTGAAGGAGACTTGGTCCTTTTGTGGGATCAACCAAAATAACCCTTGGGGGTAGGGAAATTTAATCTTATCTGGCGTGATCCTTACGTGGTCAAGCATGTGTTAGAGAAGGGTGCCTATGAGTTAGTGGATTACAAAGGGACGGCCTTGGCGGAGCCTAGAAATGGGCTTTATCTTAAAAAATACTATGCATGATTTTCAGCCAAGGCTGCTTATTGTATATTATTGTACAACTTTGCATAGTTAGGTATTTTTCTTATTGTGATCGGGTTTGTGATTAGTTTCTGTTTCTTTTGGTAGATGTCAATGGAATCTTCCACCTACATAGGATTCGCGGATGGTGCAAGCAGTCACACTCAACACTCAGCCTCTACTGCTTGGGTGATTTATACTCCTATGGGTCAAGTACTATCTTCAGGAGGTGTATGTCTACAGCCATCTTCCAACAATGTTGTTGAATACAGCATCGTTATTAAGCTTCTACAGGATTCCATTCTACATGGCGTTCTATCTCTTGAGGTGCATCTTGATTCGGAGTTAGTAGTGTCACAGCTCAATTGTTTGTACCATGTTAGAGATCTGATGTTATTGAGAAGTTTCTTGTGTGTGAGATTGTTAGAATGGTAATTTGACAATATAACATATATACACATTCCAAGAAATAATAATCAAGTTGCTTACTCATATGCTAACTATGTGTTAGATTGGAATTTGTTTCATTCATAATAAATTAATCACAAACACAATTTTTACACATGTAAATAAATAAATCGATCACCATAATTTTTTTTATATATACATCAAAAATGTGATAATACATAGTGTCATGATACAAAATTGGGGCTTTTAAGCCACCATCATATAATACACAGTCATACAAAATGTATACACTCCTAGGTGTCTAATCCTGTGTAGGAGGAGGAGGGTTGTGATCATGGAAGGTCACTACATCTCTAGCTAGCCATCAGAATAAACGCACCCATGCGTGTGGTACACCCACCACCTGCCGCTGCATGGCCTTAGGCAAGTCCTCGACTTGCGCCATGGGAACTCTATGAGTCAGTCTCCCAAAGTTGGTATGAATGCTCTGAAGCATTCGCTCTGCATCCACACCCGTGATCTCATCTCCTCTTCCCCTTTGTCTATAATGAGGGAATCCCTCTGGCATCCATGGTCCCACATCTGCACACAAATGGTAGATGTCACTATGTATTGTCGCACAAAACATGTCTTTTTTATTCCATATAATCAAGAAAACACAAAAAAATTAAATAACTCAAAAAATTAAAAAAGAGTGAGGGTTGAGATTCGTTACCTATATCGCCATATGCCGATCCTGGTGGTAGTGGCATGTCCGGGTCCCCACAAAAATCTATCCCTGCATAGGAGTAGTCATCGATGGCAACTATCTGTCATCGCCACCATGGAAAGAAGTCAGCTGGATATGGGTTGGCCACCCTACCACCCCCCAGTCTATGCATAGCATCTGCCCAACATCATTGGGCCAGATCTTGAACCCCGTGGAGAGGAACAGCCAGTCTAGGGCTCAATCCTAGAACACGCTCAAAGAAAAACATGCTCAAAATATTGTTGAACTCGAAGTTCCGCACCCTGCTTGTCTTACACTCACCAAGCTAGTGTTTCATGTTGCTCAGTGGTGTAGTACTCCAGTCGTAATTAGTGGGTCTCATGCACTCCACTACATAGAACATCAGAGGTCGCGAGGCCTGGTGGAGTGATGCCAAGATGGCTATCCTGCCTAGTGTCAATAATATGGCCTTTAGGCCCATCACCTGTATAGCATTGGTAGGGACCTGACTCCCCACCTTCTTGGTGTCTGGATAACAGTACATTGCAATGTACTTGTTGATAGTTAGGCCACCCCCTGGCCCACCATGGGAACGAAGGTTCACCACCTCCCCTCATTTAGAAAGCCTTGTGATAAAGTATATGTCCTCTACCTCTATGGTGAGGGACATCCCATCAATATGGAAGGACTCCGAGTATGGATCCCAATAGTCTACCAGCATCTGTAACAGTCTTGGTTTGGCCCTCAAACCACCAAGACACCAAAACTTGTAGATTCTACATGCACGTAAAGCTTGTTGAGCCATTAAGTCACCCCTTACTGCTTCCTCTACTTCACCATGCTCACGCTCTCTCCACTCTACGACCATCCTGCACAAAATATTGGAAATTTTCCCATTAGTTTATTGAAAAAACCATATGTGTGGCCTCGTATGCAACTGTTTTCAAAACAGTCGTGTATGTATGTGGGTTCAAGGCCATTTTCCGCGTATATCCAGCCCTATACACAGAAAAAACCTTGATTTCCATGCGGGCCGCAACGCTCATCTTGGGTTGGCCTAGAAACCTGATTAGGCCATGGAAATTCATAAAAATTATATCAAAATGCAAGAGGAGAGCATGAGTAAATACCTAGAAGAAACGGTAGTGAATTCCGCTGGCTAGATCGCCTGGAATTCGCTGTTGAAAATCAGAGCTCAAATGGGTAAAAGTTTCAAATGATTTATATTTTTTACTATTTATAGAAATTTTTCAAATATTTGAAAATTTTTACCCCCTTTTCTATATTTTCGACATTTTCTAACCATTTTGGACCTTTTTTGACATAATTTGTGATGTAGAAGACCTTTTTCAGTGCCGTTTCAGCGATTGGATTGACCCATTCATGTCGTTCTTAGGTATCATGTCTAAACTGGCATATAGGTTAGGTTTCACCATTGTTTTCATTTTTCATGACCTTATGACCATCTCATCATGGCCTTAGGTACGAACCCACTCTATTATGTCATGGAACCTTCTTGTTACTTTAGAAGTGGTATGATATGAGTGGTAGAGCTTTACCTTCCATGGGTACCCTAGTTAGTGCCTTATTTGCATTTGGTGCCCATGTTGACGTTTTCTCCTTTAGGGTGTGGAAGTCCGTTGTATAGTACTACCATGACATTTCGCAAGAGCTTCATACTCCTCTTGACCTTATGCTGCCCTATTTCCCTCAGGACTCCCTTATGTCAAGTTGTGAATGCATTATCATGAGCTTTGCCTGTATTATTGAGCTTTATGCCAGCTCCCCTGACATTGTGTTTCAGCCATATAACCCGAGCTTGTCTCATGTCTAGCAATGCAGAGCCATTTTTTATATCCTTCGCAGCTTTATTCTCTTTTTACCGGGAGGGGATTTTCCCCTGAGTGTCGATATCCTACACATGTATCCTTACATTGAGCATAGCTATGTTCCACTACTTGGAACTAATGTTTTTTCCCTTGTGACACATCTCCTCCTAGTTTGTAACTATAAAGCTATTTTATTCTTTTTTCAAGCTTTTTAAATAACTGAAAAAGTCCCCCCAAAAAAAAATCAAAAAACCAAAAACCCGGACAAGGAAATATGTTATCTTTGGCAGCTGTCGAGTCATGTCACCTTTGAACAGAGCACTGTATATCACATCCATTGGTTGGGTTATAGTTTGACTTTAGGAGCTGTACTTGTTTATATGAGTTTATCTCCACCGACTGGTTAAGCTTCTAGTCCCTATGGAGCCTCTGTCGAGGCCTCTTGTGTCGCAGAGATGTCCCAGTTTGTATATTGAGTCTATGCTGCCTTCATTCAGTCACCATATGACGTTATGCTCTTGTTCGAAGGAATTTGAAACCTAAGTCGGTCATTCCTCGGTTATATTGACTTTGCATATCGGCCATTCCCAGTACAGTTACTGGTTCGTGCACCTTATGATCGGGTCCTTCCACATTATACAGCTTTGCTGAGTACCTCGTGTTGGATTATGGGGGATGCCTTAATGCCCTCCTTCCAACGGATTTCATCCCATCAAATTTGAATAATTTATTCTGGGATTGGAATCTAGAGTCATTTTGAGTGGCTTGAGACTTGCAGTCATCAGTGGTAGGTTCTCTCACCATCGACAGTTCTTGGGAATACATCAATGTACCCTGATCAATGGATCCTCTCAAGTGTTTTACCTCAACACATTTATTCACACTTGTTAGTTTGCACTCTAGTACCTTGATTCCCATTTTCATTATCATTGGGTGATCTCACATCTATTAACGATATACATTAATGATCGGTAATCAGACGATGGACTACTACGTTCGACCTCGACACCTCTATTCGCATAGTAGGACATGTACTCGTAGCGGTTTGTGTAGAAGACTTTCCATATTGGTGGCATCTCTTATATACTACCTCCTTGATCATGCCAATGTTCATGAGATTTCAGCTCTCGTGACTTGATTCCAGTATATGTCAGACATTTCCAGCCACTATGGAGATCTTGATCTATTATATATCTTCAGCTATTTTTGAGATCATGGTCCTTTGTATATCTTCATCATGGAGATTCTGAGCTATGTATATTGTACGTGGCGATGACCACATATGTGATATCATGTTTCATGCCTATTCATGGCCATTGTACTCTTATGTATCCGGGACTGCTATATGTATTTGCAATTGTACGCAGAGTTGTATTATTGTACTATGCTGATTGGGTGGCTGGTCTTCCATTTGGGATCCTTCATCACTCCACTTCTGGGATGGAATTATAATGTAATTCGGCCATCGTATGACCTCTCTGACCTCACACATTAGGGGGCATCTGTTATAGTGTATTTCACCACTCTAGGTGAATCACACTTTGTATGTCCTTCCCCTATCCCCTTGCAGACTCCTTAGACCCTATGGACCACTTTTTATCCTTTGATGTTTCCTTGATCATCCCTAAAAACATATGAAAAATGATACACACGACTTTTAAACCTATAAGCACGTATATACGCAGGTTTGACCATTAAAACCACGTACATCAGGATGTGTGCATAATCCAAATCCTTTTGGAATTTTCCTTGACATGGATCCGACTTATTTGACTCCTGGTATTCCCTATGCCTTGAGATCGCTCAGATTCGACCTTTCATTACCCCTTTGAAAAGCTATATAAGGAACCCCTTGGTACATTGAAGGCATAAGAGAGAATTGAGAGCAAAGAAACTATAGTCCATTGTTGCCGAAACTTATGCTTGAGTATGCATCCCTTTGTCCCTTGGAGCACTTTTGTGTTCTTCCCAAGCTTTCCTTTTCCTTGTGAGCTTGCTATCGAGAGATGGAGGATTGAAGTGGTGGAGGCCCAAGTGGGGGATTCAGTTTCTCTAGTTCGTAGACATGCCGTCAGAGGTTGTATCTTGTAATCTCTGATTTATATTAATAGAAATATCTTTTCCTGTCCAATAATGTGTGTTTGAATGCATATTTTATCCATGGGATTATGTCAAATGCTTATACATTATTGATTATATATGCTAGAATAGATATAACACCATGATATATAGAATGCTTGTATTGTTTACTTGTTGTTGAGGAAGTAATCTATCAATTCAAGCTGAAGTTGGAAAGCTCAACGGGGGTCTACTTTAACCGTCCAGAATAAGGTACGAGGTCTAATCCTTTAGTGTTAGACATTTAATTTCTATTGCATATTGGAAAGAATTGTTTTATGGAGTCAAGCTGTCTGTTGTGGTACCCCAAGCCATAGGAATTTCTCTCTGTAACAGCCCTTCCTCCCTACCAATCTCCTGGAGAGCTCTCAAACAACGCGTCCTCCGGACCCCCAAGCCTATTTCTGGTCTTCTTGGCTGAGAACTGGTTGAGCATGCAAATAGTAGAATAGTCCAATGAGTCAGTAAAACACCCTGCACTTAGCAGTAAGATCTTTTAGTTTAAAATTTGCACTAGATCACTCAGCAGTTAGCCCCTCAAACTCTTTCCACAATTCCCTTCCATTGAATTTCTTTGAATTACATTCACCTGAATGATCACTTCTCTAGAATGAGCAACCTTAGCTCTCTTCAATGGAAATTTTTATAAATATTGCCTAGGTATTTTGGGTCAGTTGTCATTAATTGAGCCATCTGCTCTGATTCCACTTTCTTGGGGAATCATGACCCAAAATGTGGGGAGGTTCCCACTTGCAACCATTGGAAGTGGTTTGCGGATGCTGCCATATGTCAGTTTTCTCTCCACCCAGTCTCCTCCACCAATTTGACCAGTAAACACTCTTTTAACAGCTCTCCTAAGTTGTTGTCTCCTCCTTTATTTATTTATAATTAAATTATTCAGAATTACATTAAATATCCTTGACTCTCCTGAGTCATCAATTACAACTTAACATAAAATTTAACATATTGTCCTCAAATAAAATTAAATAATATAGAATTGTTTTTTTTCAAAATTGGGGCATGTGATAAGATTTTTCTCTTGTGGTTCAACGAATAGGTTCAGGGGTCCTAGAGTAAGTAAGGTTTGACTACTATAGGAGTTGGCTGGGAGGAAGAACAAATTCAGTTCTGTTTTCCCAACAGTGGTGTCAGGTTACTTGCTGAATTTATTGATTGATTAGTTTTGATATTTACAGAATATGTTTATCATCCATCTTTTAGTATTCTTTTACTTTTATTAAGGATACATTCTTAGTTTATAAACTGTAAATAGTCAAATCATTTATGTATAGAATGTAGAATCGCAAATCTCTTTTACATTTATAAATTGCAATGGTAAATTAATCTTCTCTATATTGTTTTTCTATGTTAAGTTATTCCAACTATAATCAAACTCTGTAATGAATAAATCTCAAATTTAACAGCCAGGGTGAGAGAGTCTTCGCAGAGATCTACTCTTTGTTTTAATTTACAATTTATATAACTTTACAACTAACTGTTTAAAGAATGAATACATTAGAATTATTCATTTTACATACAGTAATCACAGATATTTTAAGTAGAGTCGAAAGGATTCATTTCTGAATAATATGTATAAGCTAGATACAAAAAATTAACCCTTTGTATAAACAATCAATTAAAGAAATCAAATAAGACATAGAATGTTTTCTAAAGTAAATCACAATATATATGAAAAGCAAACTAATCGTATGAACTGAATGCTTTCTACACAAAAAATCCTGAACTCTGTTGTAAAATTTCAAACTATATTACAGCCTCTATTTTCAGGCTTGCATACCCAAAAATAGATCGAGTTGGATAAAGTTTTAGTTACAAAAAGTAACCATGAAATCAATATATAAGCAACGGTCATCTAATTAAAGATCCGAGTTTCCAAATCATAGAAACATTCAAATGGAATCAATATCCAAAAATTATAGTCGTACAGTTAAGATTTTCCACCCTTTGATTTACAATCGATTTATTTATATTAAGCAAATTAGAAAACTGTGAAATATATCATGTTTTTAAATCCAATATTTCGAATATACAAACTAAAAACAAAATCGCAAAGTTTTTCCATAAATAAAACCACATAACAACTACTACTATGTCAAACCATGAATGATAGAGGGTGCGAAGTCTTTCAAGTAACCAATGGATCTAAGTATAGACCCATTAAGGGGTATATCTATATACAAAACTTATATTAGAACTTCCTTAGTGGGTGAAAATCCCTTTCTTCCCATAAAAATCAAAACATCTCAACTAGGGAACCTAGCTTAATTGCAAACCAAACGAAGGAATACTTTGTATCTCATTGTTGATCCAAGTGTACAGTCTATAAGCCACACTATGCTATTTTTAATATGCACATGGACCTATGGGAATTAGTATAACCATGATAATCTAAATTTATATACTTTTTTCTTATGAATAGAGTACAAAGTAAATCCCTCACCTCTAGACAGAGAAGAATGACGCTCAAGAAGAGGTGACCCTGTCGTCGTTCTCACCTGGATCGTGCTTGATAGCCTGCATCCACATATGAGTATTGTTAAAAGTCTATATTTTAAATGATAACATGTTTTTAAATAAATACCGCACATTGTAACAATTACCTTGCAATACAATTTTGGACCGTAAGGGTGAATCCAAGCTCACCCAAAGCTTCGATGGCACCCTAATTTCACCTCTCAACAGAATGAAAGAGCTATAATAAACCCTAGTTAATAATGAATGTAATGATTTAATTATTGAATCAGAGAGGAATATTACCGTGCTAGATGTGTAGAGGGCCAAGGGTCGACTCCTACTGACTCTCTCTTATTCCTTTGTCAACAATGTTTCAAACTAAGAAAAACCTTTTAAACAATTTGGAGAGTAAGATAGGAAGTATTTTCATCCTTACCTGTTAAATAAATCCTTACATGCTGCAAATCCTCCTCCAGAACACGAAGGAAGGTGTTTGGGCTTACACTTAAACCACACAATGAGCTATGGAAGTCTGCGACTATAATGGTGGCCACATATTCCATTAACTACTGATAAATCTTTAAACAAAATAAAAAATTATATATTAAAAACTAAACACTCAATAACAGACCGCAAAGGGAAAGTATGGTTGCAGCTTAGCCTATGGAGTGGTTGATCATCAAACTCCAACCTCCATTAACAGTAAACTAGACAAACCAAATGAATTCTCATGACAGTTTGAATGCCACACTAAAAACCCTACAAAAACCTTTGAATCGGATCATTGAAAAATGGAGTTTTGGGGTCAAACTTCTTCCCACAACGCATGCGCAATAACCATGCCATTAAATGTGCATGGCTGGATTGTCAACTCATAGCCAGGTTCATGACAAAAAAAATTAATACAAGCTATTAAAACTTATGTCAAAATATCATAACATTGTTGACATCCACTTGTATCCCCATGGACACACCAATATATACATAAAACTTTATATTATAGCTATCACCCTCATGGTTTGGAAACCCTGCGGGATAGGACTTTAAACCATGTCTTAAGTCTTATGATCGCTACAAGCCATCCAACATTTCTTAAAACAACTGCCATCATGCTAATAAACAATATATAGAGCTCGAATCATATAAAGGTTAACAAATATAGTTAGGACTAAGCCCTTAGGTGTAGGATTATATGCTAGAATTCCAAGCCAACATATTATTAAACAAAAGGACTTAAAATATCACCTTGGAAAGGCTACGACTACTAGTAATATTAATCCTCCCTTGACCATACTCTCTATTTAGATTATTTAGCTTAACTTAGGAACCTTAACTAATTATTTGGGTCCACTTGGACTAACGAGGCCACATGTACCAGTCACTAGAGTGTGGGGAACACTACTAGAGGCTAACTGCCACTTACACCATGTGTATGCATCAGTTTGGGAACCTCCTAGACTAATCCCTACATTTTAGGAGCCACTAGGAGTCTCGACACCAACCTACATCAGTTAGTTGGAGTTAGTAATAGCTAGTCTTAGTTATCCTCCAGTTACTTTCACTTAGTTCACAAACAGTTAGCTAGCCCTAGCTATGCATGGCTAATGCATGGAAGCATGTGGAGTAGGCACCTTTTCCCACCTACCACACTCATTTGCACTGAGTTAACTAGCTATTAGTGATTGATTAAGTTGGTTGGACATATGAGAGTTGATTTGTTGGACTCCAATATTGATTGAGACACCACGAGTTAGATGGTTAGTTAGATACAGTCACATCTAGTGGATAGATTCGAATCCATCCCTAATTGATTCGAATTCTTTTCCTATGTAAACTATTGTGACACGGGATTTAATTAATATGAATGATACTGTAAATTCTTGAGCAATACACATTTGTTTTCTGTGTGGTTTGATTTGTTCAGTTTGTATATTCATACTCCTTTTACTACAAATATTATTAGAACTATTTTCTTGAATATCTAAATGGCACAACAATTCTAACATGGTATCAAAGCCTTCTCAAGTAGGTTTCATGTTTGGTTCTCTCCATTGAACATCAGAAGCAGTTGGGTTTCCACAAAAGTCCCCTATGATTATTTGCTAGCTCTGAATTTATTCTGAGCAGTGGAGAGGGCCTGACGGACCTTGAAAATATGTTCATGTCGAGAGCAAAAGAATGATTCTAACTTAGTTCATATGTTTTAGTTTTTTTCACTGAAAATTGATAGGTGCTACATAGCTTGTATGAAGTTTTGTGATCTTTGAACCAGAGCAATTATGAATTTTCAATCTCCTACACCTCAGATCCTTACAACTTCCAATTATCTTGATTGGAGGATTGATATGCAGGTATCCTTGTGCCAGCATGGATACCTCAGGCTAATACAAGGAAGGGAGGCGGAGCCTCATCAACCAGTTGAAAAGAACAAGTTTTTGAACCATTGTGATGAAACATTCGGGTACTTATGCACTCATATATCTAGAGATATCCTCTTCCACCTAGAAGGATTGAGGACTCCCAGAGAATCCTGAGAGAAGCTTGAGATATTGTTTAACAAACAATATGAGCTTCGGGGACACACTCTGGAGAATGAGCTGGTATCTTTACATCCCAGCAAGTTTGATACTATTGAGCAATTCTTTACTAAATTCAAGTCTCTTGCACTTCAATGCAGACAGTGTGGAATAGAATGGAAGGATAAGAAAAATGTCCTCTCCATGCTCAACAAAATAGCTCCTAAGTATTATGTATTTGTTTCTATATTTCATTCCAAGCAAAATGGATTCCCTGACTAGAAAATTCCTTCATTAGATTCCTTTTTTGAGTCCTAAATCAAGGAGCAAGACAAGTTGATTCCGATGGGAGTCATCAAGACCTACAAAGATTAGGCTCTCCTAGTTTATGACTCTAGCAAAGCGCAAGCCAAAGGAAAATCAAAGAATAAGGAGCCAAAAGCAGCTGATTCGAAGCCTAAATAGAATCAACAAACTTCCGAAGGGGCCTCCTCCTCTAAGAAAAAGAAGTTTGAAAAGAATTTATGTCACTATTGTGAAAAGGGTTACCATATTGAAGATTATTATATGAGGGAGCAACTTGATGACATGTCTTCTCTTCTCAAGCAGCATAACATTGCTCCCCCACAGAGAGCAAAGAATTATGACAATGGACATGAAATGTGTCATGCTTTGAAAACAAGAATACCTCAGTCTACAACCTATTTGATTTATTTTCGAGCCTCCACTGACATGGTTTCCTCAAAGGATATTTTATCCTCTCTCAACATCAAAGAAGGGCCCACTATTCACATGGGAGATGATTCCCAAATTCCAGTAGCAGGAAGAGGCACCATTAGAACGAAGCATGGTGTGTTCAGAGATGTCCTATATGTACCCTCCCTTGCAGATAATCTATTGTTTGTATATTAGATGACTCACACCGACTCACCTAAGAAAGTGTTTTTTGGACCTGACTCAGTAAAGATCACAAAAATCTCAACTGGGGAGATTGTAGCGAAAGGAATTGTTGATCATGCCTCCAAGGCATATATGTTCTCTCACTTCATGCCATTCTTAGTTCCAACATCACCACATCTTCCATTCGAAGATGATGAAGGTATAAACATTCCTTCACTTCCTATTGCAGATTCAGTTTCTATTCCTGACATTTCATATTCATATTGAGAAGAGGAGGCATCCCAGAATGATCGAGACATTGAGATTACACCTCAAAGGGATATAGATCCAAATCCATCATCTACCTCATTTCAACAGCCTAAATGGTCTCAGTAGCTCATAAAAGTGATTGGAGATGATGTTGGGGATCCATGTGATAAGAGAAAAATGAGGTCCTAGTATTAGAACGAGAGTGTTGCACTATCTCACACAGATCCTCTTCTTCTTGAGAGGTGTTTTATGATTCTTCGGTAATATCCTCAATCCTTCAAGGAAGCTTTCCATGATCCTAGATGGTAGGAAGCAATGGCTGAGGAGTTTGATTTGCTACATGAAAATAAGACCTAGGAACTTGTCTCCTTACCTCTAGGAAGGAAGATGGTTCAATGCAAATGGATCTACAAAACCAAGATAATTGTTGATGGAACCACAACCAAGTACAAGTCTTAGTTTGTGGAAAAAGGATACTCTCAAGTTCAAGGCTTGGACTACAATGAAATATTCACTCTAGTAGCGAGAATGGACTCCATCAGGCTGTTCTTGGCTATTGCTTTTTTCCAAAGGATGTGAAGAGTGCCTTCCTCCATGGTGATTTGGAGGAAGAGATATATATGAAACAACCTGAGGGGTTTATTTATGATCCTTCCTTACTCTGTAGACTAAGGAAATCACCGTATGGACTCAAACAATCCCCAGTGGCATGGTACTCCAAGATGGATGCCTTCCCCATCTCTCAGAAGTTCAAAAGGTGCAAATTAGACTGCAATGTCTACATGAATAAGAAAGAGGGGTTATTGCTTCTAGTTGTATTGTATGTGGATGACTTGGTCATTACTAGCAGCTCTATTATTGGATTGAGCAACATCAAGTATGCTCTTAACAAAGCATTTTCTATGACTGACTTAGGATTGTTAAGACAGTTCATTGGTCTCAAAGTAATTCAATAGAATTCGGGAATAATTGTCTCACATTCTACGTATTCGTCAGACATGCTTAAGAGATTCCACATGGAGGATTGCAAAGGAAACCCCATGTCCCTTTATATCAGGCATCAGGCTTGAAGAAGGTGGTTCCACACCCTTGATGGACAACACTCTCTACAGACAAATCATTGGGATCCTTCTGTATCTCACACATTCGAGACCAGACATATCCTATGTTGTGAGTGTTGCTGCCAAATACATGCATGAGCCACATGAGCTGCACTGGAAGGTAGCAAAGAGGATCTTGCACTATGTGTAGGGTACTATATATTATGGGATTCACTATGCAGTTGGAGCACAAATGGATCTCACAGGATTTATAGACTCAGACTGGGTAGGAGATGGAAATGACAGGAAATCCACCTCGGGTTTTGTATTCATGATTGGAACTGGGCCAATTTGTTGGTCCAGCAAGAACCAAGCAATACTTGCACTCTCTTCAATAGAAGCAGACTATCGTTGAGTTGTGAATGCAACTATTCAGGTAGTATGGCTACATGGAATCTTGACAAAGTTCGGGATTGAGGCTTCATCTACAGTGGATATTTATTGTGAAAACCAAAGTACAATCAAAATTTCTAGTGATCCTATTCAGAAGCATAGGACAAAGCACATAGAGGTTCACATGCACTCCATTCAGGAACTAGTGCATGACAGAACCATCACACTACCCTACAGTCCTCAAAGGATCAGATTCCAGATATTTTTACCAAATAGTTTCCTGAAAAGAGATTTTCCTTTCTTTGGTCTCTTTTGGGAATTAAGGATTGATTCTCAATTCCTATTTTGAGGAGGATTTCTCCCAAGAGGTTTTCCCTACCTCAGTTGTATTATGCAGCATCCCTGTCTTTTTAGATTGTATTTGGGTGGCCTATGGTCTTGTTACCAGGGCCCACAATTGTCCATGTTAGGATTAACAGGGGTTATTATGATTATTAATGCTCCCTTGACCATATTCTCTATTTAGATTATTTAGCCTAACTTAGGAACCTTAATTAATTATTTGGGTCCACTAGTATAAGGTTGAAGAATGGATCCTGGGTATAAATAAATAATTTTGAGTAAACAATTACTCTAGCAAGATGAAAGACCGTCTATCCATTTACAACTTGAATGGAAAGACAGCCAAGTGGTGGAGAGACCTTAAACATACTAATAGGGATGAATTAAAGGATATCACATGGATTACTTTCAACAAAATATTCTAGGAGAAGTACATGTCCAAAATATTCTTTGACAGAAAAAAAAAGAATTCCATGAATTAAATATGGGCTCCTTAACTATGGATGCCTTTATCAACATATTTTTAGATCTGCTGCATTATGTACCTTACATAAAATACGAAAAGGTCAAGATGAAACAATATTTGGGATGTATCCCTCCAAATTTCAAGAGAGAATTGAGTTTGACATGCCCAAAACTCTAGACACCACTTTGCACAAGGCTACAAGTTGTTATGAACATGGAAAACTGAGACATGAAAATGTGAACAGAAATCGAGATAGATTTATGTCCTTTTAAGAAAACCGAAAACCCAATTTTAGGTCATCGCCATTGTCACATCCCCATCCCTCAGATCGGTGAGGAGGATGCGACGAACACCAAATATAGCAGGGGAAACAGCCCCATGAACATATACAATCCATCAATGCTGAAAATTAAACTTACAAGCATACACAGATGCATAATATTCAATTATAATTCATTTGAAATTAATATAAAGCGGAAGCAACACCTATACATTTCCAGCATTTAACATGTTCATCATAATTCATAGAACAATAGATATAATTGCAGAGATGAAATAACATCAGCACTTATCTTTTGACGAAGAATTCACCCGCAACCAGCTATGTCGCTGCAATGTTCCACCCAACCATAGGCCAGCTTGCTCATCAATCTCTCAGCAATGCTGCCATCCCCGAGCTGGGCATGATTCCTCAAGGACTAAGGAGACAATGCAGGCTTACACATAGCCAAGGGGACACAAAACAACCAAACCAAACACTGCTGGGTTTAACATGCCTTCAACAAGTGGCCAAGCCAGCACAGTCCGAAGACCAACCACTGCATACCCGCAGCAATCAAACCCTTCACAGCCCTGTGAAGAAAGAAAAACAACCAGGGATAATCCCAACAGAAGATGAGGCACAGCTCAAGCCCACAAGGCAACACAAAGTTGTTCTTGTCCCTAACATGGCCAAAACAACTCAGCTGCAACCCAAAACCAGGGTACTTCAGCAGCTCAATTTCACAATAAAAATAGTGGCAACAATCCATAGCCCATAGTGGATAAGAAAGAGAACTCCCGGCATAACCATGGGAGACTCGGCAATGACTATGGCCATAAACAACCCCAACTCACAGTGCCAACGATGGCAGCTATACACAATCCCAAACAGTAGGGAAACTCAGACGCATACCACTGCAGAAAACGACTCAATACGAAAGAATAGCAGTCCAAAATGCAATTGGACACCACAGCCAACCAAAAACGTGGGGAAGACAATAGCCCCAAAACACAATCAGTGAGCAAGGCTCACAAGTGGGAAAACGAACCCAAACAGTCTGTGCATGAGTGCAACCCGCACCAGACCACAAAACGCCAAGGAGACTTACCCAATTCCACTCTGTGGAAAACGTGAATGACCACAGGTAACAGCTCTCCTCCTGTCCACGTGAGATTCAGCAGATCCTCTGCCTGTGCGTGAGGATGAGCAAGAATCCCACCCCTATGCGTGAGGAAAAACAAACAACAGCCTCCACAAGAGGAATGAACAGACCACGAACCTGCGCGCGAGCAGGAAACCGACCACCATCGTGAAGGTTGAATCCCAGCTGTGTAAGCAAACAGGCAGTGGCCTCTGTGCATGGATGAACAGTAGAACACTCAGTGTGGGGAGGACGAACCAACAGGGTGAGAATGGAGTCATGGGTGGTGTGTGGATGTGGGTAAGGGACTGACAGTCCTGCCACCCCACTCCCAAAGGCAATAACTGCCCTCAACCACTCAGCCATCACTCCTCAACCACCAGCTGAAGCATTAAAGAGGTTGACAAGGTTGGATGAGACAAGAAAAGGTGGCAAACAAACAAAGGTGGCAAAACATGGGTTTTTCCCCCATAACCAAGGTTTGACATCCCCCACCCCTTATCCTTTGGAACCATGCCCTTTTCATTCAATGTTGCACTGCCGTAGCTGGTTGTGGTTTATTTTAATTGATGTGCGTGTTTACATGATGCCAACCATAATGTGTCGGATAGCACGATATACCATTGGCAACTATCCCTTTTGCCGAAACATACACAACCAAATCGATGGTGGGGCTTTTTCCTTGAGCTCCTCACCATGATTAATTACAATATATACATCATGCAAAAAGGGTCAAAACCGGGGACATTATATCCATACAAAAAATAGAACAATAATTTCCCACCTAAAAGAAATTTCAATAGACTTGGTGCATAGCCAAATGTGCCCGTAACAAATGCCAATAGATTGGCAGTAAACAAAGGAGCCAAGGCTTCCATGCTGTAGGTTAGATACTAGAAATATCAAGGGCCCCATTAATTCAAAGATTTCCCAAATAAGACAGAGAGTCCTACACAAATTACAAGAAAACCCAATAGTAGGAGACATGGCTAGGACACATAGGATCCATGCATCACTTGACGACCGACATGCATACCATTAGGCCACTATGGTCGAGATAGAAGGTAAAATTTCGAATGCATCTATTTCAAGTTTAATTGATCCTAGTGATTTCTTAAGCTATGTTTCCCCCAATATTTTCGACACATGTAAACTAAACAAAGAGAAACATGAGAAGTCGTTTTTGGTACAACTAGACACTAGTACAAAAAGGAATGTTTCAGAACTAGTAAAATAATGTGAGATAAACATGAATTGTTTTCCAACTAAGGTAGACTTAAATATCTTATGCTTAGGATCGTACAATGTACTTATAGGCATGGACTGGTTGGAACAACACCATGTCGTTCTTGAATGTTTAAACAAGTCAATATTATGCATCGATAGCCAAGGGAATCAAAGAAATATTCTAGGAATACCCAAGAAGGTTTCTGATAAATAGATATCCACCCTAAAATCAAAGAAATGCATAAGGAAGGGATGCAAACTTTTTACAATTAACATTCAAAACATAGAAGCCGAGATAGAACAAGAAATTGAAGACTTTTCAGTTATTGTAGAATACAAAGATGTATCTCTCTAGGATATACCGGGACTAGCACCCAAGCAGAACTTAGAATTTCCCATAGAATTAACACCAAGGTCAGTACCGGCTTCAAAATCCCCATACCGCATGAGCGCAACAGAGTTGGTGGAGCTCAAAATACAGTTACAGGAATTGATAGAGAAGGGTTGCATATGACCTCGTGTGTCTCCCTGGGGAGCACCTATAACCTTGCTAAATAAAAAGGACGGTACAATGTGAATGTGCATCCATTATCGATAGTTGAACAAGATGACCATAAAAGACTGTTATCCAGTCCCTAGGATCGATGACTTGTTCGATAAAGTAAAAGGAGCAAATATATTTTCGAAGATCGACTTGCAATCCGGATACCACCAAGTAAGGATCTGTGATAAATACATACACAAGACTGTTTTTCGGACTTGATATGGCCATTATGATTTTGTGGTAATGCCTTTAGGGCTAACCAACACACCGGCTAATTTTATGTGCATGATAAAAATATTTTTAGTAAATACTTGGATAAGTTTGTATTATTCTTTATAGACGATATACTAATTTAGTCAATGAGTAGGGAAGAACATGAGGAACATCTCGGAATCGTATTACGAGTATTATGAGAACACCAATTTTAATCCAAGTTTAGCAAGTGTGATTTTACAAACCACAGATACAATACCTAGGTCATATCATTTTCGAAAAAGGGATAGTCGTTGACCCAGAAAATATTAAAGCCATTGAGGAATGCCCTACCCCTACTTGTATCACAGAGATTAGGTCATTTCTGGGATGAGCGGGTTACTAGCGAAAGTTCATTGAGATATTTTCAAGGATTGCTTGTCCCCTGACCACCTTATAGAAGAAGGAAAACAAATTCTAGTGGATGACCAAATGTGAAGAAATATTCCAAAATATAAAACAAATTTTGACTACCAAACCTATACTACGAATTAAGGATCCCGATTGGGATTTCATTATTTTCAAATATGTGAGCAAAGAAGGACCTAGTGGATTCCTCATGCGAAATGACTATGCAATCTGTTATGAATCACGAAAATTAAAGGAACACGAACAAAACTAACCCACACACAATTTTGAGCTAGTTTCCATCATCCATGCCTTGAAGACGTGGAGGAACTACCTCGTGGGGAATAAGTTTCTATTAAATACAAACAACATGAGTATAAATTATTGATTCGATGAGCGAGGTTTAAATTCCAGGTAGGCCATATGGTTGGCCTTCCTTAGCGAGTACCACTTCGAATTAAAGCACAGAAAAGGAAAGGAAAACAAAATCATTGGTGTTTTAAGTCGACAAAATCATATGTTACATGAGGTAACCTTGAGTCAACCCTATTCCGAATTGCATGATAGGATTAGAATGACAAGCAGGATTGATCATTTCTATGTCAATATCCTTAAAAATATTCAGGAGGATAGGTCATTTTTTCCTCCTTGTTGTGAATATGTATTCCTCTATGCATACATAACCTTGGTTTAGAAGTTTAAAAATTTAATCTCTTGATAAAAATACTTTCTTTAAACAATACACTCAACATAGGGTTGGTTCATAGTACTTCCAAACAAAATTTCCTCATGTATTAGTTCATAATGAACTAAGTAAGCCCAAGTTCATAAAATTCCTTCATACCATTTCGTTGAGTCGTTCTTTAAATGCAACCACTCGTTTCCCTTTAGAAGCAAAGGTAAGTTAGCCACAACATTTTAGCTTAAACGAGACTAGGTTATGTGTGAAGTCAAACATCAATTATAAATGATTATGAAGTAAGTAGACAGGATAGAAAAATAAACACTAGTGCAGTATACAAGAAACATCATTATATAATCAAAGACATAAATATCACCGTAAGAAAATAAGCCACCATGTATTAATCAACGAAAGAAATCCAGATCAAGAATACAAGTATCTTTCTTAATAATATTACATAGTGATGAAGTTAATTTTATATTAAACTTAGACATTAATGATGTTATTAACCCATACAAAAGAAATATTTTCGGATTTAAGGGACATTACATTGATTAGTTTACAAAATATATAAATGTGAATTTGATTAATGGAAAGGGAAATGGATTGGTACATTTTAATTCTAGTTGAAAGGAGGAAATAATTGTTCTTAAGTTATGGGAAATTATAGTTATTACTCAAAATGTAATGTTTTTTTTTGTGGAAATTGAACCCAAGCAGTAGAACAAATACACTCACAAAATTGCTAATCAAACATGCAAAATTCACAAAAAAGGGGACTAGAATTGGAGCATAACACAATCCTGTATTGAATAAGTGTACATCGTCCAACCTCATCAAGTAATAGATTGGAAAAATATATAATTACATCAAATATTTGAAATCATAAGGATTTTATTCGAATGGTCAAAAAGTAGGTTTACTAAACTAGTCAAAAACCCCCATAGGTTCATAAATCACTTTCCTGATCTGTTAAGATGCTCACGAATTGGATGAATTGGATAATTAAGTGGATAAGTGATGGAAAGATATCAGATCCATTCTTTTGGATGGAGAAAAATAAGGAGGATTGTTAAGGAAAAAAACAAGGGAGTTTCTCCTAGAGTGGCTTTCCCCTTTTTCCTTAAAACTGTTGAAAAGCAAGGCAGCTTTGAGAAAAAGTAGAACTACATTTTTACTATTCTATAATTATAGTAGAGTTTCCAAGAACGATTCTAGGATGTTTCTAAATTGCTCCTTAATCCAATTTTTGCATTTGTTGACTTCTGGGTGCAAGTGGATGCCAACTAGCATAGTAAGGAATCTCAAAATCTAGGAATAAGACAAAATGATTAATTAATCTCAAATATGGGTAAATATGGGTTTTATTATTCTAAAACCCCCCACACACCCCCATATTAAGCCTAAATTTATGAGTAAATATCAGAAAAATAAAGGGCCTAGCAAGAAAGCTTAGTCACCCTTTACATACTGCTTGTCCATACAACCAAGGAAAGAGACAAAACCACCAGGGGAAAATACTCCCTTAAACATGGATATGAACAGAATTTTGGAATTCTTATTATCAATCATAATTCACCACATGATCAGTAATCCCCAGTAGTGATTTGATATTAATGAATTTCTTCTTATAAAACACCTTGGTGAAGATGTCTGCTACTTGCTCTGAAGATGCGCAATAGAGTAGAGAAATGGTACCATCATGCACAAGATCCCTGATATAGTGCATATGGATCTCAATGTGATTGGTTTGTTCTCTTTGAACTAGATCATTGCAGATTCAAATGGTGCTTTTATTGTCACAATATATGACAGTGGAATTCTCTAATTCGATCCCACATTCTCCAAGTATCCCCTACAACCACAAACATTGAGTAGCTTCATTTACAACTCCTATATACTCTTCCTCTATAGATGAGAGTACTATGGAACCCTGCTTCTTACTTGACCAGATGATTGTTCCATATGAAAGCATGAACACATATCCTGAAGTAGACTTTTGATCCGTGTTGTCACCTACTTAATCACCATCAGTAAATCCAACTAGCTCTAAGTCAGATTTTGCTACATAGAAAATCCCATGAGTTATTGTTCCTTGATCAAAGTTTAGGATCCTCTTAGATTCCATCCAATGGATCTTATAGGGATGATCCATGTATGTGGAAGCCACACTAACATCATAATATATGTCAGGTCGAGTATATGTAATATAAAGCAAACACCCAATCAACTGCCTATACAATGTGTTATTTATCGAAGGATAAGAACCTTCTTCTTCAATCTTAACTCGAGAAAGGAATGGAGTATTTCTTGGCTTGCAATCCTTCATGTTTAACATTTTGAGAAGATCTAAAGCATACTTGTACTGATGAACTTTGATTCCATGATGGGATTGAGCAATTTCGAGACCCAAGAATTGGCTCAACCATCCCAAATCTGTCATAGAAAAGGCATGGTTCATTGCATCCTTCAAGGAGGAAATATCTTTATTTGAAATTCTCATTATCAATAGGTCATCCACATATAAAACAATAATCATTAAAGAACCACGTATCAGCTTCGAATAGACTGTCATGTCCCCTCTCATCCACCAGAGAGGGAACACGATCATTACCGCTATCTAACCAATGTAGGAGCATCGGGCTCAAAGTTTGATCTATTCAACTCTGTCATAGAAATATATTACTTCCCAATAGTATAGAAATTGATTATGTCAGTGATCAATCCGACGATCTATGAAGAAAAATCTCAGAGGAGATCGAACGGTGGAGAAAATCACAATGAAAATCGACGGTAACAATTTGTTCTACATCTGGGAACATAACAACCATAGAGAAACAAACCACAAGAATCAACGATGTGGAAATCTTAATTTTGCAGAATCAGAGAAATATGGAAATTGTAGTCCTGCATTCTGCATCCCGCATTTCAAATTTTGCATCCCGCATCCTGCATGCAGAATAGACCATTGCGGAAATAGAGATTATGGAGCTGCATCCTGCATCCCGCATCCCACATGCAGAAAGGAGAGTTGCGAAGGGAAAATATATGGGGAACATAATTTACAGAAGGACATTTCCGCATTCTGTATCCCACAAGTTGCTGAAAGAAGAGTTGTGGTGTAACAAATTCAAATAATAACAACAAATAATAATAATAAACATCAACATATATATAAAATAAATAATAATATTTAATAATGTTTTTACGAAAAGACACGACTCTTAATGAAAGGGTATTCCGTCAAAATATAAATAACGGGTCCTCAATTATAATTTGGACTTATCCATCAATTTATTCATATTTTATTATCTACAGATATGTGGGTTATTTCAAAAATTACTTAATTGAGAATATCCAACTATGGATGTTACAGTGGTATCAGAGCTATACGGACCTTGGATAACATTATTTACACCTTGTGTAGATTTGGGTTTTCCAAAAAAATAGGACCTTTTCCTTAAAAAAAAATAAAAATTAAAATTAAAAAAGGGTAAAAGTAACCCCCCCCCCCCAACAAAAAAAGGAGGTAAAAGAAAAGAAAAGATAAAAGTTAAAAAAAGAAGAAGGTGAGAGTGAAACCACATGTGGTTTCTTAAAGTGGGTTTGGATTTGAATAAAAAATGTGCATAATAATAACTACAAAGAATCAAGTGAGATTTGAACCTAGGTGGGGAAGGTAACACTTATTCCTCCCAACCACCCAATCTACTCACATTTTACAAAACTATTGGAAACAAAAAAGAGAAAAAGAAAAGAAGACAAAAGTGAAGTAAAAACAAAGTCACAAACAATGGCACCTACATATTCGGAAATCAAGTCACATCTTTGAAACAACAGTGGACAAGTTAGAGCAATATAAGGTGATCAATAAAAGTATACAAGCTGACGTTGAGACACAAAAGCAGTTGAAAGAGTGGAGAGACAAAGAGAATCTTTGCTTGTGGAATCAAAATCGACAACTAGAACGAACCATAAGCAATAACAAGAAAATGTTATCTGATCAGGATAAAGAAATATCATGTTTAAAAATTCATTATCAAAACTTAGAAGACGAGATCAAAAAGTCAAACAATGACAACAAATCACCATATGGATGCGATAATGAATAGAAGAAGAAATAAAGCATCTAAACAAACTCATGATGGAAAAATATGATCAATTGGCGCAAGTCTGGATGAAGTTAGAAAATCAAGAAACAGAGTTACGTGATCATAAACAGCAAAAAGAAAAACTCCAGCAGTAGTTTGACGACAGTAAGAAGACACATAAGTTAGAACTGTCAAAATTCAACTAGGTGTTATCAAGCAATTCCGAAGAAATTTTTAGATTAAGAAATCATAACAAAACACTAGTCACAAAAATTAAGAAGTTGAAAAGTAGTCGGAAGACAGAACAATATATGGAAGACATTGAAGGAAAACTAAAAATGTGAATAAAATTGTTGTATTTAGAAGGCATAACGAAGATCTTAAGGAACAACTTAAGAAGACTGAAGATGACAGAAAATCACATGTAGAAGTGTTTAAGAAGTTTCAAAATGATAACATGCAATTAGAAAACAAGTTGGAAAAGATACAGAATGAAACCTTAAAACCTCAAGAGACGAAAATACAAATTTCTGCTCAGACCAATGCTAAAAAAATGACACTCTTAAAAGAAAATGACATTGTGAAAATTCCATATCGACACCCCAACCATAAAAACAAATATTGTAAAAAGTGGGAAATGTTGAAAGATAACGGTACCAATGTGATCAAATCTACTAACGATAGATCAATATGAAATGCCAACAGTCCACAATAGAGGATACCATTGCACAACAACAATGAGGATACTATAGACGAAAAACTTAGAACAAAACACGGTTCTGCAAGTAGGATAAACACACAGCACGCATGAACAAAATGGAATCAAGAATGATCAGAATGGACCACAACAGTTCAGTGAGAGCCAGATGATGGATTGGGCATGCACAATGAGGAAAATAACTAAAAACGTGAAGGATGGATGATCAAAACATCCCCCTGCTCCCCAAAACGTGAAGGAAGATGAAAATGTGAATGCATGAGGGAATGGGCATACTTTTTTTTGGGTGTTTCCTTTTGACACATGGATTTTCACCAAAATGGCTCAAGGTTAAGCATCCCCCCTTCCTTATCCTTAGGAAATCATGCCCCCATCGCATTATTTTTTGCATTGACATAGTTGGTTATGGGTTTTTAATTAAATTGTATATTTATATGATGTCCAAAATTTATACTGTGCTTGACTTAGCATCATAAACTGTAGGCATCAACCTTGATCACCTATACACAAAAAATCAATTAATGGTAGGGCCTTGGCCTTGAGCTCCTTGCCATGATTCCATACAATATTTACAGCATATATATTTAATGCAAACAGGGTCAAAATCGAGGAGTTAAATTTCCCTCCCCCTTCAACAACACTATCCTTAGTGCTTTACAAAATTGAACAAAAATGCTACATTGGTACTGCCCTTAGTGCTCTACAGAATTGAACAAAAATGGATGTGCCAATCAGATGGCATCCTCCAACTCCCATGTAGCCTCTTCAAGATTGGAGTTCTCCCATTGCACCTTTACCTTCCCTATGGATCGGTTCCAGAGCATTGTGACCTTTCTGTCAAGGATGCACATTGGCTAGATTTGGAATTCTTCCTCAGGTTCCACTTGAATCACATCCAAATTTATCACATGGTTAGGATCATGTACATATCTCTTAAGAAAAGAAACATGAAAAACATTATGATCCCTAGTGCTAGTAGGAAATTCAAGTCTATATGTAACTGGCCCTATTCTTTCAAGCACTTCAAATGGCCCACGGTATCTAGTTGACAGCTTGGAAAAACTTCCAAGCTTCAAGGAACACTTCTTTTCCCTCACTCTGAGGTAGACATGATCCCCAATAGTGAACTCTCTATTCACCCTATGCTTATCTGCATAGCTTTTATGTATGTCATGGGCTTCTTTTAGATTCTTCCTAATCTTTACAAGCTCTTGCTCCATCTCCTTAAGCACTTCAGGACCAAGCACAACCTTGTTCACTAGATTATCCCAAGTTACTGGTGTCCTACACCTCCTACCATACAAAGCTTCATATGGACTCATCCCCAAGGATGCCTGTTGTCCATTGTTATAAGAAAACTCTACCAAGTGTAAATAATCTTCCCACTTGGTTGGTTTGTCCATTACATACATACGAAGCATGTCTTCAAGCACCTGGTTAACCCCCTATGTCTGCCCGTCAGTCTGAGGATGGCAGGCAATGACAAAATTCAACTTTGTACCCAAATCTGAAAACAATCCCTTCCAAAAATTGGAAGTGAGCTTGACATCTCTGTCAAAGACTATTGCCTTAGGAAATCCATGCAATTTGAAAATCTCCTTCATGAATACCTTTGCAATGTCATCAGACTTATGCATAGAATTAACCAGTATAAAATGTGTTTCCTTTGTCAACTTGTCCACCAAAACCTGATGGAATCATGTTGTCTTCGAGTCATTGAAAATCCTGTAATAAAATCCATGTAAACAACTTCCCATTTCCATTTTGGAACTGGAAATGGTTGCAACAAACCTGCTGGGTGTTGATGCTCAACCTTCACCTGCTGACATTTCATGCACCTATAAATATATTCAGCCATGTCCTTTTTCATTCCTGGCCAAAGGTACTGCTTTCTAGCCGTAGCAATTATCTTCTGATATCTTGGGTGACCAGAATATGGAGCTTGATGGATCTCATCCATAACAACCCTCCTCAAATATACTACATTTGGAATATAATTTATGTTCTTATAAGTAAGGATTCCATCTTCTTCTAACTTATATCCCTCATACTTCTTTTTAAGGATTTTTTGTTGCAACTTGGCTTTCACTTGCACATACAATTCATCCTCACCAGCATGATTAACAATCTGTTGTCTCAGATTTGACTGGAAAATACTAAGAGATGCCACATGCATTGCCTACAACTTCCTGCTGAGTGCATCAACTACCTTATTCTCTTTTCCTTTTATGTGTTTGATTTCAAAATCAAACTCGCATAAAAAATCCAGCCATCTAGCTTGCCTAGCATTTAAAGTAGGCTGATCAAAAAAATACTTCAGACCAAAATGGTCTATTCTTAGCTCAAATATTCTGCCCATCAAGTAATGCCTCCACATCTTGAGAGCATGTACTATGGCTGCAAGTTCCAGATTATGAGTGGCATAGTTCTTCTCATGCTCCTCCAACTTTCTTGGCTCATAACATATTACGTGGTTGTCTTGCATAATAACTCCTGCAAGTCCTTGACCGCATGCATCAGTGCACACCACAAAATCTTTCTTTGGATCTGCAACTTTCAAGACTGGTGCACTTGTGAGAAGATTCTTCAACTGCTGGAAGCTTTCTTCACAGCTCGATGTCCATTCAAACTTTATCCCCTTCCATTGCAAAGAAGTGATGGCATGTGCAACCTTGGAGAATCCTTCAATGAATCTCCTATAGTATTCTACAAGTCCCATAAAAAATCTTACATCTGTTACATTTCTTAGAGTAGACCAATTCATAATGGCTTCAATCTTGTCAGGGTCCAGAGATATACCCTCTTCTGAGATAATGTGACCCAAATACTGAATTCTATCTTTATAGAAGTCACACTTGGTCAACTTTTCATACAACTAATGATCCCTTATCAATTGTAATGTCAATCTTAGATGCTCTTCATGCTCTTCCTCATTCTTAGAATAAATAAGAATGTCATCAAGGAAAACAAGAACAAACTTGTACAAATACCTGTTGAAGACACTATTCATAAGGCACATAAATGTAGTTGGTGCATTTGTGAGACCAAATGGTTCCACTACAAACTCATAATGTCCATACCTTGTCCTGAAGGTTGTCTTATGAATGCCTTCATCCTTGATTCTCACTTGATGGTAACCAGACCTCAAGTCAGTCTTGGAAATTACCTTTGCTCCTCTCATTTGATCAAAGAGGTCATCAATTCTAGGAAAAGGATATTTGTTCTTCACAATGGATTTGTTCAATTGTCTGTAATCGATACACAATCTGAGTGTACCATCTTTCTTCTTCACAAACAGGACTGGTTCTCCCCAAGGAGACACACTGGACCTGATATAATTCTTATCCAATAACTATTGCAGTTGCATCTTCAACTCTAGCATTTCTAGTGTACTCATCCTATAGGGTGTATTGGACACTAGTGTTGCTCCTGGCACAAGCTCAATTGTGAAGTCAATGTCTCTATTTTGAGGAAGCCCTAGAATCTCATGAGGAAAAACATCACTGAATTATTTCAATATAGGTAGTCCTCCAACCTAATAGTTTCATTCTCTTCTGCTTCCAAAACATGAGCTACATACACCCTGCAACCTTTCCTACAACACTTCTTCCACTGCATTGCTGAAATATGCCTCACAGAAATCACCTTTGGAATGCCTCTTACAGCTCTTGTGTTCCCTTCTTCATCCATGCATTCAAAAGTCTTATTATAGTAGCCGAGATTTACCCTATGAGATTCTAACAAATCCATTCCAATGAGAACATCATAGGAACCAAGTGGTAGAACATTCAATCCTACGCAAATGACTAATCCATTCATCACCAATGGGCATTTCTCTACCACTTCACTAACCTTTCTCTTAGTTCTAGTGGCTAGCTGAATTAACCATGATTTTCTATGCTTTACTTTCTTAAAAGAAAAAATCTCCACTACTCTAGGAGTAATGTAATTGTGAGTAGAACCGGGGTCAATCAAAATAGAAATAGATTTCTCAACAATATTACTGCAACTTCAACCACAGTTGACTGGTGATATTCCTGGAGATCCTCTAGTGATGCATAGATTCTAGGGATGGCCCTTGCTACTTGACCCATTGTTTCTACTTCTTGAATGTTGTAAGCTGTCCTTGCATTCTCATTCTCAAGTTGACAATTCCTGTGTATGTGGCGTCCTCCACATTTCCAACATTGGAGTGGTGTTGTGTTCTGTTGTAGATCTCTTGGCTCTTCTCCCACCACTCTAGCTAGCTACTTCTCAACTTGGGATGGTTGCTTCTATTGATTCCTGAATTTAGAAGGTTTGAAACCTTTTTTCCTTTGGTAAGACTTCTCATTATTTTGGTCCTTCCATGTCTTATGATAATCAGGTTTTCCTTTGCTTTGTTCATTTCAATACTTAGCTTTCTTTATCGCTTATTCCAGAGTTCTAGGTTCATAAAACTCAAGTATGCGTTTGTAATACTGAAGCAATCCACTAAGGAAACGTTGTATTTTCACCTTCTCATATTTGATGTACCTGACATACCTCAATAGTTATAAGAACTTATTTGCATATTATTCCATGGTCTGTTGTCCCATTCTCAACTCATGGAACTCTTTGATCTTATCATCATAGTACCTATCAGAGAAGTACTTTTGCTTGAAATGTTTCTGGAATTGTTTCCACACAATCTTCATTTCATTAATATTTTCCACTTTCCTGAAGTTCTCCCACCATATGGATGCTCTTCCAGTCAATTTGAATATGGCTAATCTAGCCTTCATATTTCCTGAATAGTCTTGAACTTGGAAATATTTCCTCATCCCAAGAAGCTAATATTTAGCTTCTTGACCATTATTTATCTCACCATTGAAGGTAGGAGGCATTTCCTTCTTAAATTAATCATGTGAATGGTTCTGGTAGTGCCTCTTTCTCTTATTCTTTCTCTTATTCTCGGTAGAAGAAGAGCTTGAACCACCAGTGGGTCCTTCAGATTCAGGTGACGCACTAGGAGATCTCTTTCTTCCTCTAGCAGTGCCCTTATTTCCTTCTGGTCTCACTATCTGGTCCCCAGAGTTCATCTGCCTTTGAATGTCTGTCAAATTTTGTAGCATGGATGCATTTAGCTGATTGTGCTCCTCCAGAGTCTTAACTAATCTTTCATTACTTTCCCTGTGACTTTGCATCGCCACCCTTAGGATTCTCATGGTGGATGCAAAATCTGGGGGAGTATCTTGAAACCTCCTCCCATTAGACTCTGTCTCAGCATTTCCAATTCGAACATTTTCCCCCATAGCATATTCCTTGTATTCATTGGGGTTTTGTGCGTCATTTCACATGTCGGTTCTCATGGCTCAGCCAAACCAACATTACCGAACTGCACTATCTAGAATGCGTCCCTTTGAGGGTTACTATAATTCTACAAAATGTGTTAATAAACAAAAATTGTTAGCCGCATAATAAAATCAAAACTAAAAACTATTTACCAATGGCTCTGTTAATTGTTCAACTTGGCCCATCAAGGCCCAATGCTGCAACCTGTAGCTCTGATACCACACTGTCATGTCCCCTCCTGTCCACTAGAGAGGGAACATGATCATTACCACTATCGAAGTGATGTAGGAGAATCAGGATCGAAGTTCAATCTATTCAACTCTGTGACAGAAATATCTTACTTCCCAATAGCAGAGATATTGATTATGTCAGTGCTCAATCCGACAATCTATGAAAATAAATCTCAGAGGAGTCGAACGATAGAGAAAATTACGATGAAAATTGATGGTCACAATTTGTTCCACATCTGGGAACAGATCAACAGCTGAGAAACGACCCACAAGAATCAACAGTACGGAAAGCTTGAATTTTTGGAAACGGGGAAATATGGAATTTTTAGTCTCGCATCCTACATCCTACATTCTGCATTCTACATCCCACATTCCACATGCGGAATAGACCATTGAGAAAATAATTAGTTGTGGAAATAGAGATTATGCAGCCGCATCTCACATGCCACATGTGGAAAGGAGAGTTGCAGAAGGAAAATCTACCGGGATCATAATTTATAGAAGGACGTTTCCACATCCTGCATCCCCCATCCCGCAAGTTGTGGAAGGAAATTCAACCTGTTAACAAAGGTCTTGGCCATATTTGACCATTCAGTCCATCACCAATCTTGCTATCTAAGTCCCATAATGTAACTTATAAATGCACTAAAGTAAAGATACACAGTTTCACACAATTGCAATTATACAGCGGAAGCAATTCATCAATTCAACACATTAAGTATGTTCATCATATTTCATTAAGCAATTACAAATGTAGAGATTAACACATAGGTACTTATATTTTAAATAAGTTTGTTCCATAACAAGCTATGTCGCTGGAATTTTCCACCCAACCATAGGCCAATGCGCTCATCAATCACTCAGCAGCACTGCCACCCTCGAGTTGGGCATGACTCCCATAGGGAATAGGGAGCACTAGCAGACTCACACATTACCAATAATGCAACAAAACTTAGCCAAGCCAACATAGTTGGGTTTATCAGGCTACAAAAAAATAAGCCAATATACCATTTGGTTTAACAAGCTAATCAGCCAAGCCAACATTCACATTAAGGACCAGCCAAGCCAACTGACAGATGGGTTTATCAGGCTGCAAAGGAGCTGTAAAACTTGACCTGCTAAGCTAGTGAGCTCAACCACCGATCTATGGAAACTTGCACTAGATTGGGATTGGCTCCTAAAACATCTACACACCCAACACAAGGAAGCATACCCTTCTCTGCTACACAGTCCCTCAAGCTATGCCTTCCATTCCAGCACTGCTCAGGGTGTGCAATGAAGAAAACCAGCCCCTCTAGATCTATTCATGAGTTTCTTGTTGGTTGTGGAGCCTGATATTCTAGATCTAGAGATATTATTCAATTGTGTTTGTACCCCAGGTGTACTGTACACTCATTCCCCCTGCCTTAGGGTTCGGGGGCGGAGCCCTCGAGAATTTTTTTTGGGATGTGTGTCGGCCAACAGTTTTGTGGACCCATGGTATTGGGTTAACCGTAGTATTTTCCCATGGTATTTTCCCTATAAAAGAAATAATTGTAATGCAACTGTGTATAGTATTATTTTGTATTGTAAACAATCTTCATGATTGTGTGGGAGAGACTGTGAGAGCGTGAAGAGGAAGTGAATCGGTTTTGCTGCAGAATGTATCACTTCATATTTTTGGACTGTAATAAAAGGACTGGCAATTTCTTTGTGGACGCATCCCATCGTTTGGGTGAACCAAATTATATCCATGTCTCTCTGTAATATTTTAATGTGTTTTGCATCTTGTTTAATGATTTAACTGTATATGTGTTATTGCTTTGTGGTTCGGTTTTCTAACAATTGGTATCAGAGCCAAAAGGTCTATTTGGTTGGTAAACTCGGAGGAAAGAAGGGTTCCTGGTTCGAGTGGCAGCAATGGAAGAAGAAGGAAAGTTTAGGGTTGAGAAATTTAACGGCCAAAACTATCAGTTATGGAATATGCAAATGGAGGACTATCTTTACCAGAAGGATCTGTACCTGTCGTTGGGTGGAAAAGCAAAACAACCGGTGGCTATGAAGGATGAAGAATGGGAGGTTATTGACAGAAAGGCACTGGGAACAATACAGGTATGCCTGGATTTGTCAATGGCCTTCAATATTTTGAAAGAGAAAACAATAGAGGGTGTGATGAGCGCATTGAGTAAGCTCTACGAAAAACCCTCAGCTTCTAACAAGGTAATTTTAATGAATCGTTTATTTAATATGAAGATGTCGAAAGGTGGATCTATTGCTGACCATTTAAATGAGTTTAATACACTTACTAGTCAGTTAAGTTATATAAAAGTGAACTTAGATGATGAGGTTAGGGCTCTTCTAATATTGTGCTCATTACTAGAAAGATGGAATAGCTTGGTCATGGTTGTAATTAACTATGTCCCTAGTTCAAACACTCTTAAGTTTGATGATGTTGTTGGTGTTATTCTTAGAAAGGAAATGTGAAGAAAAAGCACAGGTGAGACATCAGGTAATGCGTTGACCATGGAGAGCATAGGGAGACAAAACGAGAGAGGAACGAGCCCAAGAAATCACAGCAAGTATAAGAAGGGAAGATCCAAGTCCAAATTCAGAAAAATAGAGTGTTGGAACTATGGTAAGAAAGGACATTTGAAGAAAAACTGTCGAGCACCAAAGAAGAAAGGTGAGAGGCAGCAAGAGACTACTCAGGAAGCGAATGTAGCAGGTGATGTGTTATAAGATGCTTTGATTATTGCATTAGATAATACTAGCGATTACTAGGTAGTAGATTCATGGGCTTCATGTCATGCTACACCCCATAGGAAATTCTTTCATGATTATGTTCAAGGTGATTTTGGACATGTTTTATTGGGGGATGATGAACCATGTAAAATTGTTGGAAAGAGTAAGGTATGGATTAAGTTAAATAATGGAAGTGAATGGCTGCTAAAGGATGTAAGGCACATTCCTACAATGAAAACAAATCTGATCTCAATAGGGCAGTTGGGAGATAGCGGTTGTTTGTCTACGTTTGGAGGAACGTGGTGGAAGATCACTAAAGGATCATTGGTAATAGGGTAGGTACATTATATTTATGTCCTCATAATACTGATTATTCTATATTTGTAGCTTCCATAGAAATAGGTGCGGCGTTGTGGCATCATAGGCTTGGCCACATGAGTGAGAAGGGGATGCAGTTTCTCCACTCAAGGAAACTGCTTTTAGATCTAAAGTAGGTAAGTTTGGAATTATGTGAGAACTGTGTTTATGGAAAACAGAAGAGAGTTAGATTTCGCAAGGTTGGGAAATAAAAGAAGAGTGAAAAATTAGACCTTGTCCATATAGATGTATGGGGACCAGCTTAGGTACAATCTCTTGGTGGCTCTCATTATTATGTTACTTTTATTGATGATGCAACTAGAAAAACTTCGGTTTATTGCATTAGACAAAAATCTAATGTGTTTGATACTTTTAAGAAGTGGAAACCTTTGGCTGAGAATGGGATAGGAAAAAGGTTGAAATGTCTCAGATCTGATAATGGAGGCAAGTACTACAACACAGATTTTGACAGTTACTATTCACACAATGGGATTTGCAGAGAGAAGACAATCCCTGGAACACCACAAGAAAATGGTGTGTCAGAAAGGATGAACAGAATGATCATGGAGCATGAAAGGTGTATGAGATTTCATGCAGGGTTGCCCTTACAGCTTTGGGATGATGCTGTAAACACTATTGTTTATTTAATAAACAGAGGGCCTTCAAGCACTTTGGATTTTCTAAGAAATTTTGGTTGTGAAGCATTTGTCCATATTGATAAATATGATAGAACAAATCTTGAGGCTGAATCCAAGAAATGTACCTTTATTGGATACGGGGTTGATGATTTTGGTTATCACTTATGGGATCTTAAAAATAGCAAAATGATTAGGAGCAGAGATGTAGTATTCAATGAAAATTTCATGTACAAAGACCAGTTGAAGGGAAAGAAAGAAGAAAATGAAAACACAGAGTACACAGTGATTGATGAAATCAAAGAAAATGAAGTTCCAAAGGCACCAGAAAATCAAGAGCAGCAACAGACCTACCTGAAACTACTGCAACTGTAATAAAATATACCAAGCTAAGTAGACCCCTTGAACGATTCTCTCCTTCACTGTATTATTTATTGATGACTGATTCTGGTGAACCTGAATGGTACGAAGAAGCAATGTAGGTAGAAACTAGAAGGAAGTGGGAGCAAGGCATGGATGAGGAGATGGACTCATTGGTAAGAAACCAGAGTTGGGATCTAGTTAAGTTTCCTATAGAAAAAAGGGCATTGCAGAATAAATGGGTTTACAGGTTGAAGGAAGAAGATGGAGGAAAGAAGTGGTGCAAGGATAGACTTGTTGTAAAGGGGCTTGCACAAAAGAAAGGTATAGACTTTGATGAAATATTTTCTCCTATTGTTAAAATGAATTCAATTAGAACTATTTTAAGTCTAGTGGCAGTCGAATATTTTCATCTTGAACAGTTAGATGTAAAAATAGCCTTTCTCCATTGGGATTTGAAGGAAGAGATTTATATGCAAAAACCACAAGGGTATGAGGTCAAATGGAAGGAGAATTTGGTTTGCAGGTTGAAGAAGATCTTGTATGGCCTGAAGAAAGCTCCAAGGAAGTGGAATTTGAAATTTGATAAGTTTATGACAGAACAAGGTTATGATAGATGTCATTCTAACCACTGTGTTTATTTCAAGAGGCCAGATAACGAAAGATATATTATCTTGTTATTGTATGTGGATGACATGCTTGTTTCAGGGTCTAACATGCAAGATATAAATGTGCTCAAAATAAAACTAGCTAATTCATTTGCGATGAAGGATTTGGATGCTGCAAAGCAAATCCTTGGTATGAGAATAACAAGAGACAGGAAAAATCGCAAATTGACATTGTCACAAGCTAAGTACATAGAAAAGGTGTTGCAGAGGTTTAGAATGCAGAATGCAAAACTAGTTAGTACACCTTTAGCCAGCCATTTCAAACTAAGTAAGGAGACGTGTCCATAAACACACAAAAAAATAGATTACATGTTCAGGATTCCCTATTCATTAGCAGTTGGAAGCTTGATGTATGCCATGGTGTGCACAAGACCAGATATTGCACATGCAGTAGGAGTTGTGAGCAGGTATATGAATAATTGAGGTGAAGAGCATTGGAAAGCAGTACAGTGGATTCTTAGGTATTTGAGAGGTACCACTTCACATGCATTATGTTTTGGAGGTTCAGACACTGTTCTACAGGGATATGTTGATGCAGATATGGCTGGTGATAAAGATAGTAAGAGGAGTACCACAGGGTATGTGTTTAATGTGGGTGGAACAATGGTAAGTTGGATTTCAAAATTGCAACAAGTTGTTGAAATTTCAACAATGGAAGCGGAGTATGTTGCTGCTACAGAGGCTAGTAAGGAGATTTGGTTGTAGAGGTTCATGGAAGAATTGGGTAAAGAGCAGGAGAATAGTAGGCTATACAGTGACAGCCAGAGTTCCATTCATCTTGCAAAGAACTCAGCCTTTCATTTGAAGACTAAACATATACAACTCAAGTACCACTTCAGAAGATCTATTCTAGATGAAGAACTGTTAAAATTAGAAAAGATGCATATTAGCCAGAATCCTGCAGACATGTTGACAAAGTGAGTAACCAGAGAGAAACTGAATTCCTGCTTAGTTTCTGTTGGATTTCAAGCATGAAGGTGAAATAATAAATTTTCCAAGTCCAAGGTCTAGAGCATAGTCGAGCAAATCCAGTAGCGGTGGAGTTGTTGTGATCAGTCTCCAAGTGGGAGATTTTTTGTGGTGGAGCCTGATCTTCTAGATCCAGATATATTATTCAGTTGTGTTTGTACCCCAGGTGTACTGTACACTCATTCCCCCTGCCTTGGGGTTCGGGGATGTGTTTTGGCCAAGAATTTTGTAGACGCATGGTATTGGGTTAACTGTAGTATTTTCCCATGGTATTTCCCCTATAAAAGAAAGCATTGTAACATGACTGTATGGTATTATTTTATATTGTAAACAATCTCTGTGATTGTGTGGGAGAGACTGTGAGAGCATGAAGAGGAAGTGCAATGGTTTTGCTGGAGGTTGTATCCCTTCATCTCTATGCACTGTAATAAAAGGAGAGGCAATTTCTTTGTGGACGTAGCCCATCGTTTGGGTGAACCACATTATATCTGTGTCTCTCTGTAATATTTTAATGTGTTTTCCATCTTGTTTAATGATTTAACTATATATTTGTTATTGCTCCATGGTCCTGATTTCTAACAGTTCCTTCCTACACTAGGTTTATGAAGCTAGTCCAGACCTAATCCCACTCCAAACCAGTTCATACTGAGGAAAAATATGCACACACATCAAACCACAATGTCAACATAGAAATCAATGCTTTCACTCACTCTGTGATAGAGGATACCATTGCACAACAACACCGAGGATACCATAGATGAACAACTTAGAACAAAACATGGTTCTGCAAGCAGGATGAATGCACAATGCACATGAACAGAATGGAATCGAGAATTATCAAAATGGGCCACAACATTTCGGTGAGAGTCATATGATGGACTGGGCATGCACAACGAGGAAAAAAACTAAAAACATGAAGGATGGATGATCAAAACATCCCCCTACTCCCCAAAATGTGAGGGAAGATGAAAACATGAATGCATGAGGGGATGGGCATACATTTTTTTTGGGTGTTTCCTTTTGACACATGGATTTTCCCCAAAATGGATCAAGGTTAAGCATCCCCCCTTATCCTTAGGAAATCATTCCCCCATCTCATTATTTGTTGCATTGACATAGCTGGTTGTGGGTTTTTAATTAAATTGCATATTTCTATGATGTCCAAAATTATATACTATGCTTGAATTAGCACCATAAACCATAGGCATCAACCTTGATCACCTAAAAAAAAAACATCAATCAATGGAAGGACCTTGGCCTTGAGCTCCTTGCCACAATTCCATACAATATTTACATCATATATATTTAATGAAAACAAGGTCAAAAATAGGGTGTTACATAGACATTCGGATCAGATTTGCATCGAACAAAATTCCATGGTAGCAAAAAGCCATGAATCTTGGCATACCAAGACGTGGGGGCTTGCTTTATCCCATACAATGATTTCTTTAAGCTGCACACTAAATATGGATTATATACAAAAGATTTTGGTTTCTACATATAAATATCTTCATTCAAATCTTCATTTTGAAAGGCACACTTCACATCCATGTGATGCACCTCCCATTGCCTTGAAGATGCAATGGTCAAAGCTAGCCTTATGGAGTCCATATATTCCACTGGTGAAATGCTCTCATTGTAATAAATACCTTGAACTTGTGAGTAGCCCTTATCTACCAATATTTACTTATATTTCAAAGGTGAAACATCAGCAACAAATTTAGTTTTATAAACCCACATACACTTTACTAGCTTTCTCCCTGGGGGAGATCAATTAGTTCCCATGTGTTGTTCCTATGGAGTGAGTTGCATTCTTCCTTCATGGTTTATTTGCATATTGGATCATCTGATGCATATTCATATGTCTTAGGATCATATTCAACCATTAAAAAACACTTCTAATCAAAGAGTGTTTCTTTCACACAAAGGCCACTCTCAAATTGAGATCTCATCCTCCTAGTGTCACTAGGATTCCCATCTAGTTCCCTAGCTGCATGAATGGTCCTTGCTTCCCATTTTGGTGTTGTAGGGATGTTAGTATCTACAATTAAATCATCATTATTATAAATATCAGAATAAAAAAACTCATTAGTCTCTTCACTTAAAATCAATGGTTGTGGTGATGAAGAGGACTCTCCAACTTCAACTAATGCTAAAGGCTCTTCTTCAAATTGAACACTACTTTCAATGAAATATTTGTTAGTGCTCAAGTATCCCAGCTTGTACCATTTTTAATCTTCAGAATACCCAACCAATAGGCACTCTTGGCTTTAGGGTTGCAAAGGCTTCCCCTTTTCAGTTGGAATTCTAGCCCAATCCTTTGAGCCAAAAATCCTGAAATGAGTCACATATGGCGTGTGCCCACTCCAAGATTAGAAATGAGTAATACCATAAAGATGCTTGTGAGGAACCCTATTTTTAATATAGGATGAACAATTTATTGCTTCAGCCCAAAAATTTGGTGGCAAAGCTTTAGACTCCATCATGCAAGTTGTCATCTCCTTGAGTGATCTATTCTTTCTCTCATCAACACCATTTTGTTGTGGTGTTTAAGGAATATAATGTTGCATATGGATACCTGCATTGTCACAATAATTGATGAACTATGAATTGACATACTCAACACCATTTTCATATTTGAGGATCTTGAGTTTCCTCCCAGACCGGTTCTCAATCAAGGCTTGAAAGAGCTTGAAGACGTCAAAAAATTCAGACTTGTGCTTTAGGAAGTAGACCCAACAATACCTGGAAAAGTCATCTATGCATGTCAGTGCATATTTGTATTGAATCATGGACGTATGAGGGAATGGACCATAAATGTTACTATGGATTAAATCAATGGGTGCAAAGGTTCTCTCATGACTAGCTCTCTCATACTTGTGCTCTGGGTGTTTTTCTAGGATGCAACCTTAACAGACTCCCTTAGAAAACTTGATCTTTAGTAACCTTATGACAATGTCTTTGTCACTCAAATATGAAATATACTTGTAGCTGAGATGGCCAAATATCGCATGCCAAATATTTCTTTACTCATTAGCATGAGTGAGAAGAGATGAGGGGTTTAAGAAAGGTAGGAAATGGGAAAACTTGTATACCAATGAATTGTGATCCACAACACTTTTCACTATGACTTTACCATTCGAAATATCTGAGATTTAAACTTCATCAGGAGAGAAGATGAATTTATTTGAAGACCCAGTGTGGGTCATATGATACATTAACAACAGGTTAGAAGTTAGACCTGGGAAATACAACACATCATTGAAGGAATCATGGTCAAGATCAATCCTACCCTTCCGCATACTATCAGTAATAGAGTCATCTCCCAAAACAATTTTTGTACCTTTTGAATTGTCAAGAGAGGAGAAAGTCTTTCTTGTAGAAACCATATGTCTAGAAGATATAGAATAAATGATGAAGCTAGGTGAGCTTGAGGTGCTAGAAACCAATGCATGTACTCTCTCCTTATCCTATGAATTTGATCCTCCTTCCCTCTTTCTTGCGCATTCAGGAAGGGATATGTTGTTCTTCTCTAGGAGTTGGGTCAACTTGTCAATTTGTTTTTTCACACGAGCTCTCAGGATGATATCCCTTAGTGCAGTATGCACACTTTCTAATTTCTCCTTTGTTATTCTTCTTCTGAAATTTATTCTTGGAGGATGAGGGATCCTCTTGATACTTTTCCTTGTCTCTCTTTTGCTCAGGTATCTTTTTGGATTTATTCTTTCCTTTTGAATTCACCCTTGAATCTTCACAAAACAAAGCTTGGTATTTGGATGTTTTGATGGTGTCCATCATTACCAATTTATCTTTCTCTTGGGTGAGGGATTCCATGAAATCAACAAGATTAGGCATCTTACAGGCTCATGCTATCAACTTGGTGGCATGGAAGGTCAAAACAAACACTGAATAGTCATGATAAATATTCTAAAGTATCGTCAATACTAGTTGCTCATCCTTCTTTTTTATTCCACATTGTTTTAACTACAGAACTAGTGCCTTAAACTTGGAAAAGTAGAGTTGCACTTATTCGAAGCTGCTTGGACTGAAGGAGATCAATTCATTCTCGAGTTGGTGTGCTCTGATCTCATCTGTCTTTCCAAAAATCTCTTCAAGCTTCTCCCACACCTCATTCAATGATGTCAATGCATCAATATGGAAGACGAGGTCTCTTGAAATTATCAAGCACAAAATACCATAGGCCTCATCCCTCCTGTTGTTCCATTTAATTTTCTCTGCAGCTACATTGGGATCTACCTCAATTTCCATGGTAACCCTCTAGAGACCTTTCTCTCTCAACAATATCTCCATCTCAGATTTCCATTCAAATAAATTGAATGGAGTCCAAATGATCCTTGTCTCAGCAAATTGAACTCAAGTAGTATAATAATTACACTCACAAAATTACTAATCAAACATACAAAATTAACAAAAAAGGAGACTGAAATTGGAGCATAACAAAATCCTTTATTGAATAAGTGTACATAAGCCAACATCATCAAGTAATAGGATTTCCAAATATATGATTACATCATAGATTCAAAATCATAAGGATGCTATTCAAATTGGTAAAAAAGCAGGCTTACTAAACTAGTCAAAATCCCCCATAGGTGCATAAACTACTTTCCTAATCTATCAAGATGCTCACGAATTGGATGAATAAGATATGTCAGCTGATGAGTGATGGAAAGAGATCAGATCCATGCTTTTGGATGGAGAAAAACAAGGAGGATGGTTAAGGAAAAAAAAAGGAAGTTACTCATAGACTAACTTTTCCCTTTTTCCATAAAATTGTTGAAAAAGCAAGGCAGCTTTCAGAAAAAGAAGAATTGCACTTCTAGTATTCTAGAATTACAACAGAGTTACCAAAAATTATTCCAAGATGTTTCTAAAGCACTCCTTAAGCCATTTTTGGCATTTGTTGACTTCTAGGTGCAAATGGATTCCAACTAGCATAGTAAGGAATCTAGGAATCTAGGAATAAGACAAAAATGATTAATTAATGTCAAATATGGGTAACTATGGGTTTGATTATTCTAATAGGTTTATTTAGCACAAGAAAAATAACCTTTTGGGAGATTTCATGTCATAATTGATGCTTGTTACCATTAGGATTGGTGTATGTAATAGTTAGCAAGCATTCTTAGATAGAGTCAAGGTTTTTAGTTGAGGAATGGATCCATTGTAGTGGCAAGGTTCAAATGTAGAAATAAAACTGGGAAAACAAAATTTATACACAAGTTGATATCAACTAATGATTTTATTACTATGAATGTAAAAATAAAGAGATGAATTGACTTATTGGTTAGTTCCTCTGCAACTTGTTGCTAATTGTATTACACTTTATGCACAACCATACTTTCCAATATGTAGCCAAATATTATTAGAAGACTAAATGACAAGTAGCTATTATAGCTGATTTTACCACTCCAGGTGAATAAAACTTGTATGGCCTTCCCTTGTCTCTCTACAGACTCCTTAGACCCCTTCAACCATTTTTTGTCCTTTGATGTTTCCTTGACCATCCCTAAAAACATGTGAAAATTAATATACGCGACTTTTAAACCTATACAAATCCTTTTGGAGTTTTCCTTAACATGGATCCGACTCACTTGACTCCTGGCCTTCCATATGCCTTGAGATCACTCGGATTCAACCTTTCATTACCCCTTTGAAAAGATATATAAGGAACTCTATGGTACATTGAAGGCATATGAGAGAATTGAGAGCAAAGAAACTATAGTCCTTTGTTGTTGGAACTTGTGCTTGAGTCTGCATCCCTTTGTCCCTTGGAGAACTTTTGTGTTCTTCCCAAGATTTCCTTTTGCTTGTGAGCTTGCTATCGAGAGATGGAGGATTGAGGTGGTGGAGGCTCAAGTGGGGGATTCAGTTTCTCTAATTTGCAGACGTGCCAACAGAGGTTGTATCCATTGTAATATCTAATTTTATATTAATAGAAACATATTTTCCTATCCAATAATGTGTGTTTGAATGAATATTTTATCCATGGGTGTTTTCAAATGCTTATACATTGTTGATTATATATGCTAGAATAGATATAACACCCATATATATATAGTATGCTTGTCTTGTTTACTTGTTGTTGAGGAAGTGATTAATCAATACAAGCTAAAGTTGGAAAGCTCAACGGGGATCTACTTCAACCATCTGAAATAAGGTATGAGGTCTGATCCCTTAGTGTTAGATATTTAATTTCTATTGCATATTGGAAAGGATTGATTTCTAGAGTCAAGCTGTCTATTGTGGTACCCCAAGCCATAGGAATTTCTCTCCGTACTAGAATTGATGACTCCGTTGGGGAGTTCCTAGTAGTTGTCCTTTTGGGGTTTTCTATCGGCATTCAATGACTTTGAATTGCTCTTTTTCTCTTGTTTCTGTGTCGGGTATGGGGGCATGTTTTCCTAGTAATGTCTAACTAGTGTGAATTTTGTCTCAGCTTGTCTATTTGCCTTTATTTTTATGCACCTTTCTTCCTGTATGCAAGCTTTGAACTCACAGTCATGTATATACACGGGTTTCTCTGTTATTTCTGTGTATACATGCGAGTTTACTGTAAACAGTTGTGTATGCTTTTAGTTTTTCCTTCTAGAGGAAGTTGAATGGTTGTTGGGTGAATTTTGATGATTGCTGAGTCTCCCTTAATACTGCCAGAGTCTGTATACACCTCTGTTTCTGACCAGAGATGTTTTTTTAGGGTAAATTTCTTTTTTAAGAATGTTCTTGTCATTACATTTTCGATTTTTTTGTTTTGGGATTAGTGCATTAGACTTCTTTTACCTTAGTGCTTTGCTTGAGTGCTGCTTGAGTGTGCTTGCAGAGTCTGGGGGTTGTAGAATCATTCTTTTGCTTTTATATCTCATTTTATTTCAAAAAATCCAAAAATATTTTCTTATCATTATGCATTGCATTTTGCATTTTGTGTAGCACTTGCACTCGATTTGCTTTGGAGTATTAGTCAAGATTTCATATAGGAAAGCTTGCATTTATCATTTGAAGAAAATTATGCATTTCACATAGTAGCATACCCTGTTTTCATGGACACAATGCATTTGCATTGATTGTTAGGTGTGCATTTTACTTCATGTTGTGTCATAACACCATTAGTTGCACAACCATATCCCTCTTTTGAGTAATAAATCCAATTAAAATCAACGCTTAATTAAAATGAACTACACTATTTTATTTGATAGGGTTCACCAACAAGATTAGGTTTTAGGGTCTTGAAATAGTTCTGTTGTGAGTTAATTCTCCAAGACCACTAAACAACAACATTTATGTGTCTATTCAGGTGAGTGTGAAATTCCTTGGTATAGCCAGTGTTTCTCAAGATCCTCCTCTCAAAAGGGAGTTAAGCACGAGGCAGTGTGAGTAGTTATTGATTGGGATGACCCCTAGTCATAACTGAGTAGCACCGGAGATATTTCCAGGATTGTATTCGTATATGGGGGCTCTTTCGAGAGTTTCAGGATTTGCTACCCTGCCCATACGGTCAATCCCGCCTGCTACTATCTTCCTGAGCATTGATTATATTGAGGTGACCTTAGTGGCCTTACCAAGGATATCGAGGGGGTACTTTGCAGGGGTTATTTTGTAGGTGTCATCGGCCAGGGTGGGGTCAGACAACATAGTTTCTTTACGCGTTGAAGCTGAGGACCACAATAATTGGTTACGTACCTCCACTTGTTGTGTATGGGATTCTCAAGCCTCTCCTAGGTGAGACATACCTGCTTTATTCGGGAGCTCTCTTATCCTACCCTTGATTGCTTGTGTTTAGATTTAGATTTTATTGGTGATTGCTCTGTGCATGATATCTTTCCTAGGGTTTGCATAGATAGAGAGTCTTTTATATTTTTTGAGTCATTGTGGATTCAGGTGTGGCTCCTCGCCGTTGTCGTTGTTTAGCAGGACTTCCTCCTTCTACATCTCCTCCTCCTTTCGGAGAGAGAAATAGACAGTCTAGGAAGAATACTTCGCACATTGATTCACACACCATGGGATACCATATATAAGGTATTCATGAACCACCTTCTCCCATTCATGTGGAAGATGGGGACTTTACTCCTAACTGTGATCCTTCACCCAATTTGACTGAGTTAGGTCCTGTGATTTCTGAAATAGGAACTTTTCATGATAGACCTACTTATTCTAGGATTGATTTCCCATTGACGCATCGTCGGTATGGAATGTCAGAGGATGATGAGACTCATTTTGAACCCGCAAGCACCAGTTATGGTAGTTATGGTATGTCTGGTTTTCCCACACATGATTTGGCATTTCATGTCAAATCTAAGTTCAAGCCTAACACTATGCCTGGGGGCACTCTCATTCCTTACCATGCAGAGAGGTTTGGGAGCACTAGTCACATTGCACCTTCCATCTCAGTGGTGGAAGCTACATCACATATTCCTCCTAGATCTAGGGTTAGTGATCCTATTAGGATACCAGATCTTAGAAGAGTGACTATAGGGAATAGTACGTACATAATTACATAGATCCCTTCGTCCTCTATCCCCAGTTCTTCGAATGTTCACCCTCCACCTCATTCACGTGGTACTTCAGGCCGAAACGTTGCTACGAGTTATGTCTGTACTATGGTTACTAGACCGGTTGTGTCTCAGTTTCATGCACTGGCTGTTGTTTTGGGAGGTCATGTTCATACTTCTAGAGGTCACATTCCTACTTCTGGAATGTATATTCCTACTTCCAGAGCATATGTTCCTACTTATGGAGTGTCTCATGGGAAATCTCATGCGATGACTTATGGACCCTATTATGGGACGCAGTATGGACAGGGTTATTCACCTTATGGGGGTGGGTATCAACAACCTGCTTACTCTCCAAATTACAGCTTTGTAGCTCCGAATAGTCAAGATACACCACACTATGGTGCTTCCATGCCACCCTATATAGGTCAAATGGGAGGAGGGCACTATGGTCAAGGCCATGGTGGTAATCACACCTATGTGAATCAGAACTATCAAGGAGCGGTTCATCGACCTCATCATCCTAGGCTCCCTTTCCTCGCAATGTTGAATCTTCCTGACTTGTCGAGATTGATGAACGATCCTGTAGCTCATGACCCGGCTTGGCCGGCTGTCCCTACTAAGCTTCCCTCAAACATACCCAATTTCGAGGGCAAACCAGGAGAGGATCTAAGCGAACATGTTACTACCTTCCACCTATGGTGCTCGTTGAATTCCTTACATTAGGACTCCATCCGTTTAAGGTTGTTTCAATGCACCCTTACAGGGCCTGCTGTGAAATGGTATATAGAGCTACCTAGGGGGGCATTCGCTTTGTTCGATGACCTAGCGATGACTTTTCTTAACCACTTCCAGCTACCAGTATGTTATGACGTTGGCACTGAACTCTTGTTGACATTTTGATAGGATAAAGGCAGACATATCTTGGATCATATCCAAGAGTGGCGTAGACGAAAGAGGTTAATTAAAGCCTTTATACTACTGAGATTCCTCCTTGAATGGTTCCTTAAGTCGTTATTGCCGTATATAGCAAAGGATGTTTCTACATCCGGACTGCCAAATGAGGAACAAGATATTTTTAGGGTGCAGGAACTGGATTTGATTTATGCTCAATCTGGTTTGTTATATGAGATCATTCCCAATGCTCTGCGTTCTAGTTTCGATCCCAAAGCTAAACCTAGACCACATGCCGACTGCATTGTTTGTTGTGTGAGTACTAAACCTGCGGATTCAGTTGCAAAACAAGTTAGTCAGTTGTCAATCAACCAATCTGCTTTGGGACAAGCCATGGATTCATCTCAACCCGCCCAAACTGTGAGTGTACTTTCGGTGTAATCGTCGGACCAGAAGGGTAACCAACAGCTCGGATGGAATAAAAAGAAGGGTAAGACTAATTGTAAGGGTGGGAATAGCAATGAGAATGCTAATAATAATGACAAGAACACCCCTAATGCTGGGGGGGACAAGCAAGCTAAACGTAAGGTTAAATTCCCTTGCAAGTTGTGTAAGGACGATCACCTCACTTACTTGTTCCCTTGTATCGACGAAGCCTCAAGATTCTTGGCACAGGGCCCAGCTGTGCTGACTAACCCTTTACCTCACAATAAAAATATGAACTCAAGGACCCATGATTAGTCTGGTGGTGATCAAGATCCGCCAGAGGGTAGTGGTCGTGGTTGCATTAACATGGTACATGCTGCGAAAGTTGTGACCCGTGCGAAAGATTATGGTTCATCACAACCCATCCCAGGAAAGGAACCTCATCCACCGGAGACTCCTTTGCATATTTAGAAACCTGTGGATAAACCTGAAGCTACACCTTGCATTCCTAAGGGAGTCCTTAAGCGTTCGGGGCACAATCCTAATTCCCGAGCCACCCAGAACTATTCTGTTGTCGAGTATTTGGGCCACACTCCTTGTGCGATGT
>LPNX010551232.1:681982-703495 GCA_001517045.1 Pseudotsuga menziesii | reverse complement strand
TGGCTAGACGAGCAGACGGATCAACTGATACACTGGAATCATACTTTGAACAAGTCTGTCAACCGGCGGCTCCTCAGGTAACCCAACTTATGGTACAAAAATTTGGATAACAGAGCTAAAGGCAAAAGCCCCACCATAGATTTGGTTGTGTTATGTTTCGGCGAACGGAATCATTGTCGATGGTATATCATGGTATACGACACATATTAAGTTTTGCCATCATGTAAATATGCATTTTAATTAAATGGTCCCAACCAGCTATGCTCACTGTAACCATAATGAAAAGGGCATGATTTTCCTAAGGATTGGGAAGGGGGAATTATCAAACCTTGAGCCTATGGGAAAAATCCATGTGTCAACTGTTAAACCCATTTACTTGTCAACCACCCTTTTTGTTTTTCTCACCTTCCCTTGTCTTATCCAACTACAACTTAAATGTTTTGCTGATTAGTTGGGGCATTTATTGTTGGGGAGTGGAGTGTGGCAGGATTGTCAGTCCTTTCCCATGCGCACACTCCACCAGAGAATTGATCCTCACGCTGAAAAGAACCACTACGCCCATTATTCTACTCTCACCACAACTGCAGGGGCACACTCCCGCATTTTCACACTCACCATTCTCCATTGTCAATAATCCTCATGCAGAGGGATGTCCTATTCTCGTGGAAGGAGGATTCTTTTCTATTTTTGGGTCTTACGCAGCCATGAGGAGAGCTGTTTGGCTGTCATTCACGTTCTCTATCGAGGGGTATCTGGTGTGTTTTTCCATCCAGATTTTGGGGTCTGTGTGTAAAATTTCCCTCAAGTATAGGTTGGAAGTCTGTTTTCTTCGCCATTGCGGTCTGTGTAAGTTTTCCTGTGGCTTCATTGTTGAGAACAGGCTGTTGTTTCCACATATTTTGTTAGCTGTGTTGGGTTGTTGTAGGTTGCTATGGAGTCGTTTTGGCCATGATAGGTCCAAGAATGACCCAGGAGTTGTTTCCCTTGTCCAAGATGTAATTGCTGGTTGATTCCATGCATGCAGTGGTTGGTCTTCGGACTATGTTGGGAGTGGGGGATGACGGCTTGATTTGCTTGACAAACCTGGTGGGTTTGGGAACCACACAAACAGAGCTAGAGGGTTGGATTTCTTCTCCAAAATTCCTGAATAGCACTAGATGGGAGGTCAGGGCCTGAGGGATTGTGTAGCAGAGAGGGGGATGATTTCCTTGTGTTGGGTGTATGTGAGTGTCCTAGAAGTCAGGCTAGTTCTGGTGTAGGTGTCCTTAGCTCTTCAATGAGCTCACCATCTTAGCATTTAGCCTTTCCCAGCTCTCGGATGGCCTAATAAACCTAACTTTGTTGGCTTGGTTGTTTTGTTATCCTTGGCTGTGTGTAATATTGCTAGTTCCTTATTCCTTGGGGAATCATGCCCGACTCGGGGGTGGCAGCGTTACTGAGAGATTAAGGAGCATGCTGGCCTATGGTTGGGTGGAATGTTGCAGCGACGTACCTGGTTGTAGGACAATTCTTATAAGATAAGTATTCTTGACTAAATCTATTTTGCAATCATATTTACTGTAATGAGTTATGATGATGGACATGTTGAATGCTGAATTGTATGTTTTGCTTCTGCTGAGTATATGTATGATTATGCATCTTAGTATATAGTATGTTTAAGCATTTGGGTTTTTATATGTATGTCCATGTTCATGGGGCTAGTTGCCTGGATGTTTGGTGTATGGTAGCGTCCTCTTCGCCAGTCGGAGGGTCGGGGACGTTACAGAGAAAAGTTAACACGGGTTCCTTACATCCCCTCCCTCTTATAAAATCTTTGTCCTCAAAGCTTTAGATGCGGAAATTGTTGTTCAATATAAAGGAGTGGTTCCCATGTAGCTTCCTTTGGTTGCATGTTGTGCCACTGAATTAATACCTATGTGATGGATTGAGAGAAAAGTTGATGAGCGTGCTTATCAAGGATGACCTCTGGCTTCAAAATGATGGATCCTTCATTATCTAGTTTTGGTAAAACAATTTGTGCTCTGATGTTGGTGCCAATAACTTTCTTAAGGAAAGAGACATGAAATACTAGGTGAATGCGAGAAGAATGAGGACGTTCCAATTTATAAGCAATGAAACCAATCTTTTTGAAGAACCTTATATGGCCCATAGAAATTTGGAGCCATATTTTGATTCCCTTTGAGTTTCAAGGGGGGTTTCTTGTAAGGTTGTAGATGAATAAAAACCATATCATCGACTTGAAAAGTAAGCTCAGAATGGTGCTGATCGATTTGTTGTTTCATTCAGTTTCTTGCCATGTGAATATTGTCGTGCAAAATATGAAGAATCTGATCTCAATTTCGGAGAACTGTGTCAACTGCCTGAACCGGTGAACTGCTAGCGGTGTATGGAAGGAGCACAGGCAGTGCCTGACCATAAACTGCTTCATATGGAGTCATTTTAGATGTAGTATGGTAGGATGTATTGTACCACCATTCAATGAGAGGGAGCCACTTTTCCCACTGATGTTGTTGTTAAGAGGTGAAGCAACGAAGATATGTTTCCAAACATTTGTTGATAACTTTAGTCTAACCATCTGTTTGTGGGTGATATCCTGAAGTCATATTCATTTTGGTAGGAGTGCGACGAAATGGTTCTGTCCACAAATGACTTGTGAAAGTTGCGTGGCAGTCTGAGAAAATGGAAGAAGGGATTCCATGAAGATGAAAGTCATGGTCCACAAAAATTTGTGCGACTGAAGAGGTGGTATATGGATGGATGAGAGCACAAAAATGACTATATTTGGAGAGTCGATCAACCATAACCAATATTATAGTCTTCCCTCCAGATTTAGGGATCCCTTCAATGAAATCCATCGAAATATCTGTCCAAATCCTTGTAGGGATGGGCAAGGGTTCGAGCAATCCAGGAAGGAGTGTCATTTCACCCTTTTGGCATCAGCATGTATCACATTTATCCACCATCTATTGAATTACCCATTTCATTCTCCTCCAAAAGAAGTTACGCTGTGTCTGCTCATATGTTTTGAGGAACCCAGAGTGCCCTGTCGATGGAGAAGCATGGAGTTCATAGAAGACAAACCTTGTATCTTAGAGAAGAACCATCCCAAGAGAAAAGAGGTAAAACATATGGGTTACTGAAAAACCGTTGTATGATTTCTTTTAATGAAGAGTCATTGACATAGCCTTGTTGAACATAGTGTAACTAATTTGGAATATGCATAGAAATAGATAAAAGATAAATGTGGTCATCAAATGTGTGGGAAAGAGAATCCGCCAAAATATTTTCCTTACCCTTCCTGTAATTGATCTCATAGTCATAACCCATGAGTTTGCTAACCCATTTCTGTTGTGTTGGGGATAAGACCCGTTGTTCCAGGAAATATTTCAGACTCTGGTGACTAGTCTTGATGCAGAAATGATTCCCTAATAGGTATGGATTCCACTTCTGTAATGCATGAAAAATAACTATCATTTCCTTCTCATATGTAGAGGCAGATACATTCTTATTGGAAACATATTTTTTGGTGAACGCAAGCTTAGATCAATTGAACTCACAAAATTGCTTGAAAACTATGCAAGAAACACACAAAAGGAGACTAAATCAGTTGAATAACACAAACTGTTGTTGACATTAATTTACATCAGCCATCATTAAATAGATATAGGCTTCTCATGATGTATATGCTCCAAGGATTCTAAAGCTCAAATATGTTATTCAAATCAGTACAAAAGCAGGCTTACTAAACTAGTCAAAATCACCCATAGGTGCATAAAGCACTTTCCAAATCAGTAAAGATGCTCATGAATTTAATGAATGAGTAGGTACAAATGATAAGTTATGGAAAGTGGAATTTATGATTCTTTTATATGAGGAAAAAATGGGAGGTGAGATGGTGCAAAAAACAAGGCAATCTAGCTTAAAACTAGCTTTAGCTTTTGCCTTAAAACTGCAGAAAAGCTGAAAACTCTAGATAAGGTAGGAATGCACACTTACTAAACTGGGCAGTATGTTAGTTGGTAGAATGTTATCTAGAATATTTCCAAATCACTCCAGGAGGTATTTTTGGCAACGGTTTGACCTCAGAAATGGAATTGGGTACAAACTAGCTAGTGTAGGACCTAGGAAATTAATAAAAAATATTAATTATTTTATCCCAAGTATTGGAATGGGTTTGGATTATTCCAACACCCCCTCTTAATCCTAAATTTATTTACAATATCAGAAAATATCAGAAATATAGGGCCTAGCAACAAGTCTTAGTCACCCTTTACATACTGCTTGTCCATACAAAACAAGGAAAGGGGAAAACCCACAAGGGGAAAATCCTCCCTTAAATAGGGACATGAAAAAAATTGTAAGAAATATTGTCTTCAATCAGTCTTCAAAACATGATAAAATATCCCCAATATTGATTTGATATTCCTTAAATTCTTCTCAGAAAACACCTTGGTGAAGATGCCTACAATTTGCTTAGATGATGCACAATAGAGCAGAGCAATGACCCCATCATGGACAAGTCCTCTGATGTAGTGCATATGGATCTCAACGTGTTTGGTTCACTGCCTCAGTAATGGATCAGTTGATATTCGATTGGTACTCTGGTTGTCACAATAGATGACTGTAGAAGTATCTGACTCAATCCCAAACTCTCCAAGTATTCCCTGCAACCACAAACATTGAGTAGCTTCATTCAGAGCTCCTCTGTATTCTGCCTCTATAGATGAAAGTGCAATTTCTTACTTGACCAGCTGATTGGTCCATTTGCAAGCATAAACACATATCCATAATTTTATTTTATCAGTGTTATCACCTTCCCAATCAGAGTCAGTAAAACCAACTAACTCTAGGCTAGATTGTGCAACATAGTGAATCCCATGAGTTTTTGTTCCTTGTACAAATTTTAGGATTCCCTTTGATTCCCTCCAATGGATGTCATGAGGTTGATCCATGTGTTTAGAAGCCACACTAACTACATAAGATATATCAGTTCGAGTATGAGTCAAATAAAGAAGACAACCAACCAACTGCATATACAGGGTGTTGTTTTCTAATGGAGTTGACTGCACTTCTTCAAGCTTAACTTTTGAAAGGAAATGAGTCTTTCTTGGATTGCAATACTTCATTATGAATTTATTCAATAGATATAAAGCATAATTAGACTTATGTACCTTGAATCCAATATCTGATTGAGAAATTTCAAGCCCCCAAAATTGGCTTAACAATCCCAAATCAGTCATAGAGAAGGCATGGTTCATTGCACACTTCAAAGATAATTTATTTCTTGGAACTTCCTATCATAGGCCAAAACTAGTCTTATGGAGTCCATCTTTACAACTGCTTGGAAGCTTGGAAGCTGCAATGGCCAAAACTAGTCTTATGGAGTCCATCTTTACAACTGGTGCAAAGGTCTCGTTGTAGTCAATGCATTGGAATTGGGAGAATCCCTTGGACACTAAAATTACCTTATAATTTAGAGGATAAACATCATCAACAAATTTATTTTTGAAAACCATCTTACACTTGACTAGCTTTCTCCCCGGGGGGAGAATAACTAGTTCCAATGTGTCATTCTTTTGGAGCGAATGAAATTCCTCCTTCATGGATGTTTTCCATATTGGATCTTCAGATGATTTTTCATATTATTTGGGTCATATTCTATCATTATAAAACACTTATCAACAAATAAATGGCACTCTCGAATTGAGATCTAGTCCTCCTAGTATCACTAGGATTACCAGCTAGTTCCCCAACTATTTGAATGGTATTTGCTGCCCAATTTGGCCTTGTGGGGATGTTTAGATATGCAATTAAATCATCATTATAAGACATATCTGTTGATTCCTGGAAAAATCCTAGGTACCGAAAATAGGGATTCTCTCTTAGGATTATTAATCCTCCCTTGTTCAAGATGAAGAAGAAGCAGAAGCTTCTACACAGTCAATTTGAATTGAAGGCATTCTCCTTGCAGTGACTCCTTCTCTTGATGCTCCAGAAGTTTATGAGATCTCTGATATCTCATCTCCTAATATGGATGAAACATAAGAAGACATTTTAATCTCTGATATTGAAGAAAAATACTTCTGCACTTCCATGCAAACATTCACCGGTGATTTTCCTTTGAATTCAGTGCAAAATTTGCCAGTAATTGCTTCCAAAAGTGAAGAGGAATTTGATTTTCCCTATCTAATGTTGATGCTGGTGTGAAAATATGTAATACCTTGAATATTTTGGAAGAAATATCAGATTACCAGAGTGATTCATTCGCTCCCCATGATCTAGATCTTCTAGCAAATTCTTGCAGGATTGCATGCACCAAAATTCAGAATTTTGAAGAAGAAGAAAGCTCTGCATCCACCGTCTCGGTTGAACATTTCTTTGGATCTGATATGAACCTTATTGGATATGATATGATATTATTTATATATTATTTTATATTTCTTGGTTCATAATTTCAGGTTCATAAGATTTCAGTACCGCTTGTAGTTGTTCTCATCAATTTTGAGAAGAAATAAGTACCACAAGTCTCTTACAAAACTGCTGCTGGGGATTTGATTTCATTTCACAGTTTTGGATCTGTTGTGAACTTATTTAGATATGATTTACTTTCTTATCTGATATTATTTGTTTCAAATTTTAAAATCCAATAGCTTTCAATCATGCTTGTAGCTGCTCTCACCAATTCCGGTGTGAAAAATCAAGTACCGCAATTCTTCCTCAAAATTGCTGCTGGGGATTTGGTGTTAGTTTCCTCTTATGAGGTTACTGATATTTTAGTATGTGATTCATTATATATTTCAGAAGCTATATCAGAATATGGAGCTCAAGCATTCACTCTCAACAGTCCCAGTGCTTCTCTACCATTGATCAAATGCTCATCTCCTCACAGAACTGGTAAAGAGGAAGATTTTCTGCATCCGCCTGGAAACTTGCTCCTAACACTTGGGGCTGTTTTTACCACTCATGGTTTTATGTTCATGGCTGAAACATATCAGTTTCTTGAGTGTTTCTCACATGTTATGAATCCTTAAGAACTTTTTCTCACTTATCAGTTGACTTCAGTTGCTCTACATGGGTCCAGTCTTCATCTGACAGTTGTCTATATTTCTGATTTAGTTGAGCATATCATTCTTCTTCCAAAGAGGAATATTCCTCTAGAAATAATGATGGAGAGGTTCACATGTCAAGCCCTAGGACACCTATGCATAGAAGAACCAGATTGATCCTGATAATACCTGCTTAATTAGAGGGGGGCATTTTTTCCCATGTGGTTTTTTCCTCATCTCCTTGTATTGAGCAGTTACTTTACTTTACTTGATGTAATGGGTGACCTATGGTATTAGTTATCGGGGCCCATAGATTGTCCAAGTTAGCATTTAGGGGGGGTGTTAGGATTATTAATCCTCCCTTGTCCGTTTTGGTCATATGTCTAAATCAGGAGTCATGTCTAAATCGGGAGTCCACCTAGTCTATTTTTAGTCACTAGTGCCATTGGTTCCACTTGGCCTAATTGGGGCACATGTTCAAGTGACTAAACTATGGGGAACACTAATTGAGGCCTATTGCCACTGATTGCACTTGCATGCATTAGTTTAGGAGCCTCCTATACAAATTCCTACAATTTAGGAGCCACTGGGAGTGCTGATACCAACCAAGGTCAGTTGAGTTGAGTTGGTGACTAGTTAAGCTGAGTTAGGATTCAGTTACATTCAGTTCTAGTCCTCTACATTCAGTTAGCGCGAGGTTTGCATGCAGGAGAGGCGCATTTATCACCTACCACAGTCAGTTAGCCTCAGTCAACACTGAAGTGGGCACTTGATTTGTGTTTTAGAACTCCGTTGAACTCCAGTAATGGTTTAGACAAGGCCAGTTAACTATTGAGTCCTCCAACAGTGATTTAGACAAGGTATTAGTTACCTACAGTCAAGTAGAGTCTAATCAATTTGAATTTCCTCATGTGGATTCGAATTGCATGTGGCTATTTAAGCCATTGTACTTCATTGTAATCATTATCTAATTACTCTTTGATTAATGAAAATCATTCACAACTACAAGCCATTTTTGCACTGTTTCATTCTTCAATAACTGAGTAAATTGTGTGATCTATCTTGTGAGCTGTTTGCTTGTCCATAGATCTATGTGCCCAATTTAATATTCTCCCCAATAACCGTTCCCAAATAGATCGTTTATCGTTTGGTATGGGGAATTCGTCCGGTTTGCGGTCTGACTATCGTAGAGTTAAAATGTATTTTTAAATCTCTTTTACCGGTTGCGACCCGATCCACCGTTTATATATTTTATCTTTTATGTATGAAATGCAAGTTCCTAGGTTAAATGCACGTAATAGAAACATAACAACTAATCTAAATCTATTCTATCCTATCCCCAGGGAGCAAGATTGAGATTAAGTAAGATGAATGATGTACTGCATTATTTGCATAAAGAACTCTACAGATAACTGATAAATCAAGGATACATGCATACAACCGAATGTTAACACAAAGATAGATCAGTGATGCTAATACATTCACCATTCATTATTGCATAAGATTCATCACATAACATAAAATCAGTCATAACACAAAAATAGTTCAGAGGGTTAGGAATAATCTCATAGATTGTATATCGCGCTAAACAAGAAATAGTTCTTCATTCAACTTTACACAACATGCTTTGAGGCTTATGCAATACTCTCTCCAGCAAAATTCCATCTTCTTTATTATAAAAGGAAATAGTTCTTCTGACAACAAGCTTCAATAACTATGCTAGTGAAAAGTCCCCCCTCTCTCTCATCTACTTTTCTCCTACTTATACAAATTACAAAATGACACTTAGGTTTCCCCAACCTCTTGGGCTTCCTCGACTCTTCATTTACAAAATTTTGTCTTTTAGTGTGTTTACTAGAAAAAGGAATAAATACAAAATGTTACATAATTCTCAATACTTGAATAAGACAGATTTAAGTGGGCCCAGTTGGTGTCTTAATGAAAACACTCCATGCTTTAGCTTCTTCATTTATGACTTTATATTCAGTTGGCTCTAGTACACGCATGACCACCTCATGCTTCAATAACTAGGACTCGATCTCTTTCACTTTGGGTGTATTCTGTCTCAGTAATTCCTCCAACAGGTGCTTGTGGAATGAAACTTGGATAATCCAGATTCCAATAGCTTCCTCACTAACAAACTCGATTTTAGATATGCTCTCCTCTCCTTTTCGCAACCTCTCTTGTAATTTCTTTAAATGTTCCTCCCTAACTGGGAACTCTTGATCCTGGGTGTCTGCTAAAATCATGCATTGATTGTGAACATAACACATGTCTTTGTAGAATTCAGTGCACTTTTCAATAGTTCTATAAATAGCTGTGTTTAATCTGACTGCTGATTTGCATCCAAAATTCAATATGGCCACTTCCATCTTCAAACTCCCCACATTTTTCTGAGGCATATTTCCTGGAAAGGTCAAGTTGGTTCCTATCCATGCTAGTTGATTCCTCACAAGCTCGACCACATCTGATAACCTCTTTCAGAATTCTGACAAGCTGAGTGCTATTTCTTTTAACCTAGCCTCAATTTGTTTAATAGTGTACATATCCCATGCTAACCTCAACAAAATATGATTTATTTATTTCTGTAACGAAGATGCTTGATTGCGGAAAGGAGCAATATCCAACTGTTTCTCCTTTGCTGCCTGTAGTTGCTCATTTAGAAAATTGTTTTGAACTTCTAGTTCCTTCACCCTTTTATCAGCTGCATTTTCTTTCTTTTCAACTTCTGCAATGCTCTTCTCTAGATCCCTCTTTTCCCCTTCAATTATAGTTACTGAAAATACCAGGGCATCTTTGTTAGATTTCAAAATCTGACATGCCTCTCTAAATTTCTCCAGCTCGCTAAGACTGTCCTCATGTTTTCTTTCTAGGCTTTGTCCTTCACCTCATTCTTTCTTTAAAGTCTCCCTCATTTGATATACCTTCTCTTTATATTGTTCCAGACCATCTACCATTTTTTCCACATTATCTACATTTGCAAGGGCTGAGTCTATAGATGCCCTTGCAAGGAGTTAAGGATCCTTGTTAGTCCCATGAACGACTGTTTTCTCAGTTACAATAACTCCTTGCTTATTTATGGTGTCCACCCTCTTCTCGGTTTTCATGACAATCCTTTTCTTATTTTTATCATATAAAATTGTATTAAAATCAGCTACCGCCTAGTCTTGAGATGGGATGAAAGGAATCAGTTCAAATTCTAATGCCAGAACTGGATCTTTTATTGGCATGCTGCTTGATGGAAAAATTGGATCGATGGGATCGTTAGGAGCTTGTCCCTAATCCTGACCTTCCTGATCCTGGTCTTCTTGCTCATTCTGTTTAAATTCCTCGGCTTCCTTTTCTGTTGCTTCTTTTGCTTGTTCAGGCGGTTCTTTCTTAATTATTTCAATCTCCTCCCATACTCTCAGCTCTTCTTCTTCTTGCCTTTTCTGATTTTCCTCTTGTTTCCTTTTCTGTTGCACTTCCTCAAATAAATGCTACTCTGCCTCTTGAGTCAACCTGAGGGATTCTTCTTGTCTCTTCTTTGCATCTTCTTCTTCTTGTTTCTTTTTCTGCTCATCCACTTTACTACTGCTTCCCTTGCCACCCACAATTGTTATCTTTTGCTCGAATCTTCTTCTTAACGCTGTCATATTATAGGCATTGCGGAATATTTCTTCATTTTTATCCCAGTAGTTCATGTACTCAAAATGTACCCCTACTGCTGCACAATAGTTAGCAGCCTTGTTCTCTGAATCGTTTCTATGAAAACTCATTTCTCCAAAGCGGAAGTATTCTAACTCCTTTACAAACTCTGGTGCACTTTTCACCTTGGAGAACTTATAACTACCTATAAAGAACGGGAGTGGTGGATACACAGCCTTTTTCTGATCAATAAAGAAGTTCCCAATCCCATCAATGTAAATCTGCCTCACCACTTCTTTATGAACAACATAGTCCATGGCATATCTTGGTAACAAAGAAGGAGCCTTAGTTCTGCCAAACTTTCTTAGGTATAGACCTTCTTCCATTAGGTAATAGTGGCCATTGTCTTCTACAATCTTCAATGCTTCCTCAGACATGCAGTTGCATTATGTAAGGAAGTTTAACTTGTACAATGGCATTATGAAATCTTCACAGATGCTCTTGTAATGGCTGAAATATTTGTGTGCCCAAAATAACTGGTATGTAGAATAAACAGGGTTTTTGGTCTTATCCCACTGGCAATTCAGTGACGGGAACTACTGAATGCACAAAATGCAATCGATCAGAAAAGAGCTCATATAGAACTATGATTTATTTTGTGAGATACCTCCAAGTGCTGCGCTTATACATGAATAAAGGATGTTCGATATTATATCAGCCTAGTTGAAAATGGTACCTTGGGTGGCCACAAAATAAATCACTGGCACCCAACTTATCTTGTAATATTTTCCATTTTCTTGGCCGAAAATCCTATTTAAAATTAAAGATAAAAGCCTATCGGGAGTGCGTAGGTTCACAGTTTCATATTCCCCGATGGGCCTCGTATGAAACTGCTTCCCCGGGACCATCATTCTTCAGACAATGTCAGCAATATCAAGGTCTAGATCTTTTAACCACTTTTCTGTTAAATAAATCTGAGGAGTGGGTAGCTTGCATGTTTGAGCTACATACGCCGGGTTGTAAGCAACAAAACCTTGTCCATCAACATTTGAAAGAATAATCTTGGTTATTTCTACCTTTGGGAGGATCCAACCAATCACTTTTGCACACGAAAAAAGTTCCGGTCGCGTGGAAGCCTTCATAATAGCTGACCTTTCTATGTTTGCATATATGGGAAAATCCTCTAACCCTGCATCTGGTACGTTTCGGTCCTTGATCATTTGGTAGATATTCCCCCATCTATACTCAGGCTCAATTCTAGTAGAAGCCTTGGTATCTTTGTATATGATTTCTACTCGTGTTATAACCTCCACTTTTGGATCATCCTCTGTGGCTTGAACCTTCTTCTTTCCTTTCCGAGGCATAGTGTTATATAGATGATGAGGTTGTTTAAACCATAAAACAATGTGTTAGATTCATTTCTAATGGATATAACTACAATTGAAAAGTTTTCCACTGCATATAACCAGAAAAACAAGAAGCCATATTTTAATCAGAAAGCTTTACCACATCATCACGATACATCTCAACAAGTTCTTTATTCCCACCCTAAACAGGGAAATAATGTAGCGAGAATTTAAGCAACCAGTTTAAAACTTCTCCAGGGAAGTTCCTTATATGACTAGCAAGCAGATAAAATATAGTCCAAAAGAATTAAAGGTTTCTGCATAGCAACACATATCCCTAGGTAGAGTAACCCCAACACAAACGACCGGGTAAAAAGAAAAGCGACTAATACCGGGAAGAAAACCTAAACTGATAACCAGGGCTCTCAGTTAGAACAAAACATCCTCCCATAGCTTGAAATCTAAAAATGACGATCCATTAAAACCCCATTTTTAACTCGACCAATAACTATAATCCCTCCACCCCCGCATTGGTGAAATGAAGGAGTGGTGCAGACGACGAAACGCTCATCTGCCCACAGTCATCCCACTGCAAAATACTGACGGGGAAATTCCCATGGCAAGGGCTGGGTGACAAATGGCCTGGGGCAGGTAGAAAAAAAACGGTGGCCCTGGCTAACCAAAAGCGAAGCGAGCAAGGTTCCAATGCTCAAGGAGAATGCAAACACTAAAAAATAAAACTCTTCAACCTCGAGGTCTAAATACTCACCACGGGTTGTAAAAAACCTAACTCTACCAAGCTATTACAACCTCTCATCAAGCATCAACATAAAACTTAAGAATATATGGTCAAGATCCTACCTGGCTTTTGAAAACGAGCTGGAACAGGTGCGGTCCCAGTGCAGCTGATTATATCCACCCAATATTCGACAACTCCGCACAGTAAAACACAAGCTCAAACGAAAAAAATGACCGTAATGCACTCCCCCCATGGGCTTAAAAGGTGAAATAATGTCGACATGCAATAAATGGCCCTTAGGTGAAAACACCGTTGGCGCCAAAAAGCAATGCATCGGAAGTGGTCTCAAGAGAGAAAACGATTGCTTCAGGCGAAAGGTTGGAAATTATCCGATGCTTTTCAGGCAGCTACAAACTTGTCTTCGCGGGATGGGGTAACGACTTGAATATTTTATCGGAATGACATCAGGAGACCCTTTAGAAGGCTATCAGTTGCACATCATCTTACTCATCCGAAGCGTTGGCAAAGGACTTAGAAACAAACCTTGCGAAAGACTTAGGAACAAAGAACTGCAAATGTGGGCAGGTAAGAATAAAAGACTCTTTCGCAAACATTGAAAAATAAATCAATAAGCTGATCTGGTATATCGAAAAAAATACTGACAACCATTCAGAGGGAATCAGAAAATTTTATCCGATATCATCGATACCACAGACAATAGTTCATCCAAGGAGTCGGCAAACTCTTGCAGATCTTTCGGAAAGAATTCGAGAAGAAAAATTTAGGTAATTAACAAAAAAATATTCCACTACGTCGGATAAACTCCATGAGCTCATCTGATTCATCGGGTGGAAAGAAAGAGTTTTGTTTTTAACAGAAAACAGCTTGCAACCAAAAAACTAAGTTAGGAAGAAATTCTTGGAGGGTAAAGGTAAACTTTTAAGGCTTGAAAGCTAGAATTTCAAAAGTGGGGGCCCCAAAACATAAAATTATTGGGGTGGTGGTTGTAGCAGCAACAATATCATAATCAGAAATTTCATTAGTCTCTTCACTTACAATCAAAGGTGGAGCTGGTGAAGAGGACTCTCCAATTCCTACTTCTAGCATAGGCTCTTCTTCAAACTGAACACTCCTTTAACTGAAGGTTTTTTGAGTGCTTATTTTGATGAGATTATACCCTTTGGAATCTTCACAATACTCAACAAATAGGAACTCTTGAATTTGGGGTTCCAAAGCCCTCCTTTTTTCCAATGGAATTCTAGCCCAAACCCTTGAGCCAAAACTCCTGAAATGAGACACATCAGGCTTGTGTCCACTCCAAGATCCGAAAGGAGTAAATACATCAAGTTGCCTGTGAGGAACCCTATTATGGATAAAGGATGCACATTTTATAGCCTCAGCCCAAAACTTTGGTGGAAAAGTATTAGAATTCATCATACAAGTATCAATCTCCTTGAGGCTTCTATTCTTCCTCTCAACAACACCATTTTGCTGAGGCGTGTAAGGAATAGAGTGCTGCATCTGGATACCTCCATATTCACAATATTTAATGAACTCAGACTTTACATATTTGCCACCATTATCAGATCTGAGGATCTTGAGTTTCCTCCTAGACTGTTTCTCAACCAAGGATTTAAAAACCTTAAAGAGGTCAAAAGGTGAAGGTTAAGACATACTTATTTTTATTCATGGAAATATGAGGGAAGGGACCAGCAATGTCACTGTGGATGAGCTCAATAGGTGTAGAGGTTCGCTCATGACTGACTCTCTCATACTTATGCTCTTGATGTTTTACTAGAATGCAACCCTGACGGACTCCTTTGCAAACCCTGAAACCATTTCTTTTTTCACACAAATATGAAATATATTTATAGTTTAAATGACCAAACCTCTCATGCCAATGTTTGCTTGCTTCATTGGCATGGGTGAGGAGAGCAGTGAGGTTAGAGAAAGTCATGAAGTGTGAGAACCTATATACTTTTGAACTATGATCCACAAAACCTTTAGAAATGGCTCTAACATTCACACTATCATATATTTCAACTTCATTGGGAGAGAAAAAAACCTTCTTAGAAGACCCAGTGTGGGTCATCTGATAGACTGACAAGAGATTAGCAACAAGACCTGGGACATACAAGACATTATGGAAGGAACCATGGTCAAAATCAATGTTACCTTTACCCTTACTTTCAGTTTCTGAGTCATCTCCCAGTAAAATCTTTGGACCCTTCGAATCATCAAGAGATGAGAGGGCTTCCTTTGTTGAAACCATGTTCCTAGAAGCTCCAGAATCAATGATAAAGGAAGGAGAGATTACAGTGCTTGCAACCAGGGCATTAAATCTCTCCTTGTCTTCGAAACTGGATCCTTCCTTCTTGTCTGCATCATTAGGAAGGGAGATGTTGTTCTTCTCCAGGACTTGAGCCATCATATCAATCTACTTATTCATGAAAGAGCTCTCAGGATGAAATCCCTTACCATAGTATGCAAACTTGCTACCTTCAACTTTACCTTTCTTCTTCTGAAAGTTATTCTTCTTGGAGTTTGCGGACTCCTCATGAGACTTGGACTTGTCTTCTTTTTTATCTGGAGGCTTCTTATCCTTTTTCTTTACTTTGGAATCAAACTTGGAATCTCCAACAACCAAATCTTGATCTTTGGAAGGTTTGATGGTGCCCATCAATACCAATTTGTCTTGCTACCGAGTTAAGGATTCCATGAAATATTCTAGTTTCAAACTATTAACTTGGTGGCATGGAAGGTTGAAAAAAATACCGAGAAATCAGGTCCAAGCTTTGAAAGGATGGCCAATATTAGTTGTTCATCTTCTTTACCAATACAACACTATTTTAGCTGCAAAACCAACGATTTGAATTTGGATAAGTAGACTTGTAAGGATTCAAAGATGCTTGGACTCAATGAAATCAACTCGTTCTCCAGTTGATGATCCCTCATCTTATCTTTATTCCAAAATAAATCTTGAAGTTTCTCCCATACTTCATTTGGTGAATTCAACCCATCAAGATGAAATAGAGGGTCTCTGGAAATGATGAGACATAAGAGACCATACGCCTCATCTCTCCTATTATGCCATTTGATCTTCTCTACTACTGCATTAGGCTCAGCTTCAGTTGTCATGGTCACTCTATAGAGGCCCTTAATCCTCATCAGAATCTCCATCCTTTCTTTCCATTTGAAATAATTGAATGGAGTCAAGATGATTTGTTGAGATTGATCCATTCTATAGAAACTGCACCCTTGAACAGAAAAAATGCGCTCCCAGTGAGTGATGTTGACCTTTCAAAAACAAATTGGAAGAGGAGAACAATAGAGCTACTAAGGCTCTGATTCCATGCGGAAATTAAGCCCAATCTTAGATCAATTGAACTCACAAAATTGCTTGAAAACTATGCAAGAAACACACAAAAGGAGACTGAATCAATTGAATAACACAAACAATTGTTGATATTAATTTACATCAGCCATCATTAAATAGATATAGGCTGGTCATGACGTAGATACTCCAAGGATTCAAAATCTCAAAGATGCTATTCGAATCAGTACAAAAGCATGCTTACTAAACTAGTCAAATCCCCCATAGGTGCATAAAGCACTTTCCAAATTAGTCAAGATGCTCATGAATTTGCTGAATGAGTAGGTATAATTGATAAGTGATGGAAAGTAGAATTTATCACGCTTTTATATGAGGAAAAGAAGGGATGTGAGTTGGTGCAAAAAATAAGACAATATACCTTAAAACTAGCTTTAGCTTTTGCCTTAAAAATGCAGAAAAGCTGGAAACTCTGTATAAGAAAGGAAACTCTGTTAGTTGGAATAATCTTATCCAGAATATTTCCAATGCGCTCCAGGTGGCAGTTTTGACAAGTTTGACCTCAGAAATGGAATTGGGTACAAACTAGCTAGTGTAGGACCTAGGAAATTAATCAAAAAGATTAATTATTTTATCCTAAGTATTGGAAAGGGTTTTGATTATTCCAACAGTCGCAAGCATCACTCTCAATAGTGAAGGGCTTGGAAAAATCAGGAATATCTAGAACATGTGTGCTACATGTAACTTGTTTCAGTTTGTCAAATGCACACTCAGCATCATGTATCCATGTAAAAGCATCCTTTTTCAATAGAGATATTAATGGAGTTGCAATCTTCCCATAATCCTTAACAAAATTACAGAATTAGCCAGTAAGTCCCAAAAACCCATGAAGGCTCTTGAGTGTCTGAGGATGCGGCTAATTTTCATGGCATATCTTTTGGTAGGATCTACATGAACCCCTTGTGCTGAAACAATATGCCTGAGATACGTTACTTCCTCCTTCCCAAAAACACATTTAGACTAATTGAAATAGAGATGATGATCACATAAAAGTTGCAGTACAAGATCCAGATTGTTATCACTCCAGGAAACTCCTCTAGGTTGTAGCTCGAGGATGCCTGGTAACTTACAATGTTTTTTAGGGTTTTTAGATATGGGTCAAGTTAGTCAACCTATGTAACCTTTCCACTCTCAAGGAATGCATAAGACTCACTCGTTTACAAGGCTTTTAGTTGCAATTTGCTCAGAAATTCGACTATAAGGTGCAGGGATGGAGAACTCACCAGGCTGGAAGACTTACACACATACCACATGCATATAAATGGCTAAATCCTACTGAGGATGGTATTTATAAATCAAATATCACTAATATACCAATAGGATGACAACTATCGGATTTTTAATAAATCTAAAATTGACTTGAATTCACATTCAGGCATAAACACAGTAAAGAAAGAGATGATGGCTAAACAGATCACAACAAAAGAGCTTATACCATGAATAAGTAAAATGAGAAGCTTGAAAGTATTATTGGCTCATAAATCCCCAAAGTTGAACCCTTTATTATAAAATCAATCATGGGCTTTATAGCCTTCTACAAAAATCACAGATCCTGAAAATACGATCTGTTTACACAAAAAATAATTGAAAGTGATAGTTTTTCCAGATTAGGGCTTCAAACCCTTGCTAACTATTTGTTTATCTACTGTGTAGATCTAGTTCACTGAGCGAGCTTTTAATAACTGAAGTGTTCACTGATAATCACCATTGCTGGTTCTGCGTGAAATTGCCACCAATAGCTAGTGTCTCGGCGTTTAAATGAAGTGGCCTTTCTTGCTTAAATCACTGGATTTTTCTACCTTGTCGCCACGGTTGCTGATCGGAAGCTGTAACCTCTAACCCATTGGTGCCATAGACCGGAGCGTTGCCACTGTTTCGGAGGTGGAACGAACTAGTTTCACGACGGCTTCTTCCTCGGCGATCGGGAGCTTTTTCCTTTAGCCCATCGGCACTCCAAATCTCAACGCTGGCGCTCTCCATCACTAGCTCGTCGACGATCAAGAGGTGAAATAAATAATGCATCAGAATCTTTTATCTAAATGCTTCCGAAAGTTGATTGATGACGTTTAAATCAGAGCTTTATCCCTCTGTGCCACCGACACTGCGGAGGAGCTTCGTTGTAAACTCGCCGATCCGTAGTCTGTATGTCTTTCGATCGCCGATGATCTTCTATTTTTGCGCTATCGAAATGATTCTTGTCATTGATCAGAGCTTTAGTCTTCTGTGCCGCCGACACTGTGGAGGAGCTTTGTTGTAAACTCATCGATCCGTAGTCTGTATATCTTCCACCTATGTTGCTCCTTATCAAACTATCTCACCAATGGTTAGTGCTTAGTTCTTCCAATCGCCGAAGTTTTCATCTGGTCGCGGAACCCGTAGTAAGTTTGTCTTCTGCTGTTTCGGCTCCTTAGTGGACTATTTCGCCGATGGTTAGTGTTTTTCAGTTCTGACGCCGACACTGCTGAAACTTTCAGCTTTAACTCGCCGATTCGTAGCCCTTACTTCTTTCGATCACTGAAATGTTCATTTGATCACAAAGGCCTTATCCGTTTATAAGTCTGTCAGTGGCTAATGAGATGTTCTGATCCTCGCCCAAGCCACCGAAGCTACAACTTTGTGAAATTTTTATCAACAATAGAGGCTTTCAAACTGTTAGTGGCATTCATATCCCTCATTGTGTGAATAAAAATCTTCATATGACAATAAATTGCTTTTGGGAGATAACATTTGGCTCCTACTTGGGGATGGGAACCTCCCTGTGAGGTCCCAAGAAACCCAGACCAAAATGTCTTTCCTGAAAAAGAATAATTAATGCTATCTTCTAGTGTTCCATTGGTCATGGAATCATTTGTCTTCTATAACTAATCCGCTGCACCCTACCTGTAGCCTGCTTTGCTTATTCATGAAAACAACTGAAAATGACCTAGCTGCTCATATTAAGAGCTTATTTTCCTATCTACTTCTACTCCTAATTCTAATCAGTAGATCCTTCTTATCATGTGACATCATGCTTCCAATGAAGCTAGGTTAGAAGCTGATCTGCTGAACTTATCCCTGATCTTGACCCAAAAAGTAAATGAAACCCCAGCATGCAGCAATGTAGTTTTGAAGGGTGACAGACCGAGCCATCATCTAACATAAATATTTTGATATCTACGCTGCTTATAAGTTCCAAATGTCAGCAACAGGGTCATAAAAACCAACAAGAAATACCTTTTTATGCGGTTGATCTTTTCCTTCACTGATGTCAATGTTAAATGTGGACTGCTCAACCTTTGTCTGATAAAAATGTGAGCTCAACAGCTGATCTGAATCTTTCTGCTCCCCTTCACCTACATCACGATCACCACTAACAATTTCCTCTTCCACAATAATACCTTTGTAGGATATACCGGAACTAAAAATATCTATATTTAACTTTTGAGTAGCAGATTCGTAATAAGCATCTATCACAGTATTCGCACATTTTTTATCATCTCTCTGCTGAAAAGAAGAACTAGATGAACTTTGAGTAAACAATAAGTCTTCACAAATTTAAACCTCATCTTCCTCGTCACTGTATTTGTTGACTATAGGAGCATGAAGATAAGATTCTAATGACAGAGATGAAGGCTCTTGTATAGGAGTATCCGTAATAAAATTTCGAAACAGATCTAGAAAAATATTACCTAGTTCCTTGTCATGATTTGAAGCAACCTGTTTGTTATAGCGGATTTCACCACACTAGGTGAATCACACATTGTATGGCCTTCCCCTATCCCGCTGCAGACTCATTATTCCCTATGGACCATTTATTGTCTTTTGATGTATCATTGAGCATCCCTAAAAACATTAGAAAAATGATATACCTGGCCTTTTCCCCGATAACCGCGTACATACGCGGATATTCCCTATATAGTCGCGTACATTGGGATGTGTGCATAATCCAAAACTGTTGGACCGTTCCTTGCCTTGAATCCGACTCGTATGACTCCTGGCCTTCCATATGCCTTGAGATCGCACGGATTCGACCTTTCAGTATCACTTTGGAAAGCTATATAAGGAACCATTGAGACATTGAAAGCAAGAAGAGAGAATTGAGAGTATCGAAACTATAGTCCATTGTTGCCAAAACTATACTTTAGTCTGCATCCCTTTGTCCCTTTGGAGCACTGTTGTGTTCTTCCCAAGCTTGCCTTTGCTAGTGATCTTGCTATCAGAGTGATGGAGGATTGAGGTGGTGGAGGCCCAAGTGGGGGATTCAGTTTCTCCGGTTCGCAGACGTGCCGTCAGAGGTTGTCACTTGTAATCTCTGATTCATATTAATAGAAATATCTTTTCCTGTCCAGTAATGTGTATTTGAATGAATGTTGCATCCATTGGAATATGTCAAATGCTTATACATTATTGATTATATATGCTAGAATAGATCTAAAACCATGAAATATAGTATGCTTGTATTGTTTACTTGTTGTTGAGGACGTGTTATGACAATTCAAGCTGAAGATTGGAAAGCTCAACGGGGATCTACTTCAACCGTCCGAAATAAGGTATGAGGTTCGATCCTTTAGTGTTAGATGTTTTTAATTTCTATTGCATATTGGGAAAGATTGATTTCTGGAGTCTAGCTGTCTGTTGTGGTACCCCAAGCCATAGGAATTTATCTCCCTAACAGAATTGGTGACTCCGCTGGGGAGTTCCTAGTAATTGTCCTTTGGGGGTTGATCTTTTGGCATTCAATGTATTTGAAGTGCTCTCTCTCTCTTGTTTCTGTGTCGGGTATGGGGGCATGTATGCCTGGTAGAGCCTGATTGGTGTGAATTTAGTCTCAGCCTGTCTGTTTGCCTGAATTTTTTGCATCTTTTTCTTCCTGTACGTGGGTTTGTTATTTACAGTCGCGTATACACGCGGTTTCCTCTGGAATTTCCGTGTATACACGTGGGTTCACTGCGCACAGTCGTGTATACCCTGGTTTTTACCTTTTTATGGAAGATTGTGGATTGCTGGGTGAATGTTGTTAGTTGCTGAGTCTCCTTTGGCACTGCCTGAGTCTGTTAAGGCCTCTGTTTTTGACCAGAAACGTTTTTTTAGCCTAAATTTTTTTTTAGGAAAGTTCTTTTCATGGCATCTTTGATTTTTTGTTTGAGATTAGTGCATTAGAGTCCTTTGCCTTAGTTCTTTGCTGGAATGCTGTTTATGTGTGCTTGCAGAGTCTGGGGTGGTTAGAATCATTTTCTTGCTTTTTGTATCTCTTTATTTTCAAAAAATCCTAAATATTTGCTTATCATCATGCATTGCATTATGCATTAGATCTAGATTTGCTTTGGAGTAATAGTTAGGAATTCATATAGGGAAATTTGCATTCAGCATTTGAAGAAGAAATTA
>LPNX010551232.1:647296-681948 GCA_001517045.1 Pseudotsuga menziesii | reverse complement strand
GGATATCGAGGGGGTACGTGTAGAGGTTATTCTGCATGTGTCCCGGCCAGGTTGGGGTCGGACAGCACAGTCGCTATACGCGTTGAAGCTGAGGGCCACACTAATTGGTTTTGAACCTCCGCTTGTGGTGACAAGGGCCTCTCAAGCCTCTCCTAGGCGAGACATACCGGCCACATTTGGGAGCTCACTTATCCAACCCTTGTTTGCTTGCTTTTGGCTTTAGATTTGATAGTGATTGCTCTGTGTACGCTAGTTGGCCTAGGGTTGACGTAAATAGAGAGTCTTTGCTTTTTTTTGAGTCATTGTGGAGTCGGGTGCGGTTCCGCGCCGTTCTCGTCGGTTAGCAGGAATTCCGCCTTCCACTTCTCCTCCTCCTTTGGGAGAGGGGCCTAGTCGGTCTAGGCAGAATGTGTCACACATTGAGTCACACACCATGGAGGATCATTCAGAGATTATTCCTGACCCACCTCCTCCTATTCGTATTGACGATGGGGAACTTACTCCTACATACGATCCCTCACCTGACCTAGCTGAGATTGGTCCCGTTATTTCCCAGATAGGATCTTTGCATGATAGACCTACTTTTACTAGGCCAGATTCCCCATTGACCAGATACCGGTATGGAATTCCGGAAGATGCCGAGACTCATTTCGACCCTCCTAGCACCAGCTATGGTGGTTATGTTTCCACTGGTTTTCCTATGCACGATTTGACATTTCATGTTGATTGTGACTTTGATCCTAACACTATACCTGGGGGCATTCCCATGCCTTACCTTGCGGAGAGGTTTGGGAGTACTAGTCACATTGCACCTTCCATCCCAACGGTGGAAGCTCCATCTTATGTACCTTCTAGGTCTAGGGTTAGTGATCCCATAGCGATACCAGGTTCTAGACGAGTGACGATAGGCACTAGCACATATCTTCTTACAGAGATTCCTTCGTCCTCGCTTCTGAGTTCTTCAAATGCGAATCCTCCACCTTACTCTCGTGGTCCTTCGAGTCGTCATGTTGCTACGAGTCAGATCCGTACTGCGATTACTAGACCAGTTGTGTCTCAAGTCTACATACCACCCATTGTTTTGGGAGGTTATGTTCATGTTTCTAGAGGTCAAGTTGCTACTTCTTCAACATATATCCCTACTTCCGGTATGTATATTCCTACTTCCGGAATGTATATCCCTACCTATGGAGTGTCTCATGGGCCATTGCAGCCGATGACCTATGGACCCTACTATGGGGCGTAGTATGGACAGGTCTCTCAACCTTATGGAGGCGGGTATTCACAACCTGCTTACTCTCCCAACTATGGCTTTGTAGCTCCTACTAGTCAAGGTCCACCTCATTATGCGACTTCCACGCCACCCTATACGGGTCATACAGGAGGAGGTCACTATGGCCAAGGTCATGGTGGTAATCAATCCTATGTGAACCAGGGAGCGGTCCCTAAACCTCATCATGCTAAGCTTCCTTTCCTCGCGACACTCAATTTGCTTGACTTATCGAGACTTACGAACGATCCTGTGGCTCATGACCCGTCTTGGCCGGCTGTCCCTACCAAGCTTCCTTCGGACATACCTAAGTTTGAAGGCAAACCAGGAGAGGATCCGAGTGAACACGTTACGACATTCCACCTATGGTGCTCTTCCAATTCATTGCACCAGGACTCAGTCCGCTTGAGACTATTTCAACGCACCCTTATAGGGCCTGCGGTGAAATGGTACATAGAGTTACCTAGGGGTGCCTTTACTTTGTTTGACGACCTTGCGATGACTTTCCTTAATCACTTCCAGCTACTAGTACGATATGATGTCGGTACTGAACTCTTGTCGACATTTCGGCAAGATAAGGCCACCCATATTTCTGATCATATTCAGGAGTGGCGTAGATGGAAGAGATTAGTCAAAGCCTTTATACCGCCGGAATTCCTCCTTGAGTGGTTCCTCAAATCGTTATTACCATATATCGCGAAGGATGTCTCCACATTCGGAGTGCAAAATGAGGAACAAGTCATCTTTAGGGCGCAAGAACTAGACTTGATCTATGCTCAGTCTGGTTTGTTATATGAGATTATACCTAATGCCCCTCGTTCTAGTTTCAATCCCAAGGTCAAACCTGGACCACATGCCGATGGCATTGTGGGTAGTGCAAGTAAGAAACCTGCAGGTTCGGTTGTGAAACAAGTTTCTCAATTGTCAATCAACCAATCTGCCTCGGGACAAGCTACGGCTTCGTCTCAGCCCGCCCAAACGGCGAATGTACTTGCTGTGCAATCGTCCGATTAGAAAGGTAACCAGCAACCTGGACGGAATAGAAAAAAGGGTAAAAACAATAATAAGAAGGGTGGGAATAAAAATGAGAATGCCAACAATAATGACAAGAACAATAAAAATGCTGGGGGGGACAAGCAGAATAAGCGTAAGGTTAAGTTTCCTTGCAAGCTTTGTAAGGACGATCACCTCACTTACTTGTGCCCTAGGATGGATGAAGCTTCGAAGTTCATAGCACAGGGCCCAGCTGTGTTAACGAACCCTTTACCGCATAACCAAAATATGAACTCGAAGTCCCATGATCAATCTAGTGATGATGATCCACCTGAAAATAGTGGTCGTGGGTGCATTAATATGGTCCGTGCCGCGAAAGTTGTGACGCGTGCGAAATATTATTCTTCGTCACAACCCAGCCCAGGTAAAGAACCTGATCCACCAGGAACTCCTTTGCGTATTGAGAAACCTGCAGACAAACCTGAAGCTGCACCTCACATTCCTAAGGGGGTACTTAAGCGCTCGGGGCATAATCCAAATGCCCGAGCCGCCCAGAACTATTCAGTTGTCGAGGACTTGGGTCATACTCCTTGTGCGATGTCTGCATTGGAGGTGCTTCAGAGTTGTCCGTCGCAAAGGAAGGCTTTGCTTTACGCTCTTGGTGTGAATGGTGATGACTCTTCCTCAGTGATCAAGTTTGAAACCGCAGGACATCAGCCTCGCTTGCCCTACTATGTGTCCCTTTTGGTGCATGTAGAATGTCTTAATATGATCGTCAAGCACACTGTGATTGACGAGGGCGCTGCTGCTTCTGTGATGTCTTTGTCTTGTTGGAAGGGTCTTGGTTCTCCTGAGTTTTCAAAGTCTACAACCATGTTAACTACTTTTGATGGGAGATCGTTTAGGCCGCACGGTATCCTTCCTTCTCTTAAAGTTCGTTTGGGGAGGAAGACCGTTGCGATAGAGGTCGAGGTGGTTGATGCACCCCTTGACTACAATCTCTTACTGGGAAGGAATTGGATGTATAGTATGCAAGCCGTTGCATCTTCCGTATTTCGCGTTGTATGATTTCCTCATAATGGGAATATTGTGACGATTGATCAGATGTCATTCAAGAATCTGCCTGTTAGTGCATCTTCGGAAGCTTCGGTTCCGAAAGTTGAACATTCCCAGTCGACAACTGGGAGTGTCGGTGTAGGTATGTATCCTTCCCTCATGGGAACCTTTAGTTGTCCTGCACCTGTCCTCATGATAGGAGCTAGTTTCAATGGTGCTTCCACGTCTACGAGATCGGTGCCTTTTCGCACAAGTCATATGGGAGATCCTTGGATTCTTCCTTCACCGAGTCCTTCGAGTGATGCCATTGAAACAAGTGTGCCGTTTCCTGCAGCCATGATTGCTTATCAAGCTAATCTTCAATCTGCTGCAGAGCCTTGTTCTTCTTCTTCACGGACAGAGGAAGAAGACCCCTATGTGCTGCCTGCATGGGCAGTACAGTCTTCTCATGCCCACGATTGCCTTGATACGGTTTTCCCTTCAGATGAAGCGATCATCCAGGCTATGTCGGGAGTTGAGCCACCATGGGAGGAACTCCATCATAGATCATATTTCCTTCCAGAGCTTGACTTGTTGGAGCATGAGGATTATAGGGAGATTCTTAGACAGAAAGCTGGTAGGCCCATGATTCCATTAAGCTCTCCTGGTCAGATGGATGATGGAAACATGGCAAACATATCATCAACTATGCCTATCAACATTTCTCGCAACCCTGGTACGGTTGAGAATGTGTACATTGGGGCAGATTGTTCCCAAGATGAGATTCGTGAGTATACCGAGCTAGACTCATGAGAATGTGTACATTGGGGCTCATGAGATTCTGTTACGGAGAGAAATTCCTATGGCTTGGGGTACCACAACAAACAGCTAGACTCCAGAAATCAATCTTTCCCAATATGCAATAGAAATTAAAAACATCTAACACTAAAGGATCGAACCTCGTACCTTATGCCGGACGGTTGAAGTAGATCCTCGTTGAGCTTTCCAATCTTCAGCTTGAATTTTCATAACACGTCCTCAACAACAAGTAAACAATACAAGCATACTATATTTCATGGTGTTAGATCTATTCTAGCATATATAATCAATAATGTATAAGCATTTGACATATTCCAATGGATGCAACATTCATTCAAATACACATTACTGGACAGGAAAAGATATTTCTATTAATATGAATCAGAGATTACAAGTGACAACCTCTGACGGCACGTCTGCGAACCAGAGAAACTGAATCCCCCACTTGGGCCTCCACCACCTCAATCCTCCATCACTCCGATAGCAAGCTCACTAGCAAAGGCAAGCTTGGGAAGAACACAACAGTGCTCCAAAGGGACAAAGGGATGCAGACTCAAGTATAGTTTTGGCAACAATGGACTATAGTTTCGATACTCTCAATTCTCTCTTCTTGCTTTCAATGTCTCAATGGTTCCTTATATAGCTTTCCAAAGTGATACTGAAAGGTCGAATCCGTGCGATCTCAAGGCATATGGAAGGCCAGGAGTCATATGAGTCGGATTCAAGGCAAGGAACAGTCCAACAGTTTTGGATTATGCACACATCCCGATGTATGCGACTATATAGGGAATATCCGCGTATGTACGCAGTTATCGGGGAAAAGGCCGCGTATATCATTTTTCTAATGTTTTTAGGGATGGTTAATGATACATCAAAAGACAATAAATGGTCCATAGGGAATAATGAGTCTGCAGCGGGATAGGGGAAGGCCATACAATGTGTGATTCACCTAGTGTGGTGAAATCCACTATAACACTGTTCATAAGGAGAAGGAAGATCTTCCTGATGCTCTAGCCGAAGATTGGATAGTCCTTGGAAATATTGCTCCTCTTGGTTACTACAACTTTCCTCATTGTGAAGATCATAAGAGAGATGAGGTAGCTCTTGAGGGAGATATCCTTCTCTATTTATCTTTTCATCCTGGTTTGCAAACTGATAATAAAATCCAGATTCACACCTGTCTTGGGAGTACTTTGCAAACACTGAAGAATCTGATTCTAAATATGACAGGAGCTCACATGCTTGCTGTTGTCCCAAATCCGCTTCAGACTCATAATCTTCCTGTTCAAAATCTGACTCATACTGATGTTTATCTGGCTCAGGTAAATAATGTTTTTCAAAATCAAACTGTGCTGGGATTCTCTTTGAAGCACGGATGTTTTCCTCCACCTCTAAAGCATCTTCAAACATAATGATTAAAGATGAGGATTTCCTTTCTAGTAGAAGAAGGGAAAGTTTTGAATGTAGTCCCATCACATAATATATATTGGAAGCTGTCTCTGTGGGCCGAATATCCAAAGGCATAGCATGATAAGTGTTGTAGAATCTTCGATTGAAGATAGGCAAAGTTTCATTTTCCTCTCTCTTCAAAGCATAGAAATCAGCGAGATACAAATCAAGAGATTTGTTCTCACCCCAATGCTTAAAAAATGCATCAGTGAATTCTGTCCAAGAGCCAATAGAGTCAGCTCTTAAATTCTTGAACCATATAGCAGCATCTCTAATCAATGATTTAGAGAAAAGTCTCATGATTACATCCTCATGAACAATCTGAAAACGTTCAATCAAATCTTCGAAAGATTCCAAGTGCCTTTTCGTTGAAGCTTGATTCTCTCCGGAAAACCGAGGGAGATATTCATAACAGTCAAGAGGATAAGGATGAAGCCAAGAGGGCAGTTTTAATGGCTTAAACATCTTCATCCTGATTTTGATTTGAAAGGATGTGGGCTGATCGTGAGGGATAAAAATCTGCTGATAAGGTTCAACGGTTATGGAAACGAGTGTTGAGCTCTGCATAGGTTTCGAATAAGTTTTGGTTTCTTTAAAGTTACATGGCTGATCAGATTTAGGAGGAATTTGGGTACAACAGTCATTTTTATAGATGATCTGTGGCACATAGACTGACTCACCTTCTACAATACAAGCAGGCTACAAATATTCTTCTACAGATGGATTTATAAAGATGGTTGATAATCTTCAGAATATATAAAACATAAGATAATTCTTTTAACATGTGAAGGGAAAAGCATAAAGGAGCTGATAAAAAATAACAGTAGTTCATAAAGTAAAATGTTGGACTGATACCTAGATTTTGAATTCAACCTCTTCATCTTTTATCAACTGGGTCCTCCCCAGTGGAGATTTATTAAATTCGAATGGATTAGGGAAATAGAAGTCTTTGTAAATCTGCCCTAGCAGCAGGGCTAGGTTTTCTTCTGATGATCTTCTATGGGTCTGCAACAGGTGTTGCTGGTGGCCTCTCTTGATTTGCTCTGGAACTTGGTCTTCTTGAAGCAACCTTATATCAATGGAGTCGCCAGATAGATGATTACAACCATAATAATTTCCAAGCTTTTTCTATCATCAAAGCATGGATCTATGTCGTCTCCCAGGGAAGCTGAGCTTCAATCTCCTCTCCTTGGAAACGACGCCAATTTGTTATCACTCCAGGAAACTCCTTTAGGTTGTAGCTCGAGGATGCCTGGTAACTTGCAATTTTTTTTAGGGTTTTCAGATATGGGTCAAGTCAGTCGACCTATGTAACCTTTCCACTCTCAAGGCATGCATAAGACTCACTCATTTACAAGGCTTTTAGTTGCAATTTGCTCAGAAATTCGACTATAAGGTGCAGGGATGGAGAACTCACTAGGATGGCAGACTTACACAGACCAATAGGATGACAACTATCGGCTTTTTAATAAATATGAAATTGACCTGAATGCACATTCAGGCATAAACACAATAAAGAAAGAGATGATGGCTGAACAGATCACGAAAAAATAGCTTATACCATGAATAAGTAAAATGAGAAGCTTGAAAGTATTATTGGCTCATAAATCCCCAAAGTTGAACCCTTTATTATAAAATCAATCATGGGCTTTATAGCCTTCTACAAAAATCACAAATCCTGAAAATTCGATCTCTTTACACAAAAAATAATTGAAAGTGATAGTTTTTCCAGATTAGGGCTTCAAACCGTTGCTAACTATTTGTTTATCTACTGTGAAGATTTAGTTCATTGAGTGAGCTTTTAATAACTGAAGTGTTCGCTGATAATCACCACTACTGGTTCCGCGTGAAATTGCCACCAACAGCTAGTGTCTCGGTGTTTAAGTGAAGTGGCCTTTCTTGCTTAAATCGTCGGACTTTTCTACCTTGTCACTGCGGTCACTGATCGGACGCTGTAACCTCTAACCCATCGGCGCTGTAGACTGGAGCGCTGTCGCTGTTTCAGAGGTGGAACGAACTAGTTTCGCGACGGATTCTTCCTCGACGATCGGGAACTTTTTCCTTTAGCCCATCGGCGCTCCAAATCTCATTGCTGGCGCTCTCCATCACTAGCCCGTCGGTGATCGGGAGATGAAATAACTAATGCATCAGAATATTTTATCTGAAAGATGCCGGGAGTTGATTGACGACGTTTAAATCAAAGCTTTAGCCCTCTGTGCCACCAACACTATGGAGGATCTTCGTTGTAAACTCGCCGATCCGTAGTCTGTATGTCTTCCGATCGTCGATGATCTTCTATTTTTGCGCTATCGGAATGATTCTTGTCATTGATTGGAACTTTAGTCTTCTGTGCCACTGACACTACGGAGCATTAGAGAGAATTTGAGGTAAAAAATGGGCCTCAAAAGGACCAAAATGTACTATAAAAATCAACCAATTACATTCTAGTAGATGACATCACCCCCCACGGTTGAGGTGGCATTGCATGCGTTAAGAATGCTTATTTGTCACATTTTCTATGGTGGATGAAAACCCATAGTTAACCAAGGTAGTGGTACAAGTACTTTTAAGTCATAAAGTGAAGTACTCACAATAAAAGTCATTTCACACTTTCTCATAAAATAATATTATTGTTATTTTCAAGTAAAGTACTCACAATTCACTTTCTCATAAAATAATATTATTGTCATTTTCAAGTAAAGTACTCATAATTCATAAAAATGTCTTTTCACATTTTTTTATAAAATAATATATTGTCATATTCATGTTTTTTAATTTTAAATTATATATTCACACAATTGTATTTAATATCATAATGTCAAACTAATATATATTAAATCTTGTACTTTTAAAATAAATTAAATTCATGAATGATATTTATATGAAAAAAATATGTTAGTTATGCATATAAATTAAATTCTTTTTTGTTTAATTTTATTTATAAGTTCAATACAAATAAATGCTAAAGGACAATAATTTTTTGAGAATTTACAATGAATCTTAGTCACACCATTGTAGAGTTATTTTATTAATTTTATTTATAGTTAATTTAGAAAAGTAACTCAACCATGGTTATTTATATTGTGCATAAAAAGTAGTGTAGGAGATGAGTTGTCATATATACCTACCCCATAAAACCCCTAACTCATAATATTTTAATATATCTTATATTTTTGTAGTACATCTCTTAGGAGGCCCATTTTTTACCTCAAATTCTCTCTAATGGAGCTTCGTTGTAAACTCGCCGATCCGTCGTCTGTATGTTTTTCGCCGTTGCAGCTCCTTATCGAACTATCTCGCCGATGGTTAGTATTTAGTTCTTTCGATCGCCGAAGTTTTCATTTGGTCGCAGAACCCGTAGTAAGTTTGTCTTCCACTGTTTCGGCTCCTTAGTGGACTATTTCGCCGAAGGTTAGTGTTTTCCAGTTCTGACGCCAACACTGCAGAAACTTTCAGCTTTAACTCGCCGATCCGTAGCCCTTACTTCTTTCGATAGCCGAAATGTTCATCTGATCGCGGAGGCCTTGTCCATTTGTAAGTCTGTCAGTGGCTAATGAGATGTTCTGATCCTTGCCCAAGCCACCGAAGCTACAACTTTGTGAAATTTTTATCAACAACAGAGGCTTTCAAAATGTTAGTGGCATTCACATCCCTCATTGTGTGAATAAAGTTCTTCATATGAAAATAAATTTATTTTGGGAGATAACACAGATGTTGGAGATGCTCAACCCATGTTTTACTATAGATGAGGATATCATCAAAGAAAACCATAATGAAGTTCCGCAAGTAGGGATGAAATAATTTATTCATAAATGCCTAGAATGTGGAAGGAGCATTCATGAGGCCAAAGGGCATGATCAAAAACTCATAGTGTCCATCATGTGTGCAAAAAGTTGTTTTAGGGATATCATCCTCATGAACCAGAATTTGGTGATATCCAGAATGAAGATCCAACTTGGAGAAAAAATGAGCACCATGAAGCTCATCAAGAATCTCATCAACAACAAGAATTGGAAACTTATCCTTGATTGTGATGTGATTAAGTGCTCTAAATTCAATGCATAGGCGCCATGACACATATTTTTTTTCGGACAAGAAGAATTAGTGAAGAAAAGGAATTGGTACTAGGGCGAATAATATCTTGCTTCAGTAAGTCCTAAACGAGCATCTTAATATTTGTCTTTTGGTGAAACAAGCAGTGATAGGGCCTGATATTGGGAGGGATGCTTCGAGGAAGGAGAGGAATACGTTGGTCCTTTGGTCTTGAAGGTGGAGATCCCATTGGTTCAACAAAGAGACCTTCATATCAATCCAAATTTTGTTGTAGATCCAAGGGACTAGTGGATACCGTTGAAGGTTGCATCTGAATGAAATTGAGCTGAGCAATGAAACTTCTTAAGGATATTTTCCATGCGATGTGAATTGATGATGCTGAGAGACCTTGGTTGTAATCCCTTCAATGTGTGTTTTTTCCCATTGACTGAAAACTGCATCCAAATTTTAGCAAAATCCCATATGATGGGTTCAAGTGCGCGTAACCATTGAGAACCCAAAACTACATCACATCTTCCTAAGGGAAAGGAAAACATGTCATAGTGCAAGGTATAATATCCAATAGAGATTCACTCATTATGACACTTCCCTTTGCAAGGTAAGGTGCCCCCATTGGCAATCATGACTTCAAAGCTAGAGCAAGGATGGATAGAATAATTAGACTGTTTTGATATCTGAGGGTTAATGAAGTTATGAGTGCTACCAGAATCAATGAGTATTGTAAGAGGTAGCTTCTTGAAGAAACCATTGACCTGCATGGTTTGTGGGGTGGTGAATCCGTCTAATCCATGAAGAGATATCTCTGGATGGTCATTCTGAGTAGGAGGGTTAATATGCAGCTGCTGAATGTCATCCTCACCATCTACTGGATCTTGATCAACATTAGAAATTTTAGGTGCAGGTTGAGAATCCACATCCAATAGATAGAGCTTTTTCTCAGCACATTTATGTCCCAGGGTGAATTTCTCATCACAATTATAACAAAGCCCTTTTTGACCACCAATAAAACAACTCCCGTAGAATGCATTAGACAATCCTTCTGTGTGATTGGTTAGTTTCACAAATTCTGTCTAATACTCCCTCATGGTTCCAGTTTGACGAAGTTTAGTGAGTTCTCTTGTGAAGTCATCAAAAGAACTAGGTCCAAATCGTTGCAAAAGGAGTTGTCAAAAATCTGTCCATTTTGGTTCTTCATGAGCCTTGATGTACCAAATGAACCATTAAAGGGCTTCATGTTCCAAATGAAATGATGCAAGTGGGACTTTGTTAACATTTAAGAACCTTTCCGATATGATTTAGTCATTAGAATTTCCTCCCTTCCTTGGAATAAATAGACCTACTGTTGCTGCTGCAACCATTTCCCAAAACAATCTACAATTTTTAGGGCCCCCTTTTTAGATTCTTGGCTTTTGGTTACTTAGCCTTTTTTGCACTTTGAAAGCCATCGTTCATGACTTGTTTTCACCGTGGATAAGCTGAAAAGTTTTTATTTTGCACTAAGTGGGAAAGATTTTTTGACCCGTTGTAGCGGATGAATTTCAATGATTGATCCGCAACAACGGATAAGTTTTGATTTATCCGATGTAGCAGATAGTTTTTAAAGTTTGAACCGATACATCGGGTTGATTTTATTTTTTGATCCGCCACAGCGGATGTTTTTCATGCGTGCTTTGTCGGCGTATTTTTATCCGATATGTCAAAAGATTTATTGAGTTTTCTCTGACACTTCAGAAGCTACACACTTTTCTCATTGGAGCTTTTTTGATTGGTTTTTGATCCCATACGTCGCAGGACTTCTTGATTGTTTGCCACAACAACAGAGGTTTTTCACTTTGATTGTCATAGCTTTTTTCGATCCATTTAGATCTGCTGCGTCGGATGATTGTGTGATATTTTTGCGCAACGACGGAAATTGTTTTGCCTTCCCCGCCCGACTTTTACTGCTATTTATTTTCATTGTTTTGACCCACTACGGCGAAAAAATATTTATCTTTGTTCTGCCACAATGGATGTATTTTGCGTTTTCATCCGATGATCTTCTTATCGAAGCCGTGATTTACGGTGTGGAAAGAGTTTTGGTTTCCATATGCAGTTAGCGGTGTCAGTCTTGGCCTTGTGACCTCTTTTCGACGTCATGGTTGTTTATATAACGACGGCTGTATTTATTTTAGGGAGCTGGGGCTAGCAGGTCAGTTAGATTCTTTTGCCAATTTTTAGTGAGCCGTAGCAGTAGAGGGGTCATGAAAAGACAACTAGCGGCTGATATTCTCTAAAGAGGGCTGATAGTAGCGACAAGTTTATGTTTTCTGGGCTGCTGCTATTGGGGGGGGGGTTTCCACCTAGCCTGCCGATATTGGCTCTCTGATGAGCTCCATTTAGGCACCAAACGACATTTTCTCCTCACTCATGTGGCAGTAAATTCCTTTCCTTTTGTTGACCTATATATACCAAGTGGGTTTCATTTTTGTAGTTTAACCTTTGACTATGGGAATTGAGCATTGGTAAAAACTATGGAGTTTACCCATACAAGACATCCATTACGAAGTGAAGAATGAAATTTGGAGCGTATGTGGGCATCGTGTTTTCAACAACCTTTGAACTCTTGCATACCAGGTAGGATATGATCTTTATTGTTTTTTTATTTATTGGTAGGATGGTTAGGTTGCAACTGGTCAGTTTGCATTTACGGTTTTAAATTGCCGTGTTGGTCTTTAGTTTGAAAAGGTTTCCCCCCTCAACATCTTGGTCTTTCTTTCCTAGCGGACCCTACTGTCCATTTTAACCTAGCAAACTGCGGCCGTAGTTTGTCTACCTACTCCCAAGCCATCCCTGTTGTTTCCTTTCAACCATGATTTTCTCAGAAAGCTGGTGTGTAATGATGAACCCAAGAGAGTCTTGATTCTTTGTCGTCCTTTTCTTACCTGATACTTATTCATATGCGGTGATAAGGGTTTGTAGGGTTTTAAGCTACGAAATCCATGCGTGTTTATGGTTTGCATTTTTGTATCCTCGCCGGAAGTGTTGGCTTTGGTGGCTGATGCCATGGTAGCACTACCTTTTTCCTTTGGTTTGTAACCCCGCAGGTCGTTAGTCTCATAGAAGGAATCTTACCTAGTTGTGTAATTTTGGTTTCAGATTACGGTTTGGTTTAGAGTTTTAGAATGACAGAGGATGACCTAGCCCAAACTCGACTATGAACTAGCGTTTTCCCATCCAAGGGATCTTGATTTTTCTTTGGACCAAAATCGAACGTCCTATTTTTATTTTATTTTGCTCTAAGTTGACCTGAATGGTATGCGAAGCTATGGTGTGATGGGTGAAGATAATTTGGTAATAACATACTGGTTAAGCTTGTTCCTTGAATAAACGCTTGTCCCAACCACCCATGCACAACTCGTATGTGTTGAATTTCACTGAAGTTGGAATGGAAAACTTTTGTACTTTTCATCAACAACCTCATTCTGAGAAGAACTGCCCACAGTGGATTAATTCGATGAATCTAGTAGTGAATCAACTTTTAGACACTCAATTAATAGAACCTATGGTCGAAGAGGAAAATATGAATATACCAGAATAAGTCCCTGAAGAAACTACCATGGTGTTGTGGGATTCTATGTCCACACTAGGATTGGATGAAGAGGAATCCACTGAGGAGATTCAACTTTTAGCCATTAATGTTACAACTAAGAGTAAGTGTCCAATAATGGATGAAATTTTATTACTGCCCAAGATTAAGAATTTTCAGGAGAGTATGAAAAGGAATAAGAGTAATACCCAAAACCCACCTATACCTAATTTATTCATAACAAGACAGAAGGTCCCAACAGTAAGTAAACCGGTGAATGTTGTGGAAAATAAAGCATAAAATAATAAGAAAATTCCAATGGAATCGGATATGGGATATGACATAATAGAAGATATTAAGGAAACCAAAGCCAATGTTTCTTTATTTGAAATGTGTAGCTTACCACAACAAAGGAAGAAGCTCATGGAATCTTTTGATCCTAAACTTAGTGTGGCCCAAGATGATGTCCCATCAGAGAAAGAGATAAAAGAAGCCAACATTGGAGGAAAGTCAAAGTATCAAACTAAGCCATTTTTACTGACTTTTGAGATTTTCAACCATAATGTACACAATTGTTTAGTGGATTCTAGAGCATCCTCTAATGTCATGCCTCTGTCAATTTGTAAAAAGATAAATGGACAACCTTCTCCTTCTTCCTCTAAAATTAATCAGTTGGATAGAACAATAGTCAAGGTAGTTGGAGAAATGAAAAATGTAATGATTCGATTATCAGTAGATGAAAGGGTCTGTTAGTTCATAGACATCATGGTCGTATACTTCGCAGAAGCCTATGGTTTGATACTAAGTAGGGATCGGTCTATGAAACATGATGGGTACTTTGCTACAGATTGGTCACACTTGTGGTTTCTCTATAAGGACTGTCAAAATCAGATAAAAGTGCTAAGGGAACCACATATGAAGCATAATGTGACGCAACTGGAAGAGAAAAATGAGCCTGTGAACTTTCACATTCATTTTTGGGTAAGTATTTTATAGAGCTTGAACTGGGAAACTATCAAGCGGAAGAGGCGAACAGTGAGTCAGATGAACAGTCTGATCTCCTTCAGTTTTCACGGACTGATAAAATTGATTGTAACATAGTTAATTTAGTTTCTGTTTTAGAAAGTAGAAATAGTGCTGTAGAATTAGAATATTGCTTTTAGTTATTATATTTTGATGGTTTGAAAACTCAAGAAGGATCGGGGGCTGGCTGTGTCCTAATTGAGCTAGAAAAATAATTTTTTTTATCTTGTAGATTAGAATTTGAATGTACTAATAACACGATGGAATATGAAGTGTTGATCTAGGGTTTAAAAAGGGCAATCGAGTTTAAAGTCTATCACCTCATTTAAAAGGCTACCAAAATGAAGTTTGGGAACTTATAACGAATTTTGATGCTTTTAATATCAATTATATTCCTACACTGAAAAATGCAGCAGCTGATTTATTAGCTACTTCTATTGCAAGATTGGTTCCTACTAATAACAAATGCTCAATTGAATTGATTTTAGGCCATATGTACTTGACAATGCCACCAATTTGAGAGTATTCGACGATGACCAAAAGATTTTGGAATTTTTAACAAATGAGGAGACTTTTAAAGATTTAGTAATTGATGATGAAGAACATCAAGCCAATATTCAAAATGGTAATTTCATACCTAAAGGGGTTAGAACATTGGAGGGAATGTTTGATTTGAATAACAAATTCAGGAAGCCATCCAATGTCAAAACACATAGTTCATCGATGTAGTATGAGCTGATCAATTTGGGGACATAAGCTGAACCCAAGTATCTAAACTTGGGGAAATGTTGTTCACTGGGTGAAAGAAGCAAGTTCATCATTTTATTTCAGCAACATGGATGATTTTAGGGGCGAATTTTAAGGGGTGCCCCAAAAAAAGTGGTCAAAATTTTAATATTAAAATGGTTTTTTTTTTTATATTTAATAAATTAGCCCATATTTTATTTTATATATAATTTCCCTTGATTAAATAGCCCACACGATTAAACTGTGAAAATTCATAAAATCTAATTTAGCCAACTTGTCGATGGGGAAAATCATGACATTCGCCCCAATTTATTCCGTAATGGAGGTGAAATTGCCAAAAATTTACAGTTTTGGAGGATAAATGGAGATGATTCGCCCAAATTTATGGGAGATAGGTTAAAAATTTGGTATTTCGCCCCTATTTATGGATCTTTGGGTAAATTTGTCTTAGTTTGTCCTTGATTTGCGGGCCCTGGATGTTCATCCATTGGGTATGGAGCAGTACAAGATTTGGGTCTGCTTCAGGTGAAAACGGATGGTACAGGTTTGCTACATCGATTTACTTCGAGAGTTTTCTTTACAAGGTCATCCAGGAGACTAGGTTCATTGATTATGACAAGCTGGAGGAGAAAGCCTTGGATTTTAGGCCTAAGCTTATTATCTATGGAGGCAGTGCTTATCCCAGGGACTGGGATTATGCTAGGTTTCACGCTATTGCTAATAAATGTGGTGCCATGCTCTTATGTGACATGGCTAGCATCAGTGGCCTTGTCACTGCCTAGGTACCTTTGCTATTTTCACTGACATTCTTTGGAACAATTACTTAAATAGATCATGATAAAGATACCTATATTTTATATATTGTATTTTTTTCTATTACATTCACAAATGCATGCAAGATAGTTATGTTCATCATGGTTTAAGTTTTAGGGTTTATTCGTGAGAGCTTTCTTTAGAATGTTTAACTTGCAATTTTCCCTCAATCATGTTTTACTGTTAGTGAAGTGACAACCATGCGTTGCATTATTTTTCAGAAGTGCTTGAAGAAACATGGCCCAAGGGGATGCATCATAAAGATTAGACTTAAGTGCTAGTTTCAAGGGCTATCTATTCCACCAAAATTGTCTAGGGTTAACAGTGGACCTCATCCTTTGAAACGTATGACATGCATCCTTGGAAACTTATGCTGGCCTTGTTTTGGAACTGATGCATATACATTTTACAAAGAGAAATTGTACTTGAACTGAGTTGTTTGATTTGGACTGATGATTGTCAGATGTTTTACTATTTTGTTCTTTTTCCATATTTAGGGTGTGTTTTAAACTGGTTAACGTTTTAGATCCAGGTTGTTTCCATTATAATTGTTTAAACATGGATTATGCCATGTTCGTGTTCTCAGATCTTGCTCTCCAGTTCAGTTTTTGTACCCAATTACGTTGATCTATCAATATAGACCTAGTAGTCACCTGAATTTTGATGTATCCTTGATATCATCCCAGGTTTAGTAGTTATATTGTAGTTTTTCCGTTGGGATGACATAAATATGGAATTCTAGTTATTTTTGAAGGATACCATGTTATTAGAAAATAAATTTCTCATCACTTTTTGGACTTTGAGCTGAGTTTCTGTACATCACAGAACCTGCATTCTCAGGTTTGGTCCTCTAACATGCTTAGTATGCTTTTTGAGAATCATGTGTACTTTGGATTTATGGATTATAAATGAATGCCACATTAAAAAAGGATCTTGGACTCACATGAAGTTCCTCCATTCTTTGGCTTTTTTTTTGATACAGATATGTCACATGTTTTGTCTTTTCTTGATATTAAAAACACATACTTATTAGCTTAAAGGGCACTAGTTCTGAGATGTGGATGATATTGGTCACAACAAGAAAAAAGATGGTCTCTTAATAGTTAATACAAATGCATACAGTTAGGAACTGTTTGAAATTGTTTACTTCATTTTAACTCCATCCATTTTCTTGTTGCAATTCAGGAAGCTGGAAATCCATTTGACTATTGTGATTTGGTTACTACAACAACACACAAGAGCTTGAGGGGTCCAAGAGCCAGGATGACATTATACAGGAAAGGCCCCAAACCTCCTAAAAAGGGATAGCCAGAGTGTGCCCTATAGGATTACGAGGATATAGTTAAATTTTTTGTGTTCCCATCTCTTCAAGGAGGGCCGCATAACCACCAAATTGTAGCATTGGCTATGGCTCTTAAGCAGGTTATGACTCCTGGCTTTCAGGAATATACCAAGCAGGTCAAGACAAATGCGGTTGTTGTCGGTAACTACTTGATGAACTAGGGATACAATCTTGTTACAAGTGGGACAGAAAATCACTTAGTTCTATGGGATCTCCGTCCAATTGGACTGACTGGTGAGAACATATTATCTTGACTTAAGTGTGATCTATTATTGAATGTATTCTAGCAAACAAGATTCTATGGCCTTGAAAAAAATGCAGTTAATTTGACCTACTTCATTTTATTAATAACTTTGGAAATCTCGTAGAATTATTCCAAATCAATTATATTCCTTTTGCAGGAAATAAGGTGGAGAAAGTGTGTGATATGTGTAACATAACAATCGACAAGAATGCAATTTATGGTGACAGTAGTGCTTTGTCCCCTGGTGGTGTTCGTATTGGCAAGTGAATGCTGCATTTAAATCTCTTATGACATGCTACACAAAACTGGAGAATTTTTTCAGTATTGTTGCTTACTATCTGAGAGTAATCATGCTTCAACAATATTTGGTCGGATGGTTCAACTCATACCTCAAGAGATGTCGAGGTTAGAAATTAATAGGCAGGTAGCATTCACCAATGGGTGAATGGAGGTTGAATCTTGATTGTTTGGATTGGGTGTTTGTATTTCAATAACTTGTTAGTTCTTTCTTTGTAGGTACCCTTGCAATGACCTCCAGTGGTCTTCAGGAATTCAATTTTGAGAAAAATGGAGAGTTCCTCCACGAATCGATTAACATCACTTTGGATATCCAAAAGGAACATGGGAAGCTTCTCAAAGACTTCAACAAGGGGTTGGCGGGAAACAAGGACATTAAAAATCTAAAAGGTGAAGTGGATAAATTATCTGCTAAATTTGACATGCCTGGCTTTGATGTAGCTACAATGAATTTCTAATAAGTGACCATAGGAATAGCATAATTCTTTTCTTTGGGTGCATTGTCATTAGCATTAAAGTTGGTTAATAGAGGGATGTATTTTTATAGCTTGATGAATAAATATGTATTGCTTGTGAGTTTTACAGTCCTTGAATTTGAGGACTTATTTTGCAGGTGTAATAAGTAGAAGATGATTAAATCTAGTAGTCAGATGTGTTGAAATCATTTTTCAGTTAATCTTACACAAAGTCTGCTTATCCTTCTCAGTGTCATCTTTGTAATATTATACTTTTGTCTACATATCCCATGCATTGGGAAAGCTCTTCAATTGAAACTATGCAATCTTATTTTGTTAGCCTATTACACAAAATACTTATGTGAAATGGTGATGGTTTTCCATGTCTTAAAAGACAAGTTGCTTTATGAATATTTACACTTTAGGCTGAAAGGATAAAGGCAGAGAGAAGAGAACATCTCAAGTCCAACTAATCCTATCTTTATTCTCAAAAGCAGTTAATAAACATCACGATTCATGGATTTTGAATATTATTTGAATCCTCTTTTGTCATCACTTCATGTGGCTATTGAGCTTTCATGGACGGTCACTGGGTGGCTGTCGAACATTCATGGATGCCACTAGACATCACTAGATGGTCAGGTCTTGTTCTCAGATTTTATGCCAAATTTTGGACCTTGTGAAAACCCTAGACTTAATTTATCATCTCCCCTGATAAGCTTCTGTTGCAGCTGCAACATTTTCCCAAAATTCCAAAAAAATCCGGGACCCTCCTTTTGCTCATATTGGTTTGATTTTCTTCTTTGATTTGATTTAATGATTCTTTAGAAAGACTTTTCCTAATGCCTGAAATGATCCACCACTTGTTTAAGTTTACCTTTGCCTTTAAATTCATTTTTCGAGTGTTTGAGTCAGAAGTTGATTTGCTTGCGCTCTCGCCGTTGCGAAGAAATAATAAGCTTTAGCTTCGATATTTCTTCGATGCATTTTGTCTCAATCGGCTGACTTTTGGTTTCCATGTCGGAACATCTTGTTACTACATTCTCCGCAGTTGCGGACGACAGAATATGAAGTCCCCCGATAGTCGCATTGACTTTTCGAACCTCGCATTGTTGTTTCGTTGAACCTTAAGTTTTGGGCTTCCGCCGTTGCGGCTGTAAAAAGCACTATCTTTCCGGTCAGTTAGTTGATTTTTCCCTCGATTTAGACCTTTCCTATTGCAGAATGTCGTGTCCTTTATGATTCCGCCATTGCGGCTCCTTATTCCGCTATCGATCTGACGTTTAGTCTTGCGAGCTCCGACGCGTTACTGATTTCTCTCGGATGTCTCGGCAGTTCTCCTAGTTGTTTTGCCACCCGAATTTGCGGGAAGAGATGTTCTTGTGGCCTCCGATCTTTTTGTTTTCGCCGTTTGAGTTTTTTTTTCTCCCGCCGCTTATGGTTGACCATATATATCTATGGGGTCGAGTTTTAATTATTCTATTGCTATTTTGACTATCATGCACTGTCATTGTCATGTGCTGTCGTTCGCTCGAGCTTGCCAGCCCCCCCGTTGTCGGTGTACCCTCGTTTCCAGGTGGCTCAACTGTGGAAGCTTAACAGTCCTCTTCCCGCTGGGTGCGCAGCAGTGCTAGGTAGGCTCTTATATGCATTATCCCGTTCCGTTCAAGTGTTTTGATGATTGTTCCACGGTTAGTTTTTTTTACGGTCGTTTTCCCTTGGCCCCACCATTTACATGCATATATAGTGGGGGCTTGTAGCATAATTGATAGTGGGAGCATTTTTTGGCCCGCAGGATAGTTTCCCTCCACGACCGTTATGTGTTTCGACCCTGCGCTTGGTGGTTGGGGAGATTGGTGCAGACGGCCGTTACGCTGTCTGCACCAGTCTACCCCATATTTTAATAGGTCGGTAGGAGAAGGTTTTTTATGACCTCCCCGTGTGAATATCGGACTGGTTTCCCCCTCTTATGTTTCCTGCATCCTCAAACCATGCCGCGTTTACCCCACTACTTCGAAGTGACCCGGTTCACGGTTAGTCTCGAACCCGAGCCGGCGTGGGGGAGTACAACATCGCACAGTGTTATATTGACCATAGATTGCATGGGTAGTGTTTTGTTGAGGTGCCCCGTTGAAATTTTTTTATCAGTTCCTTTGTCGTTCTACGTAGCGCATCAATCATGGCACCGACAGAGAGCCCGAGGTCTCTTCATTCTAATGTAGATTTTGTTTCTCACTTAAATTTGGCTAGTTAAGCCATTTTTAGTGGTAGACAGAAGTATTTGCATGCACATATTTTCTTCATTTAATTAACTTCCGTCATGTTAAACATCGATGAGGTAAAACACTGTACATTGTTATCTCGATCTCTGCAACTTGTCCAGAAATGGCCTAATGATTGCAATTGTATACGTTATAGGAAGATTCCAAACTCAGAATGTCAAAGCACCAAAAGAAGAAGGCCCCTGTGGTTGAAGAGGATCCCGACATAGAAGTCATTACCAAGACCGAATACATTTATGAAGATACCAAATGTATAACTGGTGTCGAGCCTGAGTATCAGTGGGGAGACATCTACAGGTTGATCACGTGCCAAGAGGTACCCGATATAGGCTTTGAGGAGGAGGGCATATATGCCAATATAGAAAGGTCTTCATTGATGAAGATTGCTACAAGACCAGTGCTCTTTCCATGCTCTGAAGTAATTGGGTGGATTCTGCCTAGGGTAGATGTAACCACCATGATCCTTGAGAATGTTGAAAAACAAGGCTATGTTACCTATAGCCCAGGATATGTAGCCCTGGCCTACCACCTTCCAGAAGCACATATATTTTTGACTAAGGATTGGCTGAGAAACATCAGAATGGACCTCATTGAGACCCTTAAGAGAATGTTGATTCCTCGAAGAAACTTTAGAACCAGACCTATGGGAGAATATGACACCGCAAGCTTAAGGACCCCGTACAGGTTCATTGCCTTAATGCTCAACAGAATTTTTGGAAGAGCTCATGGCAAAAGCTTCAAATTGGAATGGATGCCAATTATTTTTTATGTCGCGACACAGGGGACCATCTTCAACTGGGCCAACATAGTGTCAAATATTCTTTCAACCTGCTTGGCCTCAGCCTTGGGAGGAGTGTCCCAAAAGAGGTCATAATTTTACATGAGCTCAATACTCATTTATTGCATACTATGTAATCAACCTTTCCCCGGCCTAAGATGCATCTGGGACCAAGAAAGGATGCCTGTTTACTCCGCATACAAGCCACTGTGGGCTCATAAGTACCATAGTCACTACCGGAAGGTTTGTGAACATTTTATCATGCCACTGTATACTTTCATTTTCCTGAAAGAATGTGACTGCATGTCTGAGGAGGCACTGCAGGTGATCGAGGAATATGCTGATTATTACATGACTGAGGAGGGGCTCTATTTCAGAATGTTTGGAGGCTCAAGAGCAACCTCCCTACTGCCCAAATATGCCATAGACTATTTAGTTCATAAAGAGGCCATTAGGCAAGTCTTCCTGGATGACATAGGAATATTTTTATTTGAGCACAAGAAGGCTGCATATCCTCCTTTTCCGTTCAGGTTGGGGAGTTATAAGTTTACCAGAGTGAAGAAGGCAGATGAATTTGTGGATGAATTGGAAAAGTTTCATTTTGGTGAAATTCCCTTCCACAGGAATGACTCCCATAGCAAAGTGGCTGAACACTGCAAAGAGAACAATGTACATTTCGAATACACTCACCATTGGGATAGGGAAGAGTCCGTCTTCCGCAGTGCGTTGAACATAACAACCCTGAGGAAAAGATTCAAAAAGAATATCTCCACCAAAGGTGGAAAGGGGCAGGATGAACAAGTAAAGGCCGATGAAGAAGCCAGGAGAAGAAACGAAGAAGCCCAAAGGTTATCCCAATAAGCTGAAGGGAGAAGAAGAAGAGAAAAGAAGAGCTGCACAAGAGGCAGCCAGAAAAGCGGAAGAAGAGGCCAGACTTGAAGAAGAAGAAAGAAAAAGGAAGCTAGATGAGGAGCTTCAGAAACAGGAAGCAGAGAGGTTGAAGCTGACCCAGACAACGACAGAACAGTCAGCCTCTGCTACAGCTGACATTCAGACCCAGGACGTGGAGAACCCCGAGGTTCAGGACCCAGAAGTACCTACTGTCAGCACACCTGGACAGTCTATGGTCCCCACACTCAAACTGGTCCCCTTTGAACTGAAGATAGGGGAAGAACTCCCTGATTTTAATACTATCTTCTATGACAAGGAAAGAAAGAGGATAGTGAAGAGAACTGAAAAGAAGGTTGAAACAGGGGGTCTGTCCGGGAAGATGATAACTGATACGACCATTGTGCACGGAACAGACCGAGATCCCAAATTCACTATTAGAGCCGGGGCTGCATTAATCTACGCTTCGGAGGAAAATGTAGACAAGATAATGATAGATCTGGAGCAAACTAAAAATTCTTCTTCTCAACTGAAAGACACACTAAGAAAGGAAAGAGAAGAAAACAACAAGTTGAAGAGAAAATATGAAGACATGCAAAAAGAGATGAGGTCTTCAAAGGATGAATTGCAGGTTCTCCAAGCAGAAAGAAGGTCTATGGAAACTACACAAGAGTGTTTGGAGAGAGTGCAGCAAGAGTATCAAGAGTTAAGGGCAGAAAAGGAGCAACTGCAAGGAAAGATAGAAGATATAGAGCTGCAAAAGACCACCTTGGAGGTGACTGAGAGGCAATCTCGAGAACAAGAGACAAAGCTTCAAGAGTAGATCACCTCTATGAAAACAACTTTGAAGGAAGCCACTGAACAACAGGTTGATCTCCAGCCTTTCAAATATCATGAGCTGGCACAGAAGGCCAAGATGCTCCAATTGCAAACTGCCGTAGAAGATGAGAGATGCAAGGTTTTGCAAATAGATGGTCGGTTGGAGGAGATTTTGGAGACCTCCTTGTATTTCGTTGATAGATCTCAGGACATCCTGGAAGCCCTGAAAACAAGGATGGAAAGGCTAGAGGACAATGAAGAAGTTCCTGCAGAGCTGCCCTCGAAAGATCGATAGACCCTTAAGCAGGATCATGACTTACTGGAGTTTTCTATTAATACAGCCGAGGAATTCAAAAAGGCTGTTAGAAAGACAAAAGGAGCATGTACAGAATTTTTCAGAAGGCTCCTGATTACCTATAACCGGTGCCAAGTAGAAGCTGAGCAGAGACTGGATGTTTTTCCAGACCACAACGTGTTTGTGGAAATCTTGCAGAAAAGGTACCAAAAAGAGGAGAGAAAAATACAACATATTAAATCTCTCGATGACCATACCTTAAGGAATGAAGTAGATCATTCCACAGTCAGTGCGCAGCTATTGGAAGATCAACTTTGTTTGAGCATAGCCAGAATTGAAGCTATCAAGAACCAGGCTGCAAAGTTCGAGATTAATATTCATTTTTTGGAACCTTCTGAGTTTGAAGGCCTCGCCTCAGAGGCTTTAGCTTGGAAGAAATTTCTCAATGCTCAAGCAGGACCCTCCTCGTAAATGTTGTTTCATTTCTTGTAACATGTTGTAATTTTGTAAGCGCTTGGTGAAAGCAAAGTCTTGGAAGGCGAAAGGTTGGGGAGACCAAGGGTTATGCGTGGGCAGCCCAATAGTCTTATTCTTCTTGTATAAATGTAAAGGACTTAGAAGAAAAAAGGGGATTTTTCCCAGTAAAACAAGAAAAGAGCTATTGTAAGAAGAACTACTTTTTTTGCAATAAAGAATTATTGTTTTCCTGTCGGAGAAAGTTTGGTGGGACATTCAAATGCTGGGCTATGGATTGATGGAAGATGAACTATTTCATTTTTCAACTTTTTCCATTAACTGTGAGATCGTTCTAACTCTTAGGGCCTATGTTCTTGTTTGAATGATTTCTGGTTTATTCTGTGAAATTACCACCATGAGTAATGAATGTTGTTCATAAGCAATTAGCTATCTGATTGTCTAAATATCTTTAATAGTTCATGTGTTGTGAAAAGGAATGTCGTCTATTTGTAATTCCTCTTTATAATGCATGCACAATATACATTACTCATTGATAAGTTACATTTCAGCTCCCCAGGGATAGATAGGTAGATAGTTAGTTTTACTTTGTTACTGTGTATGTGATTTAGATGCTTGTGAGTTCTAAGACGAGAGGTAAGAACCTGCGCATCACTTTGTGACTACTCCTTGCATCCTTATCACCTTGCATGTTAATTAGGCACGTGCATATCATACTTTAAGTCAAAATACAAAATATATACGGTGGATCGGGCCGCAACTGGTAAACCCTTTTGTTACTTGACCTACGGTAGCCGGACCGCAAACCGGACGGATTCCCTACACCAAACAGTCACGGGATAGTTGGGAACATTGACTGGGGAGAATCCCTTGCTGTTTTTGCCTGCGAATTTCCAGGCCTCAATAGCTTCTAATGAGGGTTTTGTATTTGCTGAGGCATAGGGGAGGCAGGTTGAGTATTATGAGTAATGAGGAAGGAACTAATCCACTGCCATGATTCTGAAGTAAGTGGGACTCACTTGTTTATTTACCAGCAGGTCATTTTTTTTATTTAGACTTTTCAGGGTAGCTACTCAATTTTTTTGTTTTAATGTTGGCAATCACAATCTACTATATAGAGGATGATTGAGAAAGCTGGTGATAATGAGGCCTTGCTTTTTGAGGCTTTAAATGTGAAGATGAGATCCAACAAGTACTTTCTAAGTTTTAAGAAATGACGAAGGCCACAATATCTCAATCTATACATGAACCTGCAATGATACCTATTGTGGTGGAAGAGGAAGAATCACTTTGAGTTGCTTGAGAAGATGCTATTGTCAGAACTGCACTATGAAGCCCTCAAATGCCCGGTCATCTACTGTAGAAGAAGATGCATCGGCTGATTTAGATGAGATGATATCCCACAAGAAAGGAGGATCATCCTAAGAACATAGTTCTAAAAAGCAAAAGGATGTTGACTTAATTTCATTTTAGGCATTTTTTCTGCCATTCATTAGCTATTATTGCTTCTAGATTTACTATTCTGTACTTTTATTTTGTTAAATTATTTTTCCAGTTAAATCATGTAGGATATCTATTTGTACATGATAACATTCTATTTTATTCTATCTTAAGATGGTTATGTTTTTCCCAGTCAAACATGAGATGACTGATTTGTTAAAAAATTAAATCCAATAAACGAGTATTCCTTGGAATTATATTAATTTCTCTCCTTTGAGTAAATAAGGATTTATTTAATATTACACATTGTGTTAATTGTTGTTTGTTTGAATACATTGTTAACCTTGCTATGTATTATTCAATGCTTGCCCAATTATGGCTCCAAGTTCCAACTTCCCTCTCAAGCATATTGGCATTCACGGTCCAGTATCGTGTGATGCTATTGAGTAGTAATTTACAACTCCTAATAATTTAAGTATAGTACCTTTATGACAAAAAGCATGCTTGTTCCTTGGATTGCTCGATTAAATATTATGAATGGGTATCAGAGATGTGGTCTCATGAACTTAAGCCTACATTCATATACCGAGCCTACATTTAGGTGCAATTTGACAAGTTGGTATCCTTGTAGTGCACACATTACCACTACCATGTGATCATGGTTAGAAAATGCCAATGTCTGCCTAACCATGCTTGAACTAAAATTTAACAATTCATATGATTCATGTTACTGTAAAACGATCTCAATATATGAATTATATTTCTTTAGGCTAGAAAAAATAGACATCTGTTGCACAATGTTGTTTTATATGATACCATGCGGAAACCATGTCTATCTTAGTATCACCTAACGTTTGTGTAATTTTTAATTTTTAAATTTTTTTGCAGAGAACATTTGTTTTCCCAAGTGATGGCTACTTTTGCAGTTACAAGAGGCAAGACCATTTAAATTATCACTTGGAAAAGCATGACGGAAAGTTCTTTGTGTTCCCCAAAGAGGAATGCAATCTACCATTATCATCTATGTCTAATTTGAAGCGTCATGTGAAGCGGTATGAAGAGAGGGGTGAGTCATGGTAGAGTCAAAATCTGAATCCAGAGAGGTGAAGAAGTATCCTTTCCTAAAGCCATGTTGTGGAAAGAGTTTTACAAGTCCATCAAGGCTTGTCAAGCACCTGGATGATGTGCATTGTAAGTATTTATCCCCATACTGCAAATATTTCTCTTTTGTTGGCACTATAACTGATTCAGTGAGTGCTTGATTATTGATCAAAATGATAAGCATGCCATAACTTTTATCTGGAGCAATGTTCCAAATTTGTTTTATACTGAAATTGTTAAGTGGTATGCCGAGCATTTTGAAGTTGGGTTGATTTTTTAGTTTTCCTTTAAGATATTTATTATGAAGCATAACTTATATGCTAATATGAAAAGGATTGAACCTTTTGGCATCCATTTGATTTTCAAATATACAAAGAAGTGACAATTTTCCATCCTGCAGAACTGGTTTATAAGGAAGGTTATCATATTTTGAATGCTTGGATATTTATCTAGCATAGACAAGCTGTACTTTATAAACAATTTATGTAAGTAATACATAGGTTAGTGAGAGCTAGTTTATAATACATTTCCTACTTCAAAAGTTTTGCCAGTATCGAAGCTAGATTTGGCATTAAATCCTTGATAGCAACCTCCAAGATCCCTGCCTCTAGTACTAACCTCATATGTGGTTTCTGTTTTATGCACTGTGCAACTTCTTTAACATGTTGTTGGTTGTCTACATGATGTCCATAATTAGTAATAATTACAAGTCTTAGTTTTACAATGGTTGGTATTTTGTTCCACACTAATATTCCTAATTGTGTATGTTGATAACACTTCCACATGGTTAGTGATTAGGAGACAAAGGTAGTTTCTAAGACATTATCCGCACCCGAATTTTGATATTCAGGAAACTGGTATCAGAGTTAAAGTTGCTGCATTGAAATGGTAGCATCACCCCTCACTCTGGTACTAACATCACTGGCATAATGCATTTTTGGTTCCATTACATGCGGTCCCTATTTGGTTTGTGGTTATGCACATGATAATTGAAAGTCTTACTACTACAACAACATATCATTATGTTGGGAATCAGGATTATATTCCACATTATTACTCCCTTGTCCATTAAAACTTGTAAACATAAAAATTGAATCTCTTTTGTTTCCAAAATATTATGTGTAATAAAAAAATGGATAAGGTGGAGAGTATTAATTTGGAACAATATACTAACATATTGATAGGTTGTTGATCTACAGATCCGATCTAGATCCCCCGGGATCTGTAATGGAGGCATATCCCATGGAAAAGGAAATGGATTCTCCCCCCATGAAACAGATCCTAAAGAGTCTGTGGTTTCTATGATTATGGATCCCCATTCAACTTTTTTTTAATGCCAGAAAAGTACCAAAGTGCCGAAAACCCCAACCACCCAAATCCCACTCATACTCTATAAGAGACTGATACCCCCATTGCAGAGTACAAAAGATTGAATCTCTCTTGGATATTCCACGCACAGATTGAAGTGATTTAAAATTCAAGAGACTGATACCCCCATTGCAGAGTACAAAATATTGTCATTGCATACCAATTCATTAGTCATCTACATACTGCATGCATGCTTTTGGATCAAGATCCATCATCGACAGACAATTTCTTGGAAGTTTGAAGATTGAATCTCTCTGGGAGATGACACCTCAAGATTGATGTGCTTCAAAATTCAACCTACTCATGAATAGATCCTGATCTATGTTAACATGGAAATGGGAATGCTTGGAAAATTGACCCCCCAAAGTTGGTATGCCTAGGGAAACATGGCATGTGTGTGTGTATAATAAATAACACATTATCTTGCAAGAAAATAAGAATGACGGTTTAATTTGTAGGTAGGTTTAGAAATGAATTAGAGATTATTGTCTTAATTTTCCAGAAGTATTTTTAATGATCCCCCTTAAAATTGGTATGTCTGGAGAAAATGGCATGTGTTTATGTGTATAGTAAATAACACATTATCTTGCAAAAAAATAAGAATGATGGTTAATTTGTAGGTAGGTTTAGAAATGAATTAGAGATTAATTTGTCTTAATTTATCGTAAGGATTTTTAAACTTCCTATGGGTTCCACACTCCTCGTGGGCACTTGGGGTATTTCTGAGATGTTTTTATGAGTTTCCAGTACTGGTACATGGGCAGTTTAGGAGTTTTGTGCCCTGATAAATGTTATGAATTTTTCCAAGGGTCTTATAAAACTTATAGCCCTTGTTCTATTTATACAATGATCATGTGAGTTTGTTGTACACCTACAATTAGTGGCATGGTGGTTGAGAGATAAAGTATATGCAATGTGACAGTTTAAATTTTGATCTAGTGTATTTTTCCCTTAAAGAATATTGTTCTCTCTGTAACATTATACATTATATATTTCTACAATTCAAAACCCAAGTGATGATACATGTACAGAAAAGAGCTTATGCATGCCTAAACGATAGTGTATGGTAACTGGCCAATGGACCATCAAAACATTTTCACTAGTAGTGGAAACAGGCCTTCCCCTATTCCTTTTTTACAATTGAGCATGTTAATTAAGATTATTAAAATTCATCTGGACTGTCGCAACTGGTAGAAATTCCAAACAGAATCTCTGTTCAGTTTGGAAATTTGTTTGGGATTAATATATACATATATTTAATTATAATTTTTTTTTGTTTTTTTTGTACCCACTTTTTTACTAGTATATTTGGATCTCGACTTTTCATAAAGCTAGTGTATCTATATCCTTATCCTGGTAAAAGTTTTGGCCAAATTATTTCTTATTGGTAAAAGTGTTGTTATAAGAAACACTGGAGTGAACATGCTACCACTGTAAGACTTGTTCTATACAAAGAGGGGCCAGCCAATTTGTAACCTAGGGCTTACATGCCTTCCCTAAGTTGTAAAGAGTTCGAGAAGTTAGAACACCACATTATCAAGGTGTAACAGCCTCTTCTTGAATTTCAAGAAGTTTGTCCTTGTTGCATTGTGGCAAGGAATCACCGCAAGTTCTTTTATATGAATTCTGGACAACTGTTCACCTTCAGATTGGCCTTGTTTGTCCATCTATGTTTATGTAGGTTCTAATATCTTCTAATTTTAGATAATTATATCAACTTCAATGTCCAGTGAAATTATAACATACAGAGAAACACTGGTTTCTAATGTATCTCTGCATTTAGACATTGATGCATTATATGAGTTTGAATCTATCAAACTCTAACAATGTTATGGAAAATATACTGGAATCATAAAGGACTTTGTTCATATGGGCCAGAGAAGCACAGAAAGGAATGGATTCAAATTGTCCCCCCAAATTTCCAATGGACTCATGTGATGTTTGTAACACCCTGGTTTTGACCCCGTTTGCATGATGTATATATTGTAATTAATCGTGGTGAGGAGCTAAAGGCAAAATCCCCACCATCGATTTGGTTGTGTATGTTTCGGCAATGAGGATAGTTGTCGATGGTATATCGTGCTATCCGGAATATTATAATTTGGCATCATGTAAACACGCACATCAATTAAAATAAACCACAACCAGCTACGGCAGTGCAACGTTGAAATGAAAAGGGCATGATTTCAAGGATAAGGGTGTGGGGGGATGTAAACCTTGGTCTTTAGGGGGAAAAGCCTTATTGATTTTCCATCTTTCCTTGTCTCATCCACCCTCTTGAATGTTTTGTGGAGTAGTTGAGGAGTTAATGCTGAGTGGTGGTGGGTGTGGCAGGACTGTCCATCCTTTCCCACGTGCCCACTCCACCAGTGGATTCTTCCCCTTCACATCCCGTGGGGCAGAGGAAGCCTTCACTCCACTCCCTCCATTGCTAAGGCATTCTCGTCGCTGTCTGTTCATTCCTCACTGTTGTCTGGTCATCCGCGTGCTTAGGCCGTTGCCTGTTCATTTTCCCCACGCAGAGCCGTGGAGCTGTTCATCTTCACACAGGGATGGCCGCGTCCTTTCTTCTCATGTGCAGGGATTCTGCGCTGGTTTTCCTCACGCAACGAGCTGGGAGCTGTGCATTTTTCATCCACGATTTGCTGTGAAGGGCCATTCTTGTTTTCGACTGTCTCACAGACTGGTATGGTCGTGTAATTTTCCCGTCATTTTAATGTTGAAATCGGAACTGTTGTTCTTTCCGTGAGTCACGGTTGCCGCCGTTCTCCTCAAGATTGTTGTGTGGCGGTGGTCTCCCTCACATTGTGATTGTGGTGGTCTTCTTTACATTTGGGGTCTGGTGCAAGTTGCTCTCACGCACAGACTGGTTGGGGTCATTTTCCCATGTTGTGAGCTGCGCTCACTGAATACATTTCGGGGCTGTTGCTTTTCCCCATGTTCCCCTCTTTGTTGGGACTGTGTAAAGTTGCCATCGTTTTCATTGTGCATTGGCTGTTGATTTCCACGTCTGTTGGCTGAGTTTTCGCCTATGCTGGGAATTCTGTTTCTTATCCATTGTGGACTGTGGATTGTTGCCCATGATTTCATTGTGAGTTTGGGCTGTTGATGTACCCTAGTTCAGGTTGCTGTTGAGTTGTTTTGGCCACACTAGGGCTAAGAAAAACTTTGAGCTGTCTTGTGGCTTGAGCTATGTTTTCCTCGTGGTTGGGATCATCAACCGGTCGTCTTGCCTTCTTCACAGGGATGTGAAGGGATTGTGTTGCTGCGGTAGGCAGTGCTTGGTCTTCGGATCGTTGGGAGTGGAATGAGGAGGATGAGTATGCTTGAGAAGGCTGGTGTTGTGGCCACCAGCTTAGCATCAGCCTTTCCTAGCTTCTTGATGACCTGGTGAATCCCAACTATGTTGGTTTGCTACCTTGTGAACCTTGGCTATGTGTAAGCCTGCATTGACCCTTATTTCTTGAGGAATCATGCCCAGCTCGGGGGTGGCAGTGTTGCTAAGAGATTGATGAGCACGCCAGCCTATGGTTGGGTGGAACGTTGCATCGAAGTAGCTGGTTGCGGGAGAACTCTTCATCAAAAGATAAGTACTGATGACTGTTTCATCTCTGCATTTATAATGATGTCAAATGAATTATGATGAATATGATCAATGCTGGAATGTAACTGTTTGCTTCCGCTGAATGTTGAATGTTATGCATCTTTGTATGATGGAATGCATCTTAGTATGCATTATGTTAGGCTTGTTTTAATTTCAGCATTGATTCTGTTAAACTTCATGGGGCTGTTTGCTCGGATTGATTGGTGTTGGTCGCGTCCTCTTGCCGGTCGGAGGGTCGGGGACGTGACAATGTTGTTTTCACATTGTGGTTGTGGTTCTTTAGAGGGGAATAATTGAATTTGTTTGCATATTATGTAATGGATTCTATTACTCAATGAGGTTTTCAATTCATTGACATTTAAAAATAGTAGATGTATGGTGTAGGTAATGGCCAAAGAGATGTTTGGTGTTCTCGTTTAGGAAAGCAATGAAGCACTTCCAGAAGGAATGGTAGTCCTCGAGTCATTCAATGATCTAGTTGCTGAAATGAGAGCTTATCATTATGATTCCATGACATTTTCCTTAAAGTTGAAGGCCATGTTATGTTCTTGTCAAATTCAGTATTGGACTTTCCCACATTTATTTCGTATGCTAATTTCTGTTTTAGTTTTCTTGTTCTGATTCCCAAGTAGAATAAGAAGATTGAGATAAATAAATGCTAATTTATACTGCAGTTTTCTTGTTATGATTCCCAAGTAGAATAATAAGAATAAGATAGATATAACATATAGATCGATGCAACAATACCTTACAAAACTGTAGGAGTTAACGTTCTACTAATGTCCCAATTGTATTGTAGACCAATGTTGCTTCACAAGAAATACTTAAAAGGTAAAATTGAAATAATTCCATATTTTTTATTGAAAATTTATGTGTTGTCCTTCAAGCTAGTTCATGGTTACTTGCACTTTGTGCAAGTTGTCATTTTTTGAACAACAAAAGATGATTTTTAATCATTTCACAATAATGTTACAAGGCCTGTGGCCATAATTATGCGGCAATCAGAGATGATCTGCTCAAACCATTTTGTTTTCTATTTTTTTCCATTTTAGTTTCTGAACCTCTAATGCGCAATAGATTTTTCCTCATTGTACCATGGTAAGTTGTTTCAATACTGATGTATTTAATTAACTTGGAAGAGTTACAAGAGGTAAGCTTTACAACTCAAAATGACTTTAATATTGACCGTAATGTTAGTAAATCCTATGTTGTCTATCCCATAACAGCAAAATTGTACACCATAACCACACATTAATAAATAACAAAACGAAAAGAGTCTGCATACTAGAATCTTGTAGGTCTGTGAGTTGGACTCTACATATTGAAGTTTGCATATTGGAATTGTTGAAGGCTAAGCATCGGGAAGGTTTTTTTTGTTCAATTATCACCTTCTCAATTATCCCCGTTCATGTCTTAATTGTCCATATTTGATACCCTTGCTTCCTTTAACATCCCACCTTTGACGTGATTTGGAGTTAATTTTTTTAATGAGTGCTATCGAACTGCCACTTGTTTCATAGGACCCGAGCTAGGCATTGTTATAGTCTTCCTCTTTGTTGGTTTCCTATTGCCCTGTTTCAAGGCACACAGATTAAGTCTCTGTTGCTGACAACCGGTGTTCATAGTCACATAGGTTCTTTGTGAATTCCTTCACATGGGTGGTAAGAGAGTTTCATTTTGAAAAATTGGCTACTTGGGTACTTCTCCAATTGGCATTAGAGTTCTTCGGTAGATGAACTTCATGGTGTCCTTTTGTTGAGGTCTTAGATTTGTAACAATTAGCAGTGTAAGTGTGAAATTGATGGTAATCAGGAAAATCCAATGAGGAAGTATGGGACCGTGTCACTAATACATGAGGTGAGCACAAAAAAACAAAAATCTAATAAGGAACTACTGACAGCATTAGGGGAGAATGATATTGCTTAGATTCTATTGGATATTTCATAAAGCTGAGAGTATTACTACAGGATGAGTTCATATGAATATCTTGTGCTTGATAGGTGCCCTCATTTGCAAGCACATTGGTTTATGAGTTAAAATTTCTACGGACTTGTGTAAAACGTATTGTTTTAAGTTAGAGGTCAATGATTTAGATTTGGTAATGATTTTTGACACCTTAAAATGCATGTGGGGAGGTCGCCCCATTCATAATGTCAATGATAAGATTGGATTCCCATGCATTTATGATGTCTCAAATATCTAATTTGGATATTAGTTTTAGGCCTTTGCATAAAATGAGTGCTTCTCTAATATTGTTCGTGGTTTTCCCATGCCCTCTAGGCTCATGCAAATTTAGTCTTGTCTTTCCTCTTGGTCTGTAATGAGTATCTTTCCCTAGCTCTAGCTGGGTCTCTTTTTGTTGTCCCTTCAAAGAATAAGATACTACCAGAGAGATTGGGTTGAACTAGGGGAAGGATCTCAGAAGGGGAGTTTTAATATTGAGTTCACTCCTTGAGACCTTGTAATTTCTTCCATTGCAAATACTTAAATGTATTAAGTTTCCTTTATGGACGATGATCTTATTCCCCATGTTCCAAATTATATAAGTGACAAAACTTGGAATCACATTCCATAATTTGTGAATTAAATATTTTCCCTTGAGAGAGCTTGGAATCTGGATAGTGATTATTATAGGTGAGGAACAAGTCTTCCCAAACTTCTAGGCTTGTGATATCCTATGTGCTGGTATTGGCTAAAAGGGTATGTCATATTTCTTTAGCTTTTATGCCATGTGAAAAGATGAAATGTTATTTCTTTATGTTATAGGAGTAAAGCACACCTAGAGGGCCTAAATAAACATGTGTAATTTCTTTGCTGCCAGTGGTTTGTTGTGAAATAATACTGTAATGTGCCTGAATGAAATGGAAAACCCACATTGTAAATTCTATTTTGACCTAAAAGTAAAAGCAAAAATATAAAAAATAGGAAGCTCATAATAACAGAACTAAAAGCTAAAAGCATAAAAAAAGTATTGGGGGCACTTGCACAACCAAGTGTATTGCACCTGCAAATACAAATCTAATGGAAGAAGAGTTATCTAAGAGAAACTTTGTTGATTAGATATCTGGAATAAAATTTACAAAAGAGAGGGGATAAACCACTATTTATGAAAAAACAAGAATGAAACCCTAACTTAGATATTTTTCCAATATTGAAGCACTAGAGGATATGCTCGAGATTTGTTTTCAGCTTGCTGGAAATGTCTAGTTAGCGGATCCTCCAAAAAACCATTTATGTAAATATACATTAAAAACATAAAATAATAAATAAAATAGGCAAAGCATAGGGCCTTAAATCCCTATCTTTTATCTATAAAATACCCCCTCTTCCCATCCTAAATTGCACAAATCAAAATTTCTCAAGTTGTCTTCATTTCTAAATTTGTGAGAGTGATTTGGAGCAAAATATATAAACAAAATATGGATTCTCTATGTTTTTGGTTCAGGGTGTCTATTTTTCTTGGTATTTAGGTTTTTTGTATATTTTTTCCCCGTTTTT
>LPNX010551232.1:623566-641272 GCA_001517045.1 Pseudotsuga menziesii | reverse complement strand
AGCACATGCTCATATTTTCTTTTCAGTCTATTTCCTTCCTCTCTTTCCCTTCTCAGGGTGTCCTTGAGCTGAGCGGAGGTCTTCTTGGATGATTCTATCTCGATGATCATTCGGTCTATGTTATCCTCCGTAGCATGTATTGCTGCCTTCCCAGCCCTTATGACAAACCTTGGATCTTTATATGTCCCGACCATCACGGCTTTATCTGTTATCATTGTACTGGTCATTCCTTCAGCCTCTACCTTTCTCTCAGTTCTCCTCATAATCCTTTTGGTAGCCCTGTCATAGTATACTGTGCTGATATCAGGGACTTCTTCCCCTTTTTTCTGTGCAAAGGGTACTAACTGCAGCGTGGGGGTAGTAGGAGTGATGGTAGTGGGAATTTGAAGGGTTTGAACCTCAGGGATTTCCCCACCTTGGCTCTGCTCTGTTTGTGATCCAGGAGCCTGCTGTTGTGTCAACTCTGCCTGCTCAGCTTCCTGATTTCGAGGCTCTTCGTCCAGTTTTCTCTGAGCTTCTTCAGCTGCTTGCTGAGAAGCTTCCTCTACTTCTCTGGCTGTTTCCTTTACTCGCTCAGCTGCATCCTGGGCATCTTTCCTCTTTTCTTCTTCTCCTTTCCGGAGCCATTCTGCAGCCTCCTCTTCTAGCCTCTGGGTCTCTTCTCTTATCCTTTGGGCTGCTTCTTCAATCTTAGCCTGCTCAGCCTTCTCTTGTTCAGATCCTTTTCCACCCTTGGTGGAGTGCTTCGGTTTGAACCTCTTACTAAGTGCTGTCATGTTCGGGGCTCTTCTGAAAACGGATTCATCATTGTCGAAATGATGGGTGTATTCATAAAACACTTTGTGCTTTCTGCAATGCTCAACCATTCTTTCATGAGTGTCATTTCGCCTGAAAGTCATCTCCCCAAAATGGAACTTCCCTAGTTCCTCTATAAATTCTGGAGCTTGTTTCACATTGGCGAAACTGCAGCTGCCTAACTTGAATGGTAAGGGTGGATAGACAGCCTTCTTTTTCTGAAATAAGAAATGACCAACTCCGTCGATAAACACCTGTCTAACGGCCTCCTTATGGATTATATAATCTGTTGCATACTTGGGCAGCAGATAAGGTGTCCTTGACCCACCAAACATTCTAAGATACATCCCGTTCTCCATCAAGAAATAATCACCATACTCCTCTATTACCTGCATAGCTTCCTCAGACATGCAGTCACATTCCTTTCGGAAGATAAGAGTGTGCAGAGGCATGATAAAATGCTCATAGATTTCCCGATAATAACTATGGTATTGATGAGCCCCCAATAGCTTGTAGGTTGCATACACGGGCATTCTGTCCCTGTCCCAAACACATTTGAGCTCGGGGAAGGGCTGGCGGCATAGTATGCAGTCAATCAGGATCGAGCTCATATAAAACTCGGATTTTTTCTGTTCTACTCCTCCTTTTGCTGCAGCTATACAAGAAGATAGACTACTAGATACCAGGCTGGACCAGTTGAAGATGGTCCCTTCTGTGGCCACATAGAAAATCAAGGGTACCCATTCGAATTTGAATAATATGCCATTAGCCCTCCCGAATATCCTATTCAGCATTAGAGCTATGAACCTGTAAGGGGCTCTAAGGCTGGCTGTGTCATAATCTTCAGTAGCTCTATGTCTATAGAGCTTCCCTGGTAATAGCATTCTCCTCATGGTTTCTATCAAATCCATCCTGAGATTGTCCAACCACTCATTGGTCAAGAAAACTTGAGGCTCAGGAAGGTGGTAAGCTAAGGCCACATACCCAGGGCTAAAGGCGGCATAACCTTGGCCCTCGACATTACACATGAGCATTGAGTTGTGGTTGGTATTCGGGAGGACCCATCTCATCACTTCCGGGCATGGAAACAACTCGGGCCTGGTGGCAATCTTCATAATGGCTGATTTTTCTATATTTGCGTAAATGGGTTCTTCCTCCAGGCCCGTATCTAGGACTTCCCTACGGGAAATCAGCCTGTATATGTCTCCCCACTTGTATTCAGGTTCAACCCCCGTGACACACTGGGTGTCCTCATAGATATACTCAGTTGGTAAGACGGCCTCTATTGTTGTTTGTTCTTCTACCACAGGGGCCTTCCTTTTCTGTCTTCTGGACATTTTAAAATCCTCCTGCAATGTAAAACATCATGATATTAAGCAATTCAAGTTTGTGAATATTAAGAAGCAGCTTATTCTTTCTCCATTTTCTATATGACTATAATGATATCAGATATAGGCTCTTCAGGCTAAAAGATTAAACTAGACATGCAATCTTTTGAGCTGTACTATTTGCCTATATTAATGTGTAAGAAAGCAAACTTCTCATGTATGCACAACCAATTTATCCAAAACTCAGACTATTTCTGCAGCATAATGAGCCATAAATACTAAAATATTTACTCCATCAAACAGTCAAACTACATAATTTTTCAATATGCCATTTTCTACCAAGGAAATGATATGCAATGCAAACGCAAGGTGCGACTATCAATCTCTGAACTCAGACATGGTTTTAATAGGGATAAAAAAAAACGGTAAAAGCTCATGCTGCTCGCGGACACACTAATTACATCGGTGCGGCCATGAACTACGGGCACCCATGACAACATTTTGCGCAGGGCGCTCCCACCAGTATCACCATTCATCCTTCACTCCAAATCGCAAACAACCGACAGCGGCGCGGACCTAGGGTTTCGCGGGGTGGAAAACGGCGAACAGCGCAGCGCGGGCACAGGTTAGGGCTCGAGGAAAAGGGTGAGCGCATAGGGGAAATGATCAGCCGGGTATCTACCATGAAAGTTTCATTGAAAACCTCATCAAAGTACTCACAAACCCCATTATTACAGGTACCAGACCAGGTGCAGGCGGCATAACGGCCGCCTGCACCTGCGTCTTCTTCCATTTGCTCAAGGCGCAACCAAAACGGCCAAGGGGAAAAAAGACGCGAGCTTTTAAAGGACAGACCCCCCCCCTTCTAATCGCACAAGCTATCCGACCCCAAGATAATAATAAAAATAATACGCGGGTGCAGACTAACTAGGGAAACGAAAACGACAACCCTCGCCGCGGTTATAAAAAATCCGTATGCGGGCGAAAAAGAAAAACGGGCCGCAATCTTGACAATACTCCACAACAGCATAAGTCCCCCAGATGAAACCTTAAAAAAAAACAAGCAAAAGAGGCAAAGACCCTATCTAGCAGTAACGCACAACTGAAGTGGCGTCAATGATCGAGTTCCCAGTCGACAGCTGGACTAAGGTACGAGCACAGGGTTCCACCAAATTCGTGAGGTCGACCGCGCGGGGCGTATTACGACGGCTTGGGCGAAAAATAACAATAAAAAACCAAAACCCGCCCATCGTTTATATAAAAACTTCACACGTGCGACAGGTCAACTCAGTCGGAGTGGACATGAAAGTGATGTCGGGCGGCTAAAGCTCAACCCTCTCCGCAACGGCGGACCATCCTCCATACTTCATCACCCGTAACACCAAACATAGGTCATGTGATCGAGAAATGCAGTTGGGCGGTGGCGGATACATTGGTCGGCTGACCGAGAGTCCGGCCCCCCCGCAACGGCGGATCATCCTCCATACTTCGTTGTCCGCACGAGGAAAAAGACACTCTACATAGCACGGGTCGGCGGTATAACGAAAAAATGGAAATCTTAATGATCCGCAACGGCGGAAGTGGGAGTATTCATCCGCCTCCGTCATAACGAAAATAAAATAACCATCTTCGCAACAATTGGCGCCAAACAAACAAACGAGATCCAGACATCATCCGCATCGGTGGGGCGGGAAAGAAACGATCGAGTTTTGGGAAACACCCGCAACGGCGGGACGGACAAGAAACTCAGGATATGAGGATCACCCGCAACGGTGGTGCAAAAAAGCAAATTAAGAGCTGGGAAACACCCGCAACGGCGGGACAGTCAAATAAAATACCTCCCGATACAAGAAAACTCTTGAAGGATTTTTTCAAACCGAGAAAAAGGAGCTCAATTTAAGATGGAAATCCTTAAGCATTTAAATGATGAGAAACCAGTCGATTGATAGCACTCAAATTTCGAAAAGGCGCTTCAAAATCCATATGCTAAAATAAAATAAAAATGAAACCAAGAGAAGAACTAACTAATTCAAAGAAAAAAAAAAGGGGGGGGGTCCCAAAATTTTTAGAATTTTGGGAAATTGTTGCAGGTGCAACAGATTGATAGGACACAATGTGTGGTGGTCTACCTGGACGACGTAACAGTGTTTTCCAAGAAAAGAGAAGAGCATTCGTTCCACTTAAAACAAATTTTTGAGCGCCGCTGGAAATATGGTATTTCCTTGAATCCTAAGAAATGTGTTTTCCCAGTGTTGGAAGGAAATCTATTGGGTCACATCATTTCTAAAAGGGGAATCTCCATAGACCCATAAAGGATTGAAGCTATAGCACATATTCCCTTACCCCACAATAAGAAAGGCATGCAATCTTTCATGGGGACTATCAATTTTGTGCGAAGGTTTGTGCTTGATTTTGCACAAATAGTCAAACCTTTTCAGTAGATGGTTAAGCAAAGTGTGCAGTTTAAATGGACTAACATAGAGAATAATGCATTTAATAATATCAAAATAGAAATAACACATGCACCTTCACTTAGAATTCCTGATTTTGATAAAGATTTTATCTTATATACTTTTTCTTCTGATAATTCGCTCGCAGCAGTGCTGACACAAAAGGAGGAAATGGGAGATGGATTCCCTATATCATTTATGAGCACTGGGCTGCAAGGTGCTGAATTAAACTACCCCGCCACTGACAAACACACTTATGCGGTATTTAAAGCAGTAAAGCAATTCAGCCCATACATTCTTAAAAACCAAACCAAAGTAGTTGTTCCTCACCTAGCAATCTGAAGCCTCTTCGTGCAAAAAGAATTGGGCGAAAGAAGAGGATTGGATTACAACTTTACAAGAATATGATATAGAGTTTAACCATTATTAAAGGACAAGGACTAAAATAGTGAAGAAGGTGATTAGGAGAATGAGGCCGAATTACATATGATTGACATGTGTCCCATTTTTACAGCTCTAGAATCGTGGTACAGAGATTTGATACATTATCTCTAGCAAGGGTATTTACCGAAACATTGGAGTTCCAAACAAAGAAGAGCACTTCGTTTGAAATCAACATCCTATCAAATAATTGATGGAGTTCTTTTTAGAAAGAACTATGACAGAGTATTTTTGATATGCTTGGAACATGAAGATGCATTTAAAGTTGTCAAGGAATTACATGATGGCCCTGCTGGAGGACATTATTCAGGAGACGCCACTGCTCACAAGATCTTGAGGGCTGGATACTATTGGCCAACCTTGTTTAAGGATGCACATGCTTATGTAAGGAAATGTGATACGTGCTAGAGAAGTGTAGGGAGACTTGCGAAATTGGCTGGATCGTTACAACCAATCACTGTTTCAGATTGGAATCGACATTATTAGAGAAATCAATCCTAATTCTTCATTACAACACAAGTACATCCTCACAACCACCGTCTACTTCACTATATGGGTGGAAGCAGTTCCACTACGAAAAGTAAACAAAGATGTAGTCATAGATTTCTTATAAGAACATATTATGACCAGGTTTGGGGTTCCAATTTCCCTGGTTTTTGATAATGCATATTATTTTTCATCGATTAAACTTACTGAATTTGCTAATGATAAAGGAATGAAACTGCATTATTCGACTAATTATTATCCACAAGGTAACATATTAGCTGAATCGACTAATAATGAACTCATTAGAATTTTAAAGAAAACTATCATAGAAAACCAGAGAAGTTGGCATGTAGCTCTTCCAAATGCATTATGGGCTGATAGAGTCACACCCAAGAAATATTTAGGTGTGTCACCTTACACTTTAGTTTATGGAAAGGAAGCTATTATACCACCGAACATCTTACTTCCATCTTCTCAATTGGCCCAAGCATCAAGAGGGTCTAGTAGTGAGGTTTTACAAGCCATAATCAATACTTTGTTGAAGTTAGACGAGTCTAGGCTCAAAGCTAAAGAGAGATTTAAGCACCAACAGGAGATTTTAAAGAAGTGGTTTGACAAACTTAAGTATGGAAATAAAAGTTTCGAAGTTGGAGATTTGGTTCTCAAGTGGGATCACCTGCATGATGAGAAGGGAAAGCATACTAAGTTTCAACATCTTTGGGTTGTCCCATTTCAGATTGCAGAAAAGTTAGGCCCCTCAAAGTATAAGTTACAAGATTTACAGGGGTGGGAAGATAATCTTCCTGTCAATGGTTTCGTTCTCAAACCTTACTTTACTTAATGCCTTTGAGGTATTTTGTACATAAATAAATTTTGTGTTTGCTTTGGTTTTAGTATATTTATGTTTGCTTTCTTTCTACTGATTTGATTTCTTTGCATTTGATTTATTTGAGTTTTGCTTTGCTTTAGTTTAGTTTTATTTAGAATAAACCAACATGGTTTTTGGTGCTTTGGGGACATTGGAATCTGGACAAACTGCAAATATTTTAAACCAAATAACTGCTCATTGGGATTTATCTATGTCTAAAGATTTTATCATGACAAGGTCCTTTAATTTGATAGACTATTTGAAAGGAAGTTATTTTATGAACACATTGAAGTCCTGTTTTAAACCCTGTTAAATAACTGAGGTAGGAGAAGTCTAGAATATTATTTTGGGGCTCCATCCACTTTACATTAACAACTGTCCTAGGAAGCTTGCAGTAAAGGACCCACACAAACGAAGCAGGATGGACACGTGTATGGTATTTAAAATGATCCCATGCCACAAATCAAATCCAAAAGGCTTAAAGATTCAACATTTCCCAGAAAGAAAGTACATATCAAAAGGATATAATGGAAACATGAATTAGCAAATGATGGGGTTGCTCAAAGGTTCTTCTCCATCCATGAGCTGAAAAAACAAATTACCACTCACACAAAAGGACACTTAGGGATGGAAGAACCTAAATCATATCTCAAATGCAAAAGCAACAATCCGGGAAGACTCTGGAAGAGTAAGAACAGAAAAATGGACAGCGTAAGAGAAATGTAATGTAATGTATATTTTATAAATGTAGAGATGAATTACATAATAGGTGCCTCGATAATTTATACCGTAATTGGGGAAGAGAGGTGACTTTTCAAGTCACCTCTTAGTTTATTTACATTAATTAACCTAGCTTAATAATTAAATTTGGATTTCATTACATTTTCTTTCCCTTAAGGAAGATTTGTCCTCAAAGCTTAATTGACGACAATGACTACGTGAACTATCACAACGTCTCTGATATGGACATCTGTATGGGTTGTTACTAGCAGGTTTTATCCCTGGTTCTATTTCGTATGTGTTCAGTTTTTTTGTTTGTTGGGAGCGCCTTAGGTAACTCTTGAAACACCTTGCGATGTTTTCGAATTATCTCTTGTGTCTCTGGTTGTTTGTCCATATCTCCTTCACTTGTTAGAATCTCCATTTCTCGACATTGAAGTATGTACATTGGTGCATCTTTCCAATGTAGTTTTTCCATCTGATGTGTTGTAACCAGTTGTGTTGGAGGTGGTTGGAACCCATATAATTTGTGTGTTTTCCCGAATGCATGGAATTCAATAAAATGTTCTTGGTGATTTGCAGAGTATGTACCCAAGGTTTGTAACCATTGTATTCCTAATACTACGTCGATTCCTCCCAGTGGTACCGCAAAGAAATTTGATTCTAAGTTATATTCTTGCATTTGTAACTTAACCTTGTGACATCTTCCCACATTGTCAATCTTCTTGCCATCTGCTATCATGACCATCATGTTAGGTACTGGACGGATAAATAGGTTAAATAATTTAGCAAGGTTGACATTAACGAAGTTATGGGTGCTTCCAGAGTCGATGAGAACTATGACGTTATTATTTTTTATATGACCTTTAATCTTCAATGTTTACGGTTGGGAGATTCCAGTAATAGCGGCTAATGAGATTTGTGGGGAGTCGTCCTCGATTCTTGGGTGGTAGTCTTCTTGGCTATTTACATCGTTGTCAATTGGTTCATTGACTTCTAGCTCTGCTTCACAAGCATATAATTTCTTTGGTAAGCATATGTGCTTAGGATCCCATTTGTCTCCACAGAACTTACATTTTCCTTCTTTTATTCTCTGAGCCTCTAAACTGGGCTTTGTTCCTTCCCTAAGTTGAGGTGGTGTATACCTTGGATTTCCTGTGTATCCTGAATGGAGGGGGTTCTTTTTGGATTCGTCTTGGTCGACATTTGTATGAACGGATTTGCTTTCAATAATCCTGGCTTTACGTCGTGCTTCCTCCATGGTAGAGATGTTGTGTAACTCTAGTTTGTCACAGATGTGTTGTTTTAGATCGTGTATGTAGGTATATAGTCATTCAATCATCGGTTAACTCTGGGACTCAAGTTGACAACGCTTCCCTCTCACAGGTGTACTCATTGACACTGTTTTTGTTGTAACCTTGTGATTTTGGCAAAGAAGTCTTTTTCTTCAATGCCTTGGAGTCTTTTGATGAGGTCGTTCCTGAAGCTAACCCAGTTGTAAGAACATATTCTTGCAGTATTCTTCCACCATAAGTACCAGTTGTAAGCGCTGCCTTCTAGATGCATGGAGGCGTATTTAATTTTCTCGCCGTCATAATGGATGTTGTGGAGGTCTAGGTATTCCTTGGCTTTGTTAATCCACGCTATACATTGTCGTTCGTCCCCGTCGTATTTGGGTAACTCGACATTCACCCGTATTTGGCGTCCTTGTGTATATGCGTTAGAGGGCGACATGTTGGGTAGAGGATCTGGTTGCTCTAGAGTTCTTGGAGAATTTGGTTGCAGGTCATTCGAGATTTGTAATCTATCCAAGATGGTGGTTAAAACTGCTTGATTTTTCTTTTGGTCTTCTTGTAGAGTGAGGAAGCTATTCTCTATTCGTGATGTAAATTGTGTCCACTTTGATGTCAAATCGTCATTGGTTTGTTTGATTTTTACGTGGAGTTCCTCGTAATTCTTGTTAATTTTCTCATTGATTTGATCGAACCGAGCATCCATTGATCTGGTGATTGCTGTAATCTTCCCAGTGCTGAACGTGGACTTATTTTTATTTGTTGTATAATGCCAGCCCCCCGCCAGGATTTATTTCCAAATAAAAATTAGATTTAATTTTTTTTATATTGGATAAGAACAAGGCGAAATATATATTTTATTTATTGGGGAACAAAAGATTTATGTATATAAAAAATTTATTATATATAAATTTATTATTATTATTATTATTATTGAATATACTTTTTTTATATATTATAATATATATTAAAATAATATAATAATATTATATTATATTATATGACATTTGTTTTTTTGTAGGTTGGAGGCGGCTGGGGTGGCGGTGGGCGGAGAAGAGACTGAGCGTGCGGATGGAGGCATGAGGGCATAAAGGAATGGAGAATGGAGAAAACATAAGGGATGGCGATGTGGATGGAAGGAAGGGAGAAGGGGATTGGAGAAGCATAGGGGGGGGGAGGGATGGCAACGCGAAAGGGGAATGGCAGTGTGGAGGTATGGAGGCGTTAGTAGGATGGAGCAGTAACACGAAGGGGATGGAAGCATGGAAGGGATGGCAGCTTTAGTAGGATGGTGGTGGTGTGAATGGAAGGAAGGGTGAATGGAGAGTGGATCAGGCGACGAATGGGGTAGGCAGAGGGTGGTGGCGATTGGAGTAGGGAGCAGGAAGGGGCAGGTAATGGAGAAGTAGCACGGAGGATGGGGGATGGAATTTGGCGCATGTGCATGAAATCTAGAGGATGGAGCTAGAGGATGGAGAGTGGCAGAAAGTAAAGAGGAGGTGGGTGCAGCGGAGGTGGAAGTTGGGAGTGGTGGTGGGATGGTGCCGAGAGCGGAGAGGCTCTGATACCAATGGAAGAGTAAGAATGGAAAAATGGACAATGTAAGAGAAAATGTAATGTAATGTATATTTTATAAATGTAGAGATGAATTACATAATAGGTGCCCCGGTAATTTATACCATACCATAATTGGGGAAGAGAGGTGACTTTTCAAGTCACCTCTTAGTTTATTTACATTAATTAACCTAGCTTAATAATTAAATTTGGCTTTCATTACAACTCAAAAGAAAAAATTCTAAAAGCATCAAACGAATGCAAAAGGCATGGGAATGAGGAACAAACGAATACGCATGTTCATACCCTATTACGATCCTGTGGTGTCTTAGCCGAAAGCAGAGGTAAATGAACCCCATATTTTGGCCTCAAAAGAGTTATCGGGACTTTGAAAACCTGGTTACCCTACCCTATGGGACTACAATCAATGTTAAGTTATAAATCTTACATTCCTATAAAGGTCTGGATATGTTAAAGAAATATTGAAGAGAATTGGGATGAGTTGGTCTAACAAATTGTCATAAAGAAGTTTTTGTGTTTCAAAAGATAGCTTGTACAGAGATCTATGTTCACCATCCAATCACCAATTGTTGCTGCTGCAACCATTTCCCAAAAAATTATGCAATTTTTAGGGCCCCCTTTTTAAATTCTTAGCTTTTGGTTACTTAGCCTTTTTTGCACTTTGAAAGCCATCGTTCCTGACATGCAGGAAATATTTTTTGACTCGTTGCAGCAGATGAATTTCAATGATTGATCCGCAACAACGGATGAGTTTCGATGTTTTATCCGATGTAGCAGATGGTTTTTAAAATTTGAACCGATACAGCAGGTGGATTTTATTTTTTGATCTGCCACAGTGGATGTTTTTCACGAGTGCTTTGTCGGTGTATTTTTATCCGATACGTCGAAAGCTTTATTGATTTTTCGTTGACACACCGAAAGCTCCACACTTTTCTCATCGGAGCTTTTCTGATTGGTTTTTGATCCGATACATCGGAGGACTTCTTGAGTGTTTGCCACAACAACGAAGGTTTTTCACTTTGATTGTCGGAGCCTTTTTCGATCCATTTCGATTCACTGGGTTGGATGATTGTGTGATATTTTGCCGCAACGACGAAATTTTTTTTCCTCCCCCACCCAAATTTTACCGCTGTTTCTTTTCATTGTTTCGGCCCACTACGTCGGAAAAATATTTATCTTTTTGCCGTCACAGCAGATGTATTTTGCATTTTCATATGATGATCTTCTTGCCGAAGCCATGATTTATGTTGCGGAAAGAGTTTTGGTTTCGAGCTGCAGTTAGCGGCGTCAGTCTTGGTCTTGTGACCACTTTTCTCTGTCATGGTTGTTTATATAGAGATGACTGTATTTCTTTTAGGGAGCCGGGGATAGCAGGTTAGATAGATTCTTTTGCCAATTTTTAGTGAGCCACAGCAGTAGAGGGGTCATGAAAATACAACCAACAGTTGATCTTCTCTAAAGAGGGCCGATAGTAGCGGCAAGGTTATGTTTTTTGGGCCGCCAATGTCAGCGGGGGTTGGGGGAGTTCCACCTAGCTTGTCGATATTGGTTCTCCGATGAGCTATATTTAGGCACCAAATGATGTTTTCTCCTCACTCATGCGACAGTAAATGCCTTTCCTTTTTTTGACCTATATATACCAAGTGGGTTTCATTGTCTTAGTTTAACCTTTGACAGTGGGCATTGAGCGTTGGTAAAAACTGTGGAGTTTACCCGTCCAGGACATCTGTTATGAAGTGAAGATTGCCATTTGGAGCATACGTGGGCACCACGTTTTCAACAACCTTTGAACTCTTTCCTGCCAGGTAGGATCTGATCTTTATTGTTTTTATTATTATTGATATGATGGTTAGGTTGCGACCGGTCAATTTGCGTTTAGGGTTTTTTATTGCCTTGTTGGTCTCTATGTTGAAAAGGTTTTCCTCCTCAACATCTGGGTCTATCTCAGTAAGCTTTCCTAGCAGACTCGATCGTCCATTTTAACCTAGTTGACTCCGGCCGTAGTTTGTCTACCTGCTCCCAAGCGATCCCTATCATTTCTTTTCAACCATGATTTGCTCACAGAGCTGGTGTGTAATGATGAACCCAAGAGAGTCCAAATTCTTCGCCATCCTTTTCTTACCTGATCCTTGTTCATATGCGGTGATAGGGGTTTGTAGGGTTTTAATCCATGAAAGCCATGCGTGTTTATGGTTTGCGTTTTTGTATCCTCATTGAAAGTGTTGGATTTGGTGGCCGACGCCATGGTAGTACTACCTTTTGCCTTTGGATTGTAACCCCACAGGCCGTAAGTATCATAGAAGGAATCCTACGTAGTTGTGTAATTTTGGTTTCAGATTAAGGTTTCGTTCAGAGTTTTATAATGACAAAGGATGACCTAGTCCGAACTCGACTATGAAATAGGGTTTTCCCATCCCAGGGATCTTGATTTTGCTTTGGACTAGAATTGCATGTCCTGTTTTTTTAATTTTTCTCTAAGTTGACCTGAATGGTATGCGAAGCTACGGTGCGATGGGTGAAGATAATTTGGTAATAACTTACTGGTTAAGCTTGTTCCTTGAAGAAACACTTTGTCAACTTAATAATAGTTTTTCGCAGTAGTATTTAGTTTTCTTACATATACGAATGCATGTATGTTCCAACATTGGAGATATTAATGCATGTTTTTTGTTTTGCTGCAGTCCCAGTCCGGATCAAAAAACATGGCTAAGAAAGGTAAGAAGAAATCCAAGATGAATGAAGAAGATCCATAAATAGAAATTGTGCCTCGAACCGAAATTAGCTATGAAGATACAAAATCTGTTACTGGAGTTGAGCCTGAATTCAATTAGGGACAAATTTATCATATGCTCTGGGATAAGAAGGTCCCAAAAGCCGAAATGGAGGATCTAACCCTGTTTGAAAACATATTAAGATCAGGAATTACGAAAGTATCCACAAGACCAACTTAGAGTAACTCCACCAAGAGTTGCAGACATAAAATCCCAGCTGTCCAAGCACGAGGTCACAGTTAGATTTTTGGAACCTACAGACTTCGAGACCATAGCCACATATGATGATGCATGGAAGCAGTTCATGAATGGATTGCCTGGACCCACTTGATTTGTTTTTTCTCATTCACATGTGGGAAATTCTATGTAATATTTCGTATTTATTCTATTTTCCTAGTGAGCACACTAGAGGACGAATTTTTTTTAATCGAAAGGTTTAAGGAAGCCCAAAGGATAGGAGGGAGATGAAAAGTCATTTTGTAATTTGTATGAGTAGGAGTAAAGTAGATGAGATAAGGGACTTTCACTAGCATACATGCTAAAGCTTTTTTGTAAGGAGAACTATTTCTGTTTATAATAAAGAGAACTGAAATTTCGCTGGAGGACGGACTGTATGAGACTCACGATGTTCTGTGGATTGCTGATATGAACTATTTCTGTTTGGCTTGCCACATATTGTGAGATCGTTCTAACATGTCGAACTATTTCTGCAAGTTTATTAATGATTTCACTATTCTATTTTGATTCTTGTGTAAATGATGAGTAATAGATGTTTTCACTTCATGAAGCTATCTTTGTGTTATTTTCCTTTTGTGTTTATGTATATTGAATTTATTAGCTACTTGTAGAATTCGACATGCAGAAAATACAACATATTACTCATATTAATATTAATTTTGCGACTTGGGGATAGTTTAGAATATATTTAGATTAGTTGTTCTTTATTTTTACTTGCATTTAATCTAGGCACTTGCATATCATCCATAAAATATAAAATACATAAACGGTGGGCCGAGCCGTAACCGGTAAACAGATTTAAAACTTTACTTTAACTCTACGGCAGTCGGGCCGCTAACCGGATGGATTCCCCATACCAAACGATAAACAATCTAATTGGGAACGGTTATTGGGGAGAATCCCTACTGTCAGTACCTGGGATTTTCTAGGCATCAACACCTACCTTTCACATAAATTCCTCCTCGAGTTTACATAATAAGTGGCTGAGAGGCCAACGAATGTTATCAAGTAATAATAAAATATTAGGTACTAATATTAAAACCATGTTATGACTTATAATAGGCAATCACATATCATTACCAATGCAACAAAATAACTATGATTCAACATGTTGTATACTTTTAGATAGATAGAATACGTGAACATGAAGAAATATAGATAACCTCATTTCCTTGGGTTTGATTGATGTCTATTGTTGGCTCTTCCAAATTTCCATTGAGCCACACATTTCTAGCGACTCTTGCTAATAAGTTTCCATGCCAATACAATTTACATTGATATCCCATAACTAATGGTTTTGATGTTTTAGAAATTAATATCGAAGGCAAATATAACAAAGGAAATGACAATATGACAAGTGTGGGGTTGGAATACTTAAAATGTGATGATAATTATGATATTAACAATGATAAAAAAATGTTCATAATGCATGAGTTCAAATGGAGATTTAGAAAGATAAGGTGTCCATCTTCTCTTTGAATATTGAATAAATTCCACTTAAAATGGTGGATATGACAATACAATGGTATGGTTATCCTAACATGAGCTATATAATGGCTTTTGTTAGAATATAATCCGTTAGGGTTATATAATGTAAATAAATAAATAAATAAATAGTAGGAAGCCAAACAGGCTGAGCGGAAGGTGAAACCCAACTGCCATGTGATTTGTATAAATATAGGCATTTGCATTGGAATAATAATCAATCGGGAGTTATTACCAACAAGTGGTATCAGAGCCTGGCTGCCTGCCTGCCATAACTCCTTCCTGCTGCATTTCTTTTCAGTCCTGGCATTCTGCTTTCCAGTCCATTGCCAGACTGCCTGCTCCGTTAGTCTACCCTCTGCGTTTCTCCTCTCCCAGCATGTGCGCATTCATTTGTATGCGTTATTCTTGTGCTGCAATTTTGTAGAGGAAACCCTAACCCTAAGTTGTAACCACGCTCTCCATTCATCTTCTGTTGTTTATGCTGCGTGCTGTGTTCTACTACTGCTGCGTTGGAGACTCTAGAGCGTAAACCCTAATCTCTAAAATTTTGACTTCGTTGACTGCATTCTCGTGGCTTGGTATCATTGAGTGTGTAGTATCGGTGCCTTGATATCACACATCTACTGTGTTGAAGACCGCATGGTATAATGTATGCTGTGAATTGTGCGTGGAGATGTTCTGAAGACTGTGTTGATATCTGTTTTGAATACTGAAGACTGAGATACTGAGGCTCTTGCTACATTTATGTCTTCACAGAAGGGTCGCATTTTTTCCTCTACCCGGACTCGTGTTATGGGACTTCTGTAATCGACCTGCCAGTGCCTTGGCGATTTGGCTGCACTCAAAGTCATTGCACTCTTGCATGCGTCCCATCATCCTACGTTTAGGTTTTTCCTCTCTTCATTCAAGCCTGTTGCTGCCTACGTGTTGCCCAGTGTGCTAGTGCTGCAATCTTCCTAATTGCAGCAGCTACATATCCATTATTTGTATTGCCATGCTTGCATATATCGTCTCTTAGCTCTGGCAACGTTATTACTGCTTTCTGGCAACGTTATTACTGCTTTCAAATAAATTACTTCATTCTGTGTAACACGGTCTATTACTGCTTGTTGCCGGTGCATAAACCCTAATTCTGCATATGCTGTGTGGAGAGTTGTATAGGCTGCTTGGAGAGTTGTAAAATGATCTCATGAGAGTTGTATACACTGCTGCGAGCTACAAATGCTGCGTTGAAGCTGAACACTGCTGCATAGAGCACCACTGCTACGTTGAAGCTGAACATTGCTGCGTTGAAGCTGAACACTGCTTTGTTATCTGAATGATGGCATGATTGCACCCGTGAATGCTGTGCGTGGAGCTGTGCTCTCATACTACGTGGAGCTGTGAATGCTGTGCGTGGAAGCCAGTGACTGCTATCGTGACTGCTAGCGTTGGAGGTAAAGCCGGTGAGGTGAGAACATTGCGTTAGCTTGCAAGTCAACTTGTTTCATGTGAGCAGCAACTGCATCTTCCCCTACCTGTGAAATCGGACACGGTTTCCCACTGCAAAAACAAAATTAAGAATTAAATCTAGATGAGAATGAAATGCTTGTGAAAGACTGCGTTGGAGATAGTAGCGTTGGAGAAAAAGGAAAGCTCAAATCCTCAGATCAAGCCCTAAAATGCATCTAAGTTATTTATTTGATTAACTAGCTGGAGACCCTATTGATAAATGAACTTGATTCGATGCAAACTCATTACATCTATAAAAGGTTATAAATTATTCAAACAAGAATGGAAGATGGCAGATGGTGCGGCTATTCCACTATTTGCAGATTAAGATTTTAAAGACTGCGTGGTGAAGTAAAGGCTGCCTTCTACCTGAAGGCTGCGTTGGAGGAATAATTGGTTCTTTCTGGTTTTATTTTATTGATTGCTATATATCATATATTGAAGACTGATTACTGCGCTGGAGAAATATGTATGCTGCTTGTGACTGATATTTGATGCGGCCTGTGACTGTGATTGTATATAGCTGCGTGGAGTCTGTAATTTTCATTCACATTGTTGTAAATTGCTTCCATTTTCCACCTGAATTATTGTATGAGCTGAGTATATATTGAATCTATATATGCTGCGTGAGTTTGAATCTATATTGGAGCTTAATATAGGCGTTTTGAGATTGCAATTTTCTCCATACTGCGACCTACAATTGATCATGAAGACTGTGTGGATCTCGTGAAAGGAGATTGTTGAAACTGCCCATCATGTTGACTACATAAAGTTTTGAAGAGCTGAGATAATTGTTGACTATTGGTTGTAATATTTTCTCTGTCATTGTATCATCTTTAAAACCTGAAGTTGAGATTGTAAATCACCTTGGCAGAGACTGTAGACCTGCAAGGTTCTTATTTTTTTCTATTTCTCTTTGTCATATCAAGTTTATTATTGTATACTAATAGTTGTAAAGATGCACTCTTTGGCATCTAGTATTGGTGCTGCCCTTGCTGGCAAAGACCAATCCAAAGACCCTTCCAAGGGAGATTGCAGCAAGAGAGGCAGAGGAAGAAGAAACTTTCGAGGCAGAGGGGGCAGAAACAAAAGATCAGCTTTGCAGTGGAAGCGGTGTGGAAATACTGGGCACACATCAGTTCAATGTTGGGCTTCATGGGACTCCATCAAAGACAAGCATAACCAGAAGAAAGATGACCAAGATGCTAGTAAATTTTCTGATTCTTGTATTGTTGCACATTGTAATCTTGGATTTAATGAAATGACTTCTCTTTCATCTTACAAAGATTGTTGGCTTCTTGATACTGGTGCAACATCACACATGACATTTAGAAAAGACTGTTTTGAAGAACTGAATGAAAAAATAGATGGCATAGTTTACTTTGCAGATAAGTCAAGTATTAAACCAAAGGGAATGGGCACCATTTGACTAAAGATGCCTGGATTCCCTGACTTCTTGTTGAAGAACGTTCTCTATCTTCCAGAGTTGCAGAGAAGCCTGCTGTCCTTGGTGGAGATTCGACAGCAAGGCCATTCCATCCACATGTTTGATGGAATCGTTGAAATAAGAAAGTCCTCTGACAACCAAGTCATCATGACTGGATACGAAGATGGAAAGTTGTTGAAGCTCAAGGGTTCATCCGCAAGATTTCAGAACTATGCCTACCTCTCTCAGCATGGAGAAGGTAATATGTCATCTAGTTCATTGTGGCATGCAAGATTTGGTCATCTAAATTATAACAGTCTTCGTTTGTTGAGGAACAA
>LPNX010551232.1:546587-623528 GCA_001517045.1 Pseudotsuga menziesii | reverse complement strand
AAACTAATGTTTTGGGGTGATGCAGTAAAATGTGCAACATATTTGAGAAATAGAAGTCCATCAAATGCTCTTGATGACAAGACTCCACATGAAATGTGGTTTGTCCATCTCCCTTCAGTCAGGCATCTCAGAGTTTTTGGTTCCACCCGTTATGCCTTGATTCCGAAGGAGCAAAGAAACAAACTTGGTGCTCGAAGCAAAAAGTGCATTTTCCTGGGGTACGAAGAATACTCCAAGGCATACCGTTTGTATAATGAGGTAAACAAGAAATTTGTTATTTCCAGAGATGTCATTTTTCTTGAAACTAATAAAAATGACCAGTCCATTGAGAGACAACTTGATCATCTGGAAAATTATCCTCATCCAAAGAACTATTATGAAAATGAATATGAAATTCCAAATCTTGAAGGGGGGATTCCTATTCTGGATCAACCTTTGGAATTTCCATATGAAGCACCAACTCCCCCGCATGAAGAAGTTCCTGCTACTTCACTTGAACAAGAGGTTCAACTGGATGATGTGATTGAGAGAATTGAAAGACTCTCAATCAATGATGAAGCACCACCAGCTGATCAACCAGGACCATCACGGAAGATTCTAAATGGGCCACAAAGACGCTTGAAAGTGTCCATCCAGATGAAGTTGGAAAGACGGGAACGAGAAGTTCGAAAAGACATGAAGATGGAGGAAGAGCAGATAATTCAGGTGATGACATGGATGTATCATTTGATTGTGAATTTAATTTATCTGCTAACTTTGAACCAACTTCCTTTGAAGAAGCTTCTACTCGAATTGAGTGGAAAGAAGCTATGCAAAATGAGTATGATGCACTCATAAAGAATGGAACTTGGAAGCTGGTTGACCCTCCAGTTGGAACCAAACCAATTGGCTGCAAGTGGGTGTACAAGAACAAATACAGATCAGATGGCTCACTTGACAAGCAAAAAGCGAGGCTTGTAGCAAAAGGCTACGCACAGAAAGAAGGAATTGACTATGAAGAAACATTTTCTCCTACAGCAAAATGGGCTACCATCCAAACCTTACTCTCTTTAGCTGCTCAGAAAGGGTGGAAAGTTCATCAAATGGATGTGAAGACTGCTTTCTTGAATGGAGACTTGAAAGAGAATGTCTTCATGTCTCAGCCAGAAGGATTTGTTGTGAAAGGAAAAGAACAAAAGGTATGCAAGCTTGTCAAATCCTTGTATGGCCTAAAACAAGCACCTCGCACATGATATGAAAAGTTAACCGAGCATCTTTTGAAGTTAAATTTCGAACATTTTGATCTTGATGATGCAACACTGTTTATAAAGAAAATTGGAAGATCTGTTGTGTATCTTGTGGTGTATGTAGATGATCTTTTGATGACAGATATGGGACATCTCCACTATTACTTAGGAATTGAAGTCACTCAACATCCTAAGTACATATTCCTATCTCAGAAAAAATATGTTGGAGAACTACTAAACAAATTTTGCATGACAGATTGCAATCCTATATCTACTCCAATGGAACAGAAAATGAAGCTCACATCAAGCGAAGGAAAAGAATTTGAAGATGCGACCAAGTATCGACAACTTGTAGGAAGTCTTATCTACCTTACAACAACTAGACCAGATATTTCTTATGTTGTTGGCATACTTTCAAGGTTCATGCATAAACCTTGTGAAGGACACTGGTCAGCTGCAAAGAGGGTTCTAAGATACTTGAAGGGGACTCAAGACGTTGGACTCAAGTACTCTAAAGTGGATGACTTCAAACTTATTGGGTACTCAGACTCATATTTTGATGTCGATAAGGAGACAGGAGTATCAACTTCTAGATACACTATGAGTCTTGGATCAACAGTTGTCTCATGGAGATCACGCAAACAATCAGTTCCGGCAGATTCAACAACAGAAGCAGAATATGTGGCTGCAGCTGAAGCAACGAAAGAAATAGTATGGCTCAGGAAGATACTTGAAGATTTGCAAGAAAAACAAGAGAACTCCACTCCATTACTGGTCGACAATACTTCTGCAATCAAGCTAGCTAAGAATCCTAGATTCCATGATCGAACCAAACACATCAACACAAAGTATCATTTGATTCGACATCATGTAGAAGCCAAGACAGTCCATCTTCGACATTGTTCCACAAATGATCAAGTTGCAGACATCTTCACCAAAGCGCTTGGACGAGAAAAGTTTGAAAGGTTCAGAAACATGCTCGAACTTACGAACACCCCTTCGGATTAAGAGGGGATTGTTAGAATATAATCCGTTAGGGTTATATAATGTAAATAAATAAATAAATAAATAGTAGGAAGCCAAACAGGTTGAGCGGAAGGTGAAACCCAACCGCCATGTGATTTGTATAAATATAGGCATTTGCATTGGAATAAAAATCAATCGGAAGTTATTACCAACAACTTTAATGCTGTTTGGTAAATCATATAAAGAATAAATAAGAGTAAACAAAATAATGATGATTTTGGCTTTTAGATATCAAAGGAAAATAATAGGTATTGAATCTTGAATTCTTTTCATGATTCTTTCATCCATACTTCTATAATACCAAAAGTATAATGCTCATTTAGAAACCAAGAGTTAAGAGTATAGAATAATGATGAATTGTTGAAATATGACCATTCTTTTGAAATTTGGTAATACATATTGTTTTCTATAAATCGTTAAGTGGTTTCAAAATTTACAGTTTTTCAAAAGATGTTTTTTGAATTACCATTCAAGAATGGTGTTAAATCCTTGGGAAGGGTTGAGAACAATTCAATTTTGATGGGATAATCCAATACTTGGGGTTGTTTTCAATTAAGTGCATTGAGGCATATGTGCTTTGAAAATTAATCTTACAAAACTTTCACGTTAACATCGTTGGACGAGTATATGAAGAAGATTTGGATGAGTATATGGAAGAAGATTTTAAAGGAATATGTTAATTGGGAAGTAAATATTTTATTATTATTATAATAGATTTTAATAGAAAAATTAGATGCAAGTAGAGTTTTGGAATAGGATTTTTTTTTAATAAATAAGAATTTTAAGGAAAAATATTAATGGTCCAAAATGTGAAGGCTTTTAGAAAATTATTTTACATAGAGTGGTTTTCTTTGAATAATAATGATAAGTCAACTAATATATCATTGTCTTTAGATATAATTAGATGCTTAACATTGAGTTGATAGGCGACACTTAAAAAATAAATTTTAAGTAAATACATAAAGTAACACACAACAATATAATAAAATAATAAAATATTAAGTATATTTTTGTATAATGTAAACACTAATTGACACTCCAAAACCAAAAAGATGTATATTTCAATTAATCAAAATTTAAAAAAGATGTATATTTTAATTAATCAAAATTTAAAATAATAAAATAAAATAATAAGTAAATATTTTTTTTGCAATGTAGGCACTAATTGACACTTCAAAACAAAAAAAAAGTATCTTCCAATTAATCAAAATTTAAAAATGAAACTGAGATACTTCTTTAGATCCATGTTAATCTGAATCTACCACGCCCTTAGCTTAATCCAGATCTACCAAGCCCCTACAAGGATCAAATCCCTTGTAAAATTTGAAGAAAAAATTGCACTTTTTAATCTCTATGGCCCTTGGATCTATATTAGTTATTTAAAATTTATGTATGATATAATTTTATCATTATTTAAAATTCATGTATGATAAAATGATGTTCAATCTTTAACCAATTTATAAATTATAAAAATTTTGATTAAAATTTTTATAATTATTTTAAGATTATAAAAGTTATCATAATTTATAATTTATAACTTAATTGTGGAATACTTAAAAAATAATCATTACTATTATTCAATTAAAACTATGTCATTTTAATAACCCATTTTTAGTTTTTGATACTTTGATTTGATTATATCTTTCTTACTTTTTTTTAGAACAGTTTCATTAAAGTAATTTTGGATGGTAGTATGGGTTGGCACTTGAAAGTTTTAACTACTAGGATAGATTATTAGGAAGGATGCTATGTCAATTTGTTGGGTTAATTTTGGATAGTAGCATGGGTTGGCACTTGTAAGTTTTAACTACTAAGATAAATTATTAGGAAGGATGCTATGTCAATCTGTTGAGTAGGCTACAATTATTATCTAAATTGGTCTCTGTACTTTAACTAATTTTGAATAACAAGTTACAGTTTAAAAAAAAATCCATTTCTAGATTTTCCTCCATAATCACTCAATTAAAAATAGATCTTGAGATTTCTTCATCAACCCAGTCCAAAAAAGCTCAAGACTACTAATGTCTTGCATCACATTTTCAACCTCAGGAATAAGGATTGCCTGGCGACAAAAACTGAACAAAGCATACGCAACTCAGCTAACGAATCGTGTAGACCTACTTCAAAATTGTTGCGACAAAAAGTTAAAACAAGTTCAGCATGAACCGTCACATATACCATTGATTACATATATGAACTTATTATAATAATTATTATTGATGCTGATGAGACCTGATGACATATATGAACTTATTATAACAATTATTATTGATGCTGATGAGGCCAGGATTTGCGCTCCTGACTGTAAAAAGCTGAGACAGGACAGTGAAGTTTTGTTATTGTCAATGCGTGGCTCAAGCAGGAAACAACGGGACAATGCAATATGCATGTCACATTTCCTCGTTTGGCTCACGGACGAAACAATGCAATATGCATGTCCCATTTTCTTGTTATATTTCTGGTTCCATGATACAGTTTATTTCAAGTGAATTGCCAGAGCTTTTATTTTGGGAGACTGAATTAATACCATCTCCATGTAGGAGTAATTTAAGTCGGTCCACAGCTTTAGAATTTCACTTGTAAAAGTTGTATTTCAGATTCTGCTAATACAAGTTCCGAGAGTGGATGCAAACTGTGTTAGCAATGGCTGATTATTTCCAAGTGACTAATGGTATTTTGGCTGTCCTCACCATCATCATTTTCTTGTCATTTTTCTGTTCCTTTGTGTGGAAGCGGGCACCCCCTTTTCAAACTTTGCAAAGAAAGCATGTCTTCATAACAGGAGGATCAAGCGGCATTGGCCTCGAGATTGCCAAAGAGGCTCTTTCAGAGGGTTCATACGTGACACTGGTGGCAAGAAATCTTTCTAAACTTCACAAGGCTGTTGAAGAAATCCTCCAAGAAGTGGAGTGTGATGAGAACAAGATCAATATCAAGGTAATATACTCTGCAAAATACAGTCCTGAATACAATCGAAAACCAAGTTAGAAATTAACCCACTGGCAATCTATTTTTGGTTAATCTCTTCATGTCTAAGGTTGCATTGAATCTAGTTGCATGCCAGAGGCCAGAGGCATTCGACAGCCCTTGTGGGATAGGGTTCAAACATCAACTCTTCATATCTGTAACCCTGCATCAAAGAAGCTAAGCATTTACAACCCATGTGAGGATGGCGTGATCCATCAACTTTTCATGCTTGTATAATGGTGAATTGAATCTAGTTAGGATGAGAAAAGCCAGGGACATTCTAACTTCGGTCAGGGGTGATTGGATTCATTCTATTTTTTAGGGGAATGGGCAATTGGAGACTGGGCTGGTACTGGCGTGACACCAGGGGTCCAGGGATCCAATCCCGCTACCACTGTGCCCCACACACCCTTTAATGATGAGCTAGTGACCTTCAATTTACAACATATAACTTCATATCAAGTGAACCTCCAATAAACCACACCCTTATAGACTAAAAGCCATCCATAATTAAAACCATGCATTGGATGCATTGAAAAGATACTAGCACAACCAATGTCAAGAGGGCTTGCAGTAAAGATAGAAGATGTACCCAATATTGGAAATTCAACTTCTTAACCTTCATGTGCATAACAGACCTAGTTTTAGATGGGTATGCTAGGTGTTGTATATTATGTCAACCATCCATTTTGTTTGATAGACAAATGTAATGACATCTATTGTAACTAAAGAACAAGGCACTAAACATCAGAGTTGAATTCCAACGCTGGATACTTGTATAAATATAGGTGTATGTATTTTTAAGCCATTTGTTATCTTACTACCATGATTCAAGAACAAGGCACTAAACACCAGAGTTCAATTCCAACGCTGGAGGCTGGTATAAATATAGGTGTATGTATTTTTAGTCATTTGTTATCTTACTACTATCATTCAAATACCTTGGATCACCTTGGATTAACTATACTTGTAGATATCTAATAATAATAATTTATTTTTAAAGTCAAGGTTAAGCAATACACCAAATTATATATAAGACTCCCTCCTTTATAGGACAAAAGACCTCATACCTTACCCCTCTCAGGATTTGAAAGTGTGACTTCCTAAGAGGAAACACACTCTCCTTATATATGTATACTGACTGATACATATTGTACTGCAGGTTGCAGATATAAGTGACTATAAAGCAATTTCTAAGGCTATAACCCAATCTTTTGAGTGGAAGCCCATTGATGTACTTGTCTGCAATGCTGCAATTGCTCATAGTTTCTTTCTGGATGAAGTGCCCATCAAAGAGATTGATGCTACAATAGGGACAAACCTCACTGGTACAGTGTATACATTGCGTGTGGCTCTGCCATTGATGAAACAAAGAAGCAATAAACATCCCTCATCTGTTGTGCTTATGGGGTCACTTTCTTCTTTGGTAACAATGCTTACAACACTTTGCTTTTCTAATTTTTCCATTTTTTTGGCTTGTAATCCATATATGGGTATTCAAGTAATTGACACTTGTATTGTTTGTACATATACTTTATAACAGTATTTGTTGTATGGACATGGTATCTACACTGCTACAAAATATGCTATGAGAGGACTTGCCGAGGTTTTGAGGCTGGAACTACTGCCGTACAACATTGGAGTAACTCATGTGTGTCCAGGTTTTGTAGAAACACCCATGGTTAGAGAATCAGAAGGTGAAAACTGCCTTTTTATTTTGCACCAAGTATTCTATGTTTTATTGAATAAAATACCATGGATTTATCTTTTTCCTGGCTTGCAGTAAAGATACAAATTTTGAATTTCAAGGCCTGAAATACGAAAACTGAGGTCTGCAAAGCAGATATTACTCTCCGAACATTTCAAATTCTCCAGCCAATAGTAGAAAACATAGTTCTCAAAAATGATCAGGATTCTATAATTCTTTAACAATATACAAAACATAAATGTGCTTAGTAACAAATAACAAGTATATAAATTTTGCGTTTACTTATTGGCTTTATCCTTTTGCAGAGAGCATAGATGCAGGATTGGCTGATGTAGCAGATAAAGTGTGCTTCTATAGCAGAAGACGAGCATCCCATCCAAGAGAAGTTGCAAAAACAACATTACAAGCTACCAAACAGGGTAGATTTCTAGTTACATCCGGATTCATGGGATTCATCCCTGCTACATTATCGCGTGGCTTGATCCCTGCAGACTCCTTTGGAAGAGCTATCATGGAATTGGTAGCACTTTTTCCCTCTAGACTGCTAAGCTTCGTTGCTTCTGCATATGTCCATGGAGTCATATTAGGGCATCATCACAAGATGAATGCTCATGATCCAAAGGCTGCAAAAGGATCAACTGGAACTGAGTTGAACAATTGATTTCTTCCAAAGGCTAAGGCTTAGATCATCAATCAGAATTTCAGAGGACAAACAAAAAAGTAGGTCCATGGACGTATAAAAATGGAATGTTGCAGGTTAGATGAGAGACTATTGTAGAAAGTATGATGTTTGTAATATTGTGATGTTGATGGAACACTGTCTAAGGAACCTTATATTGATAGTGTGGAAGATATGTGAAATCTGGTAGTTGTTTAATATATTGTTTTCTAGGTTGACTTCTTCTTATCAGTTTTCTACTGTGTCTTCTTTGTTACATGATGATTCGTAAATATGTCATGATCCTTTCATCTTAGACATTTTTACAGCCCATTGTGAGGGAGAAGTGTAATTTAGTGTTTAATTTGGAATTGACATCTGGCACTTTGATTAAATAATAAATTATTAAATTTACATTCTCACTATCCAAGTATGAAGTTCTTTCAACCACAAGTCATGTATTATGTAATTTAGTAATTGATATAGCTTTCAAGTAGTGCAAGTTTGGCTATCTCCAATTAATTAAGTGATATGGATATTCTGGAATTTAAAGATCTTTACCTCTTTTTTTTTAAATAATGGTGATCATCTTTTATGATTTCATCTAATATAGTTTTATCACCAACATAGATCCATGTTAACTCCTGATCTATCATGCAGTGATAGGGATCAAATCCTTAGAGGTGCAAAATTTTCCTTAAGTTTTTGCATTATTAAAAATGTTTGCACCTTGAGGGATTTCATCCTTATGTGCTTAGGATATATCCGGAGCTAACATGGATCTATGCCGGTTAATATACACTAGCACAACCACTTAACTTGTGGTTGGTGAACACCTATAGGTCACAAGTTAAGTGCCACTAATACGTTATCAATTACTTGTTTTTTTCTTCTTTTAGTCAAATGAGTTATTTGTCATAAAGTGCCACTTATACATGCATCATCTAAGAGTTATACATGTATCAACTACGAGTTATCCATGCATCAATTAACTATTTTTTCTAATTGTTTATTTTGAATTTGGAATGACTGCCATAGAATCAATCTAGGTAGTACAGTTGTCTCGTACTCATGCAATCTAGAAAAAACATAGGTTCTTGTCCACCCCAAAATATCAAATAAATACACCTATCGGCGTAACAGTTTTTCTCTAATTTCAACCAAAGAGAAAAATCTTTCTATATAAAAAGACTAGAACTGGAATTGATTAAAATGGAAAATAACACTCATCAAACTCAAAGTTTGCTAGTAGGGATGAAAGTTGTGACTGTAATTCCAAGTTTGATGCCAAACTATAGGTGCCTAGTTACAATAAATAGAAAAGAAAAATACACAAAACACCTAGAGGGATGATATGGGTGCCATAGTGAACAAAGTTGGAATCACAACTTAAAAGGTGCTTTATTCTTTCAATTATTCATTCCCATGTCTATCTTGCCTCAAGTATTCCCCATGCACATCTTCCACAACAAAACACCCAAGAAGGATAATAACTGTGAACAAAACATGTGAGAGGGATAATAAGAGTGAACAAAGTTGGAGATTATTGCTTTAACGGTGCTAGATTGTTTCAGTTATTTCCTCCCCTCCCTTTCCTATCTTTCCAATTCTTTGGATTGCTCTAAAAACATAATAGGCAAGGTTCCTCCCCAAGAAACTTTACTTCTTTAACACACTGAGCCTACTTTTCAATACAATCTCAAGGAGTTGATCTTGTTGGTCCATGTCAATTGTTAACATACCTCGATGTCTAAGCCTTTCTTCCGCTCCTATATAAACTAACACAACCACTTAACTTGTGGTCGGTGAACCCTGATAGGAAACAAGTTATCTAATAACTAGTTGTTTATGCCTCATGCCTCAACTACATGTTATCACATGAACTACACATTAGCTCAACTCCCAAAAATGGAATTCAACTAAACCTTGTGCACATTAGCTTGACTCCGAGTTGCTAGATAGAGTTCCACTGTCACACAGACTACACATTACCATGCCACTAAGTGCATTTATTACATGATTATAGGAGTTTATTAAGAAATCATAGGATTTTATAAAGAGTTCGATTGTCACAGGAACTGCGCATTAGCTCAACTCCTAGTTGCAAAATGGAGTTCAACTAAACATTGTACACATTAGTTCGACTGTGAGCTGCTAGATGGAGTTCCACTGTTACATGGACTACACATTACCATGCCATTAAAGTGCAACTATCACATGAGCTATTTTTTATTTTTTTATAAATGTTTATTATGAATTTTGAATGACGGCCATAGAATCAATCTAGACAATACACTTGTCCCATTCTCCTGCAATCTAGGAAAATCATATATGGTATTCGACCCCAAAATTCTAAGATATAAATTCCTATCGATGCTCTTCATTAAGTATTCACTTGTTACCTAAAAACTAGCACATCCACTTAATTTGTAGTTGGTGAACATCGATAGATGGCAAGTTAAGTACCATGAAATTATACGTTATACATGTGTCAACTACTAGTCCACTCCAAATTATGCGTTATTCATGCATCAACTACAAGTTATCCATTTATCAACCATCAATTCTTTTTTATATATTTTTTTATCTTTCACATTCTTCTAGTTATCTTCCATGAATTGTTGGTTATCCATTCATCAGCTAAGAGTTATCCATGCATAAGATTCCAGTTATCCATTCATTAACTACAAATTATTATATATATATATATATATATATATATTATAATTGTTTATTTTGTATTTCGAACGACTGCTATAAAATCAACCTGGACAGTAAACTTGTCTCATCCTCCTGCAATCCTGGAAAAACACAGATCGTAGTCCACCCCAAATTCTAAAATAAAAATGCTTATTGACGTAAAACATTACAAACTTGGAAACTAAATAACTGTGTAACTAAATCTTTGAAACACTTATTGGACATCGTCTATCGGCGTTACAGAATAACCTAGCAAACACAAATCCCGATCCATCGATTCCAATGTATCGGACTTGATTATAACATTGTTCGGGCTAGCTCCTAAAATCCATACTCTAATATGCCTATCGGTCTTCTCCTCTGATGCTCCTTTCATACTATCCTCTGATGCACTAGCATGCTTTCCTCTGATGTACTGTTATACACTATTGCCACTTGTCATCTCATCGGGTCTTCATATCTCGAAGTTTGGAAAAACTTGAGACTTCGCAAAAATTCATCGGATGAAGCTTCTGATTATGGTCTTATGATGTGACTCCATGCAGTTGCAATAAATACAACAATCGATACTTTGAATGCTTAACGATACTAAACGTGACACCCTTAAACCTCATTACAAAACTTCTTTAATGTGGGTATGAACCACCTCACCACTTCACCGCTTAATCTGATCTTGATCTGACCGAGCCAGCCTCGAGTGTTGCTACTAAAAAACATTAACTGTGTTGAATTGAAAAGATAAATTGATTGAACAACGGATTGAAGAAATAATTGTTTCCAACATTCTCCCTCTTAATTAATTTTGCCAATTTTTTAGACTAAGTAATGTTGTATCCTACAACATACAAACTTCTAAATTATTTCTTTGAAATTTAAACAATTTCTTGGAAAAGGATTCCATAAATATGTCTTCCAGTTGATCTTCAAATCTACAAACCTCAATAGAATTTTCATTACTGCTCACAAGCTCCCTAATGAAGTGATACCTTGTATCAATGTGATTACTATTTTTATGGAAAAGATGATTCTTTGACAATGTAATAGAAGATTTGTTATCAAAATAAAACTGAGTTGGTCCTTCCTATCCATGCAACAACTTAGTCAAAATCCTCCCCATCCAAATTTTCTAACATGATGCTCCAGTGGCTTCTAAATACTCTGTGTCTGCAAAAGACAATGTCACACTGGGATGCTTCTTAGATTCACATGCTACTGCACCATATCAAAAAATGAACACATAACAAGATGTTCTCTTTCTATCATCACTATTTAATATGAACACATGCTACTGCACCATAAAAATCATTGTTTGTATAACACATCATCTCGTAATATGAATATAATTCCATATTTAGTTGTTCCACCAACATATCTCAAAATACTTTTACCATCCTTCTAGTGAGTACTCTTCAGAGACTCCATAAACTTAGAAACTAAACTTACATCATGCATATCATCAGGTACTATTGTTGTTCAGATACATGAGATTTCCAACTAGTCTCTTATACGATGTTGGTTCAACACTTGACCCATGATCTTTCTACTTAACTTTGTACCAGTTGCAATTGGTGTTACAACTAGTTTACAGTTCACCATCCTAAATCTTCTCAATATGTCCTTAGCATACTTAGATTGACAAATAAAAATACCATTCACATATTTATTTACTTTAATTCCAAGGAAATACTTCATCATCCCTAGATCAATAATCTCAAACTTTGTTTTCATGGATGTCTTAAAATCATCTATTGAGAGGTGTCCAACTCTACAGTAAATATCAAATCATCAACACATAAACAAACTATTAGGATCTTACCTTCCTAATTTACCTTTGTATACATGGCTGTCTCACTTAGACACTTGCTGAATTGATTGCTATTCAAATATTTATCATTTCTATTGTAACAAACCTTGGGTGTTTGTTTAAATCCATACAAGGATTTCTTCAACCTATAAACTTTACCTTCTTGTCCATCAATCTCATATCTTGAGGGCTACTTCACATATACTTCTTCCTTTAGAAAACCATTTAAAAATGCAAACTTAACATCCATTTGATATACACTCCATTTGTTATGTGTTGCAATGGCTAATTTCACCATCCTCATAGTGTCAAGTTTGGATACAGGTGCAAAGGTTTCATTATAATCAATACCAATTTTTTGCTTGAACCCTTGAGCCAGAAGTATAGGCTAGTGCTTCTCAACTTCACCTTCAACATTAAGATTCGCCCTGCAAATTCTCTTTGGGAATTGAAATATTGTAACTTCAAAGGGTATTCTAAATGTATTTTGCTGATGCACCCCAAGGGAGATGTTCTTATTCCTCCATCGGGATGTTATTATTGTAATTGGTCATCATAGAGTCATGAGGTAAAGCCTCCATTGTAAGTTGGGTCAATAATACCCTAATATAATATAATATAATATTGTTTTGTGATTTCCTAGGTGAAGTCGACCTAGAAAGTTTAGTGGGGCTGACTTGTTAGGTTAAATGTCAAGTGACAAAAAAAGAGTATAAATAGAGGAGTTTTGTGCCTCATTTGAACATGAACTCACACTTGTGCATTGCACATACGAGAGAGAGAGAGAGAGAGAGAGAGAGAGAGAGAGAGATACCATCAAGGAGGAGGATTACCTATTTTGGGGTTTTATCTTATACATCTTATACATAGGAAGTTTTGATGGGTTTTCTTCCCCTTATGGGTTTCCCAGAATAAATCTATCTCTATATTGTGATTGTGTTTCTTTCAGTGATTCTTCATATGCTACTGTTGTGAATTTGGATTAAACACTAACGATATCTAGCTAATCATATGAAATATTAACACGGTATCAGAGCTAGCATGAATAGAACAACTTTCACAAGGTGAAACTCTCTCTCCTCTCCCTCCGGCAAGAAAATCGGGTTTCTACAAAAGTTTGAATTTTGAATATCTATTTGCATATAAATTTGCGCCTCCCTCGAGCGCATATATTGAGCCCTAGAAAAAAAATTTGGGTGGGTGAATCTCTGGGAAAGGAAAACCCTAGTTTGGACTTGAACCATAAAACTGCAAAAATTGAAACTTCGAAAGCAAGTTTTGAAGGGTGAAGATTTGGGATCTCCAGAAACCAAGTGAACCAACCAACTTGCCTCAGTGAATTGCATCTGTTATACCAAAATCCTGTCACCATCATGTGATAAGACCTTGGACATACCTACTTGCCCTGAATCCCAGCACTTGGAGTGGAAACTCATACCATTTGTCAATCTTTCACAAAAATGCTCAACACCACGCTTTCCCCTTTGCCCAAGAGTGGTACCTTGCTCGCATTGCCTATCCCTTGTTAGCCACAAGCGGTGCCACCGCTTATGGCCCTTAGTCCATAAGTGTTTCTTACCTGAACCACTCTGTCATTGAAGGAGAAAAGTGGTACCTCGGGTAATATGGGAAAAAGAGAAGATTCTCGAGGCTTCTAGATCACGAGCCTCGTGTCCTCCCTTATCCCTATCATTGTGGGTCAGTTGAACTCGAGATCCCCCATCTTAGGATCTTAGAGGCCACCTCATCCACAAATCTCTCAACCATCCCTATCCATTGAGCCTTATAAATACAAGCTCATATCCATGGTTGAGGAGAGAACCATTTGAAGTATTGTTATGTTGTTGGATTGATCACTTGGCCCAAGCCATTGGAGAGCATAGAGAGAAAAGTTGGAGCTTATGGGGGTGAGAGTGTTTGGTTTCATGGAGATGCATGTCAACACTAAGGCTTAATTGGTTGTAAACTTCTCCATTTTATCTTAATGCAAAGCTGATTTCCGTCCCACATTATTGTTGTTGTTTTATTTCACATGTATGTTGTTAGATTTCTTAGTCACTAACATGGATCAGTGGATTATATTTTGGCAGCTTTGATGTGTTTGTGTGTTTAATATGATTGCAGGTACACAGGGTTACTATCAAATCATCACATTCCAGGTATCTACGATGTCCAGGGAGGGTCTTCAACCTTTGTCCTTCATTTGTTTTGGATCTGAACCATTCAGACTAGTGGAACACCTTACTGTCCGTAGAAGGTGAAATATTCCAGCTAACAAATTTGGCGACTCCGCTGGGGAATAGATATATGTATCAGTTGTTCTGATCTTCCTCAGTTCTTCAACTCTCTTCAGTCAGATCTGCTATCTGACTCAGTGAATTTCGATTTGAAACTTCTAGATCTATTCAGATTTGACTCATTTCGACCTTTTATGCTCTTTTTTATTCTCAATCTATCAGTTTTTACCTTGATCTGGTCTTTTTCTGACTTGATCTATCATTCTCCTTGATGTTTTGGATTTATACAGGGAACCGCACATGTTTTGTTGGCAAGGAGCGGTGCCACCGCCTGAGTGCAGTTAGCCATACGCAATGCCACCGCCTGAATCCAGTGAGCAAGAAGCGGTTCTGCCTCAAAACTGCCTGTCAGCAGCTTCATCTATGCGGTGCCAGGTAGGCCCTGTTCCAGACTTTGTATTTTGACTTTTGTGTGTTTTTGGCTTACTTTTTTATGAAAATGAATTGTTTTTGGCAGTCGCTTTGATTGTTGTATTCTTTCTGCATTCAAAGAGAGTTTGTGTTTCTTGCATTAGATTTTACATTATTTTCTTTCCTTGAAACCTCTTGCTCTTTTTTGTAAATATTATTCATTGGAATTGGAAATATACATTTCATTTTCATGTGTATGCCTTGGTTTGTTTTGGACTTGGAATGCATGAGTGATCCATGTTGTTTTGAGTCTTTCTTTGCTTGGGGTGATTCTTGTTTCCTTTTGCATGCTGATTTTTTTAGTGCTTGGTAGGAAAGATTGGTTCTTCGTTTCCTTGTTTGTTTCAAAGAGAATTTTTAGTTTTCTCTCTCCTTTGCTTTATTCGCAAGCATGTTAATCAATTTTCTTCTTGTTTTGTGCATGATTGTTTGAAATTCTAGATATTACTTTCATTAAGAAGAAATATTTGTTTTCAGCTTTGTGTGCATTAGAGTTAGATTTGTTTGGAAACATTAGTGAAATCATCTTTCCATTGAGTTTTTATGCGTCTTTTTCAAGCATGAAAAGATAGGAATTTTTTTTGGTTTATTTATGTTTGATGTTCTCTAGATCCCTTTTGTATTTGCTTTGAAGATTGTTTGGAGTGCATTGATATTTCACTTTTCATTTGAAAAGATAGAATTGCATTTGCATTTGGGTGTGCATTTTTGGAAGAAAAGTAAATCTCTCTCCCTCTCTTAGGTAGAATTTCATTGAAGAGGAAAACTTGCATTATCACATAGATCAGTGTGCATCTTCTTTAATTTCAAGTTTTCACTCCATGGTTCCACCTAAACACACAAGATAAAATTAACGGCAGTACTAGGTTAAAACTTTTAGCAATTTGAGTGATAAGTTAGATACGTGTTCGGGCGTCGTTAAGCGTAGGAGCTGTCGTTACTTTGTCCGCATTACATCTTGGGACTCGCGCGATTCTTCCACGTACCATCGGTATATCGAATGACCTTTCACGTACCCTTGAGGTATATAGAAAGGTACTTCACGTACTCGATTGTATATCAGAAGGCCCCTTATGTACAGTTATGCATTAGACAACACTACTACCGATTTGAGCTCCCACGTACCTTGCGTATATCGGGAGACCCTTTTAGGAATCCTCAAACCATCTGAGTTATCCTTTTGGCTTGTCCTGTGAGGTTCTTGACTCTTATCCACTCCTTTCATATGTTTGCTTGTTGCTTTTAGTTTGAGTAGTAATTGCTTGTGTGTGGTGGTTAGGGGGTTATTAGAGAGTTTAGAGATGGCATCCCAATCTGGGACTACTACTCAAGAGGTCCCTTTCCAAGGTGTACCTTTTGTATTCCCTCCAAGTGAAGGTATTGGTCCTCCCTTTATTGCCACTCTAAATCTTCCTGGATTAACTATAGGATTACCGGTATGGCTGTTTAATCCGGTAATTCTTGTTACACCTAATGTCTCAAATTTCACCTCTCCTCCGGGAGAGGATCGACCTCAACCTAATCCCTCTCCTTATTCGTCGGTTGTTGCTTCATCCCTTCCTTCTTCTTCGCTTCACCAAATCTCTATGGTTAGTATTCATGTGGATAAGAAGAAGAAGAAAGGGAAGGGTAAAAAGAAGAAGGATAAGAAAAAGAAAAAGCAGCAACTATCTGCCCTTGATGGTGCCCATTCTAAGAGAATGCTAAAAAAACCCAAGTTCCATTGTAAGCTTTGCAAGGGGGACCACCTTCTTAAGGAGTGTCCTGGTCTCTCCCATGTAAAAGAAGAGTGGTATATAAGGTACAAACCATCTGTGTCATCAACCTCTGATCATCATGTTGACAATACTCCCTCAACCAGTGACCCATTGGTAAAAGGTCGTAAGGGTAAAGTCTTGTGTCCTTGTTTGATATGCAAGGCTATGCATCGTACTTTTATTTGTCCAAGCATGGATGAAGCTTCGCGTTGGTTGGAAAATATTACTGATCATCAACAGGTGATTCCAACAAGTGATAGTAAGTTATCCCTCGATCCCCCATTGGTTGACCAAGTGGTCGATTCAGATTTATCTGTGGTTGATCCCACTCTTCCTTTGGAGAGTAAAGTTAAACTAGTCGAGTCGGTGTCATTTCCACCCGATCCCGCTCTTTCATTAGAAAGTGTTAAGACTGAAGTAGTCTCTTTGACCAAATCTTTGTCTTGTTCTTCTCTTCCAGTAGAGAATGAACTGAAACCTGCTGAAGTTTTTATGCTTCGTTTTGATTGTTCTCGACAGGAGGAAATTTTGTCTGTTTCGACAGAACCCTCTCCGAGTAGTGAGGTTATTTCCTTTGACTGGAGTAACCTAATAGAGTCTCGTCTTCATTCGAGTGTTCCTTTCCAGATAGTTGTGAATTTTACTGCTAGGCGGATACTTCGCACTATTGTTGACAAAGGGGCTTCTGTTAGTATTCTATCCTCAACTGCTTGGAAAGATTTAGGTTCTCCTTAGCTTGTGCCAGCCACCGATCAAATACTGGATTTTAATAGAAGACCTACTGCACCTTTAGGGACCCTTCCTTATTTTCCTATTACATTAGGAGGGAAAACTGTCTGTATTGATGTTATGGTGGTCCAAGGTCCTTTAGATTTTAATCTACTCCTTGGATGTGATTATGTTTATTCCATGAAGGATGTTGTGTCCACACTCTTTTGAGTTATACATTTTCCCCATGATGGGAAGGTTGTGACCATTGATCAACTTTCCTTTGTTACACCTAACCATTGCATTACTCCTAGTAATCAGACTGCCCTGAATGTGCCGCATGTTCTTGTGGTTCCTTCCCCTTCTTCTAGTTAGCTTCTTCCCATCATAGGTAAAATGGGGGGGTGGCTCTAGTCTATGGACATCATAATGGAGCTAAGCTTCTAGATTTTATGTAATGGGGGCAACCTACCAACCTCTGGATATCATGTTGGATAGGAGCAGGTTATAGACCATAGTTTACTTTTGGTTTCAAGCTCGTTAAAAAATAAAACCACTCCTTAAGCATAGTTTACCTTTTGGTTTCAAGCTTGCATAAAAATGAAATCATTCTTGAGAAAAGTTCCCATTCTTTGTCAATCTCATTAAAAAATGAAATAGATCTCCTCAAGCATAGTTTACCTTTTGGTTTCAAGCTTGCATAAAAGTGAAACCATTCTTGAGATCAAGCTCGTTAAAAAATGAAATGGATCTCCTCAAGCATCGCTTACCTTTTGGTTTCAAGCTTGCATAAAAATGAAATCACTCCTGAGCATAGTTCATTTTCTATTTCAAGCTCGTTAAAAAATGAAGTAGGATTCCTTAAGCATAGTTTACCTTTTGGTTTCAAGCTTGCATAAAAATGAAACCATGTTCCAAGCATAGTTACCTTCCTTTTCAAGCTTGTGTAAAATTGAAACAGATCCCCTTCCCTTGAGTCGAGTCTTCACTTTAGTGTTAGAACTTGAACCTTATTTTCACATGCCTGGTTCTCGTTCTTCCTACCCCCTTAGTGAACATTTTCACATTAGTAACTAGGTTTTTTAGGTTGGGTATGGAAGAAGAATCGTCAAACGAAACAAAGCTTGGGGGGCATGTCGAGCCCCTAGCAACAATGTTAGGGGTAAGCTTCGGTAGCAATCATGCTGGGGGTAGGATTCCAACCTCTGTATACCATGTTAATGGGATTTTTCAAGCATAGGTTACCCATTGGTTTCAAGCTTGCGTAAAAATGAAACCAATCCCTGAGCATTCTTTCAACTGATCTTCGAGCTCTTTAAAAACTGTAAGATGGTGTTGAGCTTACTTCTCATTTTCCGTGCTTTGGTTAAAACATGAAAAGTGGTATGAGATTAGTTTATTACTTTTTCATGCTCTAGATTCAAACATGAAAAAGGTTAATGGAGTCTTCTTTCACTTCTTTTCAGGCTCCTTAAACACGAAAAGATCATCAAGTCCGTTTCCGCTTCTTTCTAGGCTTGTAAAAATTCACATTGTGTAAATAAACCTCATGGAGTCCTCTTTAAACTCTTTTTAGGCTCCCTAAATATGAAAATATTGTCGAGCGATCTTGTCTTCTTCACGCTCGTTAAAGCATTTGAAGAGTCGTTAGTCCGACGATAGGTTATCTCTTTTTCGGTTCGGATAGGACTATTTACGAAAAAGGAACACTCCAGCCAATCATGACTGGAAGAGTTCTCTAAGGTATGATTTTACTCTTTTTCGGGCCTTAGAGACTAAATCATACGAAAAAGGACCCCTTTGGAGTCTTCTTTCGTAATCGTTCAGACTGTCTAAACATGAACGATACCAAGTTTTCTTTCATTGGACTCGTTAAATTAAACATTGAGAGACCGGTTTTGGGAATGAACCCCTCCTCTCTCAGGTTCGTAAAACATATGAGTCTGGACTTGTCTTTTGACAAGCTATATCGAGTGTTTGTTACCCTCTTTGAACTCATAAAACTGAAAAGAGGCACTCATCGATCATGGCGGGGGAAATGGGAAGGGAATCATTTTTGCAAATAAATGGTAGTAGTTTGTCGTTACCTTTGAACATGGCACTTGTCTGCACATCATGTCAGTCAATTGGGTATTCAGCTGATCTTCATGACGATCCACTTTCATGAGTCATGCCACTCCTTTGAGTATTTCAGAAGAATGTATTGTCCACTATCGCATTGTGTGTTTGTCCCGTTCAGTCATGCTGCCAAGTCTTGTGTCGTGCCGCACGATGTTCAAAGGGGATTTGAATAAGTTTACCTCTGTAGTTAACACAGTCTTTTGTGTCCGTATTTTTGAGTCAGTCTTATGGTTACTACATTCACATCATTCCAAAACTATGTTTCGAGTTTTGTGTCGTCGATGTGGGACTCATCATGGCCCTCCTTCGACGAAATTATTCCCAGGAAATAGTCTTAGAAACAATATTTAGTACCTTGAGATCTATATGCCTTAATGACATATTCTCTCGCTCTTGACATAGGTTCACATCATTGACCTTTGATCGATAGAATCGACTGGGTGTTTGACATCAAGACATCTATTCACACTCAGTAGATTGTACTAGGGTACGTTGGGAATCATTAACATTAATGGTGATCTCCCTCGCACTTGTTAACGGTTCACATCATTGGCCGGTAATCAAGTGGTTTCTACCATGTTCGACTACAGATCATTGTAATCACATGGATAGAATCATACTTTGTGGAAGACGAGACGAATACCCTAGGTATTTGTTTAAAGCGTTCATTGCTTTCCCCAGGTTGCGATGGAGTTTTGTATATCTAGCATGGATCCACATTTGTATGGTCGTGGCTATGCTCAAATTTGCGTCTGTATGACATAGATCTACATTGTATGTCTGGTAGCTATGTCCAATTTTGAGTCCTCTATCACATGGATCTACGTTGTATTCTAGTATCCATGCTTGTTTATTCCTCTCATGGACCTGCCTGCCTTGTATTGGTTTGCAACCATGGGTTGGTTACTTGTGTCTATGAGTCAACATATTGGTGTACTACAGATGCCTACTTGACAACATGCTTCGATCGAGCCGGCATTTTCACCTCGTAGCGACGACTTGTTCTCTCAAAGCTCTCGTTTATCATATCCCTCTAAGACTCATGCTTTGGGGGGCATCCTGTTATACCAAAATCCTGTCACCATCATGTGATAAGACCTTTGACATACCTACTTGTCATGAATCCCAGCACTTGGAGTGGAAACTCATACCATTTGTCAATCTTTCACAAAAATGCTCAGCACCGTGCTTTCCCCTTTTCCCAAGAGCGGTACCTTTCTTGCATGGCCTATCCCTTGTTAGCCACAAGCAGTGCCATCGCTTATGGCCCTTAGTCCATAAGCGTTTCTTACCTGAACCACTCTGTCATTGAAGGAGAAAAGTGGTACCCTGGGTAAAATGGGAAAAAGAGAAGATTCTCGAGGCTTCTAGATCATTAGCCTCGTGTCCTCCCTTATTCCTATCATTGTGGGTCAGTTGAGCTTGAGATCCCCCATCTTAGGATCTTAGAGGCCACCTCATCCACAAATCTCTCAACCATCCCTATCCATTGAGCCTTATAAATACAAGCTCATATCCATGGTTGAGGAGAGAACCATTTGAAGTATTGTTATGCTATTGGATTTATCACTTGGCCCAAGCCATTGGAGAGCATAGAGGGAAAATTTGGAGCTTATGGGGGTGAGAGTGTTTGGTTTCATGGAGATGCATGTCAACACTAAGGCTTAATTGGTTGTAAAATTCTCCATTTTATCTTAATGCAAAGCTGATTTCCATCCCACATTACTGTTGTTGTTTGATTTCACATGTATGTTGTTAAATTCCTTAGTCACTAACATGGATCAGTAGATTATATTCTAGCAGCTTTGATGTGTTTGCATGTTTAATTTGATTGCAGGTACACAGGGTTACTATCGAAGCATCACATTCCAGGTATCTACGGCATCTAGGGAGGGTATTCAACCTTTGTCCTTCATTTGTTCTGGATTCGAACCATTCAGACCAGTGGAACACCTTACTGTCCGCAGAAGGTGAAATATTCCAGCTAACAGCATCTCCTGGTAAGGTCAACTTTTCATTTTGAGAAATTTCAATTTTAGTGACTTCTTAGATAGGATGGCCCCAAGCACTAAGTTTGAGGATAAGTTGGAAGGCATTGAAAACTTCTGAGCATGGAAGTATAGGATTGGTTACATTATTAGATAGAATGATATTGATAAATACATCAAAGCTGAAGTCCCAGAACCAAAATAAAATGAAGCTAAGGAGAAGTACCCAAAGGACCTAATCAAGGAAATGAGGATCATTGCTGAATCTATCAAAGATCACTTGATCCCTTAAGTGTCATCTAAAGAGACACCAAATAAAATGTATGATTCCCTTTCCAGAATGTATGAGGGAAGGAACATCAATAGAAAGATGAATTTGAGATCTCAACTGAAGAGAACCAAGATGAGGATAAAGAATAAGAAGAAAGATCTCGAAAGAGACAAGAAAAAGAAGAAGATGTAGAAGAATATGCACTATTCTTTGCACTCTTTGGGTATGTAACACTTGGATAATATACATGGCTTATTGATAGTGGTGCCTCAAAGCACATGATAGGGAAGAAGCATAATCTATCAAGATTTGAAGAAAATAACTCTCCTAAGAAAGTGTTGCTGGAAATTCTCACCTCCTGCAGATAAGAGTTGTTTCCCTAGGTCTGAATGGTACAGGTCTAGAACAAATGGGTGATAACAAGGATAAGCACTTTCCCTAGAATTGATAGATATCTAGAATGAGTCTTTTATCTATCCTGCAGTATGATGTATCATCCTTCTATGGTGCTAGATCTACAAAGATATACCTGCAATAAACACATCAAACAACAAACAAGATTAAAAGTACCAGAAAATGATCTACAACTCTATAGCCATGACTAAGGAATCTGATAACAAAATGAGTGATCATAACACAATACATTTTATGGGAAAGAAACCATCATTGCATTAAGATTAAAGAAGAGAGATTACAACCATTTCCTTAGTGTTGTGATGCCTCCTCACATGCCATGTCTTATCCTCAAAGATCTAACTTTCCTTCTCTATGCTCACCCTATATTTGGCTAGAAGTTCAGTGCAACATCATAACTTTTCTCTCTCCCAACCCATGGGGGATGAGCTAGTATTTATAGCCCTTGGAAGGATAGGGATGGTTTAGGAAATTGTGGATGAGGTGGAAGGGAGATCCTATTAGGGGGGATCTCGAGTCCAGGTGGTCCACAAGAGTAGGGATGAGGGTGCCATGAAGCTTTCCTTCAATAAGCTTTGTGAATATTCTCTTTTTCCTTTTAAAACTCGAGCACCTCTCTTTCACTATGGAGATAGAGCATTACCATGGTGGAACTGCTTATTTATCAAAGGGTAAAGGCGGTGGCACCACTCATTATCAAGAGACAAGAGGAGTTACTTAAGAGGGCAACACTTATCGCATAAAGGGCAGAAGCAGTGGTGGACTCAGGTACGAAAATAAGAGTCCCAACTAGTGTCCAACTTCACATTTTGAGGACTGAAGACAATTTCTGATGTTTTGGGCCTCAACAAATGATGATGAGAATTATGTGGAATAGAAATCCCCCCCCCAAATCATGAGGATAGAGGGATATGATAGGCGAGATATTTCTAAGAGAAAGTTATCACTTCGAGGCAAGAATTCACTTGATCAGAAATCATCATCAACATGGCTTCTGCAATACATCAATAATTTTGACTCATATCCAAATGACCCTTCATCATGGTTGTAGACCAATACAAGGCAGATCCATGAGAGGGATGAATAAACATGGCTACTAGGATACAATGTAGATCCATGTGAAGGAGACTCAAACTTGGACATAGCTTCTAGACATACAATGTAGATCTATGTCATATGGGAAAAAATTTGAGCACACTCACAACCATAAAAACATGGATCCATGCTAGGACTCATACAAATACTCCATCGCAACCTAGGGAAAGCAATGAACGCTTAATAGATACCCAGGGTATTCATATCGTCTTCCACAAAGTACGATTCTATCCATGTGATTACAATGTCTTGATGTCAAACATGGTAAAAACCACTTGATTACCGGTCAATGATGAGAACCGTTAACAGGTGCGAGGGAGATCACCATTGATGACGATGATTCCCAAGGTAACCTAGTACAATCTAATGAGTGTGAATAGATGATCTGATGTTGAACACTCAGTCAAATATTTTGATCAAAGGTTAATGATGTGAACCTATGTCGAAAGAGAGAGAATCAGTCATTGATGCATACAAAGCTCAAGGTACTAATTTGTTTCTAAGACTAATTCCTGGATGATGAGATGAAGTTGACAGGAATAGTCTTATCGAAGGAGGGCCATGATGAATACCACATCGACGACACAAAACTCAGAACAAAGTTTTGGAATTTTGAGTATGATGTAAACATAGGACTAACTCAAAAATAATTGACACGAAATTTTAAACTGTAGATGTAAAATCTCAACATAACTTTCCTTTGAAAATTGGGCGGCACGACCGAAGACTTGGAAGCATTGACTTAATCAGGCAGATACCAAAACATAATGTGACGGTGGACGATGCATTTTTTGAAAGACTCAAAGGAGTGACATGACTCATGAAAGTGGATCGACTTCTAAGCAAGATGAATACCCAATCAACTGAATGAAATGAAGACAAGTGCCATGTTCAAAGGTGACTAATAAATGCCCATTTATTGCAAATGAGATAGTTCCTTTCCCTTAATTCCCCCATCATGATCGATGAGTTCCTCTTTTTTTGTTTTTATGAGTTCAAAGAGGGTAACAAGAACTTGTTGTAGCTTATCCTAAGATAAGTCCATTCTCATATGTTTCACGAACCTGAGAAAGGAGGGGTTTGTTCCCAAAATAGGGTCTCTCAGTGTTTGATTTAACGAGTCCATTGAAAGTTAAATCAATATTGTTCATGTTTAGAGAGTTTGAATGAAAATGGAAGAAGACTCTAAAATGTCCTTTTTCGTATGATTTAGTCCTTGTGGCCCAAAAAAGTATAAAATAATAACCAAGAGAACTCTTCTAGCTGAGATCAACCAGAGTGTTCTTTTTTTGTAATTAGTCAATTCGAACCGAGAAAGAGATAAACTATCGTCGAAAAGACGACCCTTCAAGTACTTTTACGAGTGTGAAGAAGACAAGTTCACTCAACGATCTTTTCACATTTAAGGATTCTGAAAAGGGATTAAAGAAGACTCAATTAGGGTTTTCTTTTGCAATGAGGGGGTTTAACGAGTCCAAAAAGAAGTGAAAGTTGACTAAGAACTTTGGTACTAGTTTTTAAAGAGCACGAACAAAATGTCGAAATTAGCGCTTAGCAACCTTTTCCATTTTATGGAAGTACAAAAAAGTAAAAAACAAACTTACTCATAACAAAAAACTTTTAACTTTCATCCACTGCAAATTTTTTAAAAGGCTATTATATCTCCAAAATATATCTGCAATAAACACATCAAACAACAAACAAGATTAAAAGTACCAGAAAATGATCTACAACTCTATATCAGTGACTAAGGAATCTGATAATAAAATGAGTGATCATAACACAATACATTTTATGGGAAAGAAACCATCATTGCATTAAGATGAAAGAAGAGAGATTATAACCATTACCTTAGTGTTGTGATGCCTCCTCACATGCCATGTATTGTCCTCAAAGCTCCAACTTTCCTTCTCTATGCTCACCCTATATTTGGCCAGAACTTCAGTGCAACATCATAACTTTTCTCTCTCCCAACCCATGGGGGATGAGCTAGTATTTATATCCCTTGGAAGGATAGGGATGGTTGAGGAAATGGTGGATGAGGTGGAAGGGAGATCCTATTAGGGGGGATCTCGAGTCCAAGTGGTCCACAAGAGTAGGGATGAGGGTGCCATGAAGCTTTCCTTCGAGAATATTTGTGAATCTTCTCTTTTTCCTTTTAAAACTTGAGCACCGCTCTTTCACTATGGAGACAGAGCGTTACCAGGGTGGAACTTCTTATTGATTGAAGGATAAAGGTAGTGGCACCGCTCATTTTCAAGAGACAATAGGTGTTACTGAAGAGGGTAACACTTATTTCATAAAGGGTAGAAGTGGTGGTGGACTCAGGTATGAAAATAAGAGTCCTGGCCAGTGTCCAACTTCACATTTTGAGGATTGAAGACATTTTCTGATGTTTTGGGCCTCAACATATGATGGTGAGGAGAATTATGTGTAACATAAAGTATCATTAGGAGATGACTATTAATATCCCATCAAATAAATTGTGAATCAAGATACAAGCTTGACTCTAGAACCTCCATGAAGATCAAGCAAGTATTATATGTACCACGTTTGAAAAATAACCTACTTTTCATCTCAACACTATATAAGAAAGGATATAGAGTTTCTTTTATAGATGGATAAGTGCTCATGTGGACCAAAGGAAAGACAATTGAATATGTTGTGGTCATTAGTGAAGAAGAAGGAGGATTGTACAAACTCAAGGGACATCCAGAGACAACAATTTTCCATGAGATCACTATCTCAAGTGAACTATGGCATAGAGGAAATGCTCACATCAACTAAAAAGCATTACCCTATGTGAGAAAAGTGGTAACAAGTTTACCAAATCTAAAGATTGATCATGAAAGAACTTGCAAAGGATGTGCAAGAGAAAAGAACATCAAGAATCAATTTCATAAAAGTGAAACAAAGACTAAAGGTACGTTGGAATTAATTCATCTTGATGTATGTTGTCCTATTCCCTCCACATCTTTAAGTGGATAGGAATATTATGTCACATTTATTGATGACTATTCAAGAAAGACATGGATATACTTTTGAATACTAAGAGAGACGTGTTCTAAAAAATCAAGGAGTTCAAAGCCTTGCTAAAGAACCATTCAGAAAGAAGAATCAAGACACTGAGATCAGATAATGGTTGAGAAAATACTTCAAAATAATTAGAAGCATTATGCAAAGAAGTTGGAATCAAGAGGGAACTAATCACTCCCTACAATACCCAATAGAATGGTATTGCAGAAAGAAAGAATAGAACCATTATGGAAGCACTGAAAACAATGGTTCATGACTAAGACCTTCCCATGCACCCGTGGGTTGAAGCAACAAGAAAAACTGTGTATGTGCAGAATAGATTATCTCACAATTATATTGGATTCAAGACTCCTAAAGAAATGTATACAGGAAAGAAATCTCAAGTGATCCATGTCAATATATTTGAATGTCCATTATATGTTCATATTCCGAAAGAAAAGAGAACCAAGTTGGATCCTTCTGGAAAGAAGGGAATATTTGTTGGATATTGTGAAGTCTCCAAAGCCTTTAGGATATACATTTAAGGATTCCATCATATAGAGATTAGTAGGGATGTGACATTTGATGAATAAACTACTCTTAAGAAATCCAGAAGGTGTCAGCTTGAAGAAGTACATGAAGAGGATGTACCTCCCAGAAAGGTAGAAGTTGAACCCTGTCCTGAAATAGTAGCATCAGAAGATCATGACATGCTAGAACCTCAGGAACCCCCTACTATGGATATATCTCGAAAGAGAAAACCTGCTTGGGTAAGAGAAAGCATACAATGAGCAGAGAAATATGGAGCTCCAGACAACTCCACAAAGAGATCAAATCCATTCTCTAGTTATGTAGCTTTGATGTGTGACCTTGTAGATCAAGAACCCACCAACTACGAAGAAGCTACACATAAGAAAGTGTTGGTGGAAGAAATGATGGAAGAATACCAGTCAATAATGAAGAATGATGTTTGGGATATAGTACCCAAACCAGAAAACAAGAGTGTGGTATCTTCAAAGTGGATCTAGAAGATAAAACATGTATCTAATGGAAGTATTGAAAAGTAAAAGAAAATATTTTTGGCTAGAGGATTATCTCAGAAAGAGGGGATTGATTATGAAGAGAATTTTTATCCAGTACCAAGGTACACTTCCATCAAAACCATCATGGCACTTGCTTCCATGATGAAGTGGGATCTACACCAAATGGATGTAAAGATGACCTTCATGAATGGTATGATTGAGGAAGAGGTATATATCGAATATCCATAAGGATTTGAAGTCGAAGACAAAGTGAATCATGCATGTAAGTGTTGCTGCTGCAACCACTACCCCAAAAGTTTTGTGATTTTAGGGCCCCTCCTTAGAAGTTTTAGCTTTTAAACTTTCTTAGAGTATTTTTGCTCTCTGAAGATCCTTTCCATGACTTAGTTTATTTTCAAACAAGTCAGAAAAGCCTTTTGTAAAAAGTTAAAACTCAGGTTTTGCACCCGATGTGTCGGCTAAACTCATCAAGTCTGGTTGACAAATCGAAGAAACTCGTGTTTTCCATCCGGTTTTTGCTTATCCTTTTGAGTTTTGGAAAACATTTGTGAGTTTGCTGATATGTTGACAAAGCTCAGTCTTTGGAGCCGATATCACTGGTGACATGATCCTTTTATTTTCGACAGTTTTGATCGAGGCCTTTGTGAAGGTTGTGGGGATATCTCGCTAATTGGCTCCGACGTTATCGGGTAAGCGCGGAGAGTTGATCCGATTTAATTGAAGGGGGAATTATTTTCATATCTGACAGACTCTCATCAGGAACTTTTAGTGAGTTTGCCGACGGGCCTTTTTTTGTGAAATGTTGTGTTGATAGCATCGACATAGCCTAGGGTTTTACGCCGATACGTTCAACTGGTTTGACTGTCTGCAACCGATGATCTTTTTGAAATTTTTTTCGATAAAGTTTTTGCGAGATTTTTTAATGAGTCTCCATGATAGTGTCGAAAGAAATCCATTTTTGGAGTCGATGTTGTCAAAGATAGTCTTGTCTTTCACCGTAGATCAAAGTTTTGAGGATCTTGTTGATAGGCTTATTATCAGTAGGAGTTGTCAAGTGCCATTTAATAACATCAAAAAGACTTTGTGATTTTAACCGACCTTGATGCAGGATCTTGATTGTTACTTACCGATTTAGAAAGTTCCCAATAGGGCTTGTAGCTTTGGCGCCAAACGACGTTTTCAACCGCGGGAAATTAATAACCCAACGACTGCATTTATGGCTCCTTTTCACAATTTTTTTTCCTATTTAAACCTTGGGAGTTTTACAGATTATCGCCACATCCTGTTTGGAGCACCCCAACTGACGACCACCACTTGGAGTCAAAATTTATTCGAGCTAGAATTTTCACTTGCTTTCACGCCACTGTTTACTAGGTAGGTTTTAAAAGCACATCATTGTTTATTTTTGTTAAAAATGGTTTGGTAATTTAACGTTTTAGGTATTTAGTGTTTATGACACTAGGCTTTTACCTGGGCTATAACAGTTTAAAAGTATTTCCCCAACCTCATAGGTTTCATTTCTTTCCCCTCACTGAACTCTGGAGGTTTTTTCCCAAGTCGAGACACTCTAGAATCCTTGGCGTTCTTTTTTTTTCTAGCATGGTCATGGGGGGGTTTCTCACTTGCTCCGCACCACCCGTCTTCGCCACTTAGGACATGGACATTGGTTTTTCAGAATTTTTCATTGGTGAGCATTTGTTCAGTCGAGCGTTTCACTGACTGCCGCAACCTCTGGTTCATATTGATGTGCAACGAGAGGGGAGGGTACAACCATTGGCCATCATGGGGTTTTCAAGAGGATTCCTGGGTTGATGAAACGGACTAGGGTTCAAGCTTGCCCTTGTTTTCAGAGTCACTAAGATGTCGTCATGGTGTTCACGTGCTTCTGAGAGAAGAAGACCAAACGTGTTCATTTTTAAAGCAAGGTATGTGAGTCAATCCTGTAACAAAACCTAGCTAGGAATATGTGTAGGTCACTTTTGATCTGAAGCATTGAATGACCAATTTTCAGAACTTGGGGTCTAAACCCCATATAGCATGTGAAGCTTGCATTTGGACTAATCCAGCTGTGGTCTAATATTCACCTTCTGATGTTTGGAGTAGCTAGATAACCTTTGTTTTATGTCACAAGGCCATTTAATATGTTCAAATATGATTCAGTAGATACATTTTTATTGCTCTCCATCATATTCAATACTGAATACAATCTCAATTTTGTTATCTAGGTTTTATTTATCTTAATAATAGTTGTTCATCTCAATGTATTCTATTGATGATGCATGCATTCTTTTGATCATAGTATCTCTAATACATGTCTTGATATGTTTGTATTGCAGCCTCAATCCTCATACAACACCACGCCAAAGAAAGGAAAAAAGAAGGCTAAGGTCATAGGAGAGGACTTAGACATGGAGATGTTACCTAGAATGGAAATTATTTACGATGATATGAAATCCATCACAGGGGTTGAACCAGAATTTAAATGGGGACATATTTATCAAATGATCAAAGACCAGACCATTCCATATTCAGGCTTAGAGGACATACCATTGTTTGTAAACATAAGAAGATCTGTTATCACAAAAGTAGCTACATGCCCTGAGCTTTCCCATTGTGCCAAGGTGATCGGCTAGATCCTATCTCGGGCAGATGCAACTACTATGATCATGTCAAACATAGAAAAACAACCTTTTGCTTCCTTCAGCCGCACCCACATTGCCAAATCCTGCAAGATACCAACACCCCAGATTCATATGACAGATAAATGGATAGGGGATCTGGATTTTGATGAATTCGATTGTGCTAACCGAATGATGATATCCGGGAAGCAGTTTCGCCAGAAAGCCTCAGGAGAATATGCGACTGCCAATTTGTGCACCTCGCATGGACTCATAGCCCTAATGCTAAATCGACTCTTCAACGAAGAAAGAGGTTCTATAATATGATATGGATTCCATTTATATATTATGTATGCAAGCAAGGCACTATATTCAACTGGGTGGACATCATGGAAGATAACCTATCATCATGCATAGTTTTAGCATTGGAGGTCTGACTCCAAGGAAATATGAGTTCTACATGAGCTCCTTTTTTATTGACTGTTTCTTATATACACACCCATTTCCAAAGTTAAATTGTGATTGGGATCCCGCTAGGACTCCTTTGTACTCTGCGTATCAAATCCTGTGGGCACACAAGTATTTTAGTTTTTACAAGACTATCTATGAAGATTTTTTGTTGCCATTATATGAGTTGATTTTTCTAAAAGAATGCAATTCCATGTCTGAATGAGCACTAGAGACGGTAAGTGAATATGGAGATTACTATTTATCCAAGGAAGGTTTGTATTTTAGGATGTATGGAGGGTCCCAGGCTCCTTCACTACTACCAAGATAAGCCATAGATTATGCCATCCATAAGGAGGTGGTAAGATAGTTGTACATAGACGGTTTCAGGAACTTCTTGTTTGATATGAAGAGAGATGTCTACCCACCGCTACCATTTTTCATTGGTAGTTATAAGTTTACTAAGGTGAATAATGCCCCTGACTTTGTAAGAGAACTAGAAAATTTCCATTTCGAAGAGAAAATGTTCCATAGAAATGAATCTTGGGATAAGGTTTCAAAATACTATGTATATGTAGGGGTACATTTTGAACACTCCCATTATTTTGACAAGGACGAGGAGATATATTCAAATGCATGTAACATGGCCGCTTTGAACAAACAGTTTAGGAATAAAATCACAACTTCGGGAGGCAAAGGCAGCAGCAGTAGAACCTCTGATCAACATAAACAGAAAGAAGAAACTGCCAAGAATAAGGAAGAGGAGGCCCGAAGGTTAGTTGAAGAAGCAGATAAATTATTAGTTGAGGAGAACCAAAGGAAAAGGAGGAATAAGAACAACATAAAAAAGAAGAAGAAAAAAGGAAAAAGGAAGCAGAAGAAAGAATGCAAAAGGAATCATCTGACAGAGCAAGAGAGGAGGCAGAGAAGTCGACTGAAGAATTGAAGAGGAAAGAGCAGGAAGACCAAGATAGGGAGAATTTAGAACAAGATAATTCCCAAGACAACTTAGAAAATCCCCCTTTTATATAGGGAGACATGATTATAGGAGGTCACCTCCCTTTTGTAGAATTGGGGTTAGTACACTTTACTCCATCTAAGCAACATGCAGTCACATGTCTGGATAAGGTAGTCTTCGACCCTAAATGGAAAACCATTGTTAGGAGGTCCGAAAAGATGTTAAAGGTGGGTACCCAGCCTGAAGTAATCACAGTTACTGAAAGAGATGTCATGAAAGGTACCGATGAAGATCCACAACTAATTGCCTCGATCAGTGTCACAACTGCTCAAGCAAATTCCTAGAATGTTGACAGATGGAAAGAAACTATAGATCAATACAAGGAAAATATGGTAAGACTGAAGAATAATCTGATGAAAGAAAGAGGAGCAGGCTGAGAGATGAAGAGGAAACATGAGGACACTCTTTCAAAGTTCAAAAGATTCCAGGAGGCATACCAAGTTTTAGAATCAGAAAAGGAGGCCTTGGTGCTTTCAAATTCCATCACTGAGGGAGAGAAGAAGGATCTTGGAAGCAAGATTTTGGAGTTGGAAGTGCATAAATCAACAGTTAGCAAGGGAGTAGAGGAACTAGAGACACATAATAGCTCGATAGAGAAATAACTTAAGACGACTAATGAAAAACAACCTGATATTACTCCTTTTCATGGTCAATCCTATTTAATGTAGAGGAAAATACACCAGGTTCAATTAAAATCGGTGGAGTAAGTATATAATATTAAGAAAATAAATTCCAAACTGAAGGAAATAGCATATAACTCATCAGATTTCAGGAAAGGGCTGTTAGAGGTCGCAAAACTTGTACAAATATAGCTAACTTGGATTGAAAACAATTCAGTTTTTCCCGACCATATGCCCCAAAAAACAACAAAAGGATTGGAGATGGAGTTGGCACTCTTAAATTTCAGCAGCAAGGCAGCAGTAAGATTGAACACTACAATTGAAAATACTATGGAAAAGTGTAAGGAATTTTACAAGAAAATGTGCACGACACATAATAGATTCCAAGCTTCAGGAGTAACCTAGGTTAAGGAATTTCCAGGTAGAGAGAAACATTTGAAGAATCTCCAGGAAAAACTGCTGACATACGAGCAAAGTATTCATAAGATCGAGAGCATTAATGAAGAAGAAATCAGAGTTTGGGTTGCGTAGGCCTCTGTTCATAAATATCTCTTAGAATACTTGTTAATATTGACCCCACTAAAGGTGAAAGAGATCAAATCTCAGCTAGATAAGAATGAAGTTACGACATGATTGTTAGAACCAATGGACAATTGAACCATCAACTGAAGAAGCTCGTGCATGGAGCAATTTCATTGGTACACCAATTGGGCCCACCTAGGAATTTGTTTTGTCTCCATTTGGCACTCACTCAATGTAATATTTATATTGTATTTTTATTTTCCTAGTTTAATACACTAGAAGACAAATTTTGTAAGTCGAAGAGTCAAGGAAGCCTCAAAGGCAGGGGTATCCCAAGAAGCATAGGTAAAATGTATAAATAGGGGTATAATAGAGATTAGAAGGGACTTTCACTGGCACATAGATGCTGAACTTATTTGTATCAGAGCTACTTCTTTTATGCATAAAGAGAACCAAATTTTGCTAGAGGAAGGACTGCACGAGTTTCCAAATGGATTGTGTGGATTGCTAAATGATGAACTATTTATGTTTTAGCCTGCTATACAACTATGATATCGTTCTAACTTGTTGAATTATTTTTGGAATTTATGGATGATTTTACTTTCTGTTAGAAATCTTGTACATGTGAATGAGTAATGAATGTGTTAATAAAACATAGCTATCTTTATTTATTTATTTTTTCTATTGCAATTATATATGTAGAATTTGGACAACTTCCTGTATGATTCCACTAGTAGAATTACAGTGCATTACTCAATTAGATATAAACTATGCTCCCATCGGGATAGGTAGGATAGTTTAGTTGTTTTTGCTTTGAGTGATTGAGGAGAAATTGATTCATGTAAGGTGAGAGGTAAGACCCTACATAACTCACTTGTGTCTCACTTGTGAGGTTCTTGTTTTGGAAATCACCTGCATTTAGTATAGGAACTTGCGTTTCATATTAAAAATTAAGAAATCACATAAACGGTGGACTGGCCCGCAACTGGTAAAACATAATTAAAGCTTTCTTTTAATTCTACGGTAGCTGGGCCGCTAACCAAATAGATTCCCCATTCGAAACAGTAAACAATCTAATTGGGAACAATTATTAGGGAGATTCCCTACTATCGGTACCTAGTATTTTTCCAGGCATCAATAGTTTTGGATTTAGAAGGAGGGCCTCCAGTGCATGGCTGGCAGAGGAAATACGTTTACTAGAAACTATTCCACTAGTGATAACTCTGAAACAAAGTTTCCTAAAGATTTTATTTATAAAGAAAGAGTAGGATTTGACGAAGAAGGTCCAAAATGCCTCTAACCTATTCCATTTGAAGTAGTTAACCACTTGAGAAGACATACAAGGTATTATGTAAAGAAGCTTGGAGGATTGAAAGCAATCCCTGAATTACTGAGAAGGAAGGCTTCCAGGAAAGTACCTACTTACATTGAAGATTCGATCTTGGTGGGAAATTTGGAAGAGTTGGTAAATTTGGCCATACAAGAGATTGTTCAACCACTTGATTAGTTGGGGATAGATTCCCCTATTTTTCAATATCCAACTCAGTCACTTGTTCAGTCTCCACCACAGACTCCTTGTAGAATCATGTATGGAAATGTACCCACAAATGCTAATCAACCCAATCCACCACGAGCCTGGAGAGCCAGAACACCACTCAACCTGTCTCCTCCTTTGCATGCTTTGCCTCAGAATCCTGAAAAGGCATTACCTAAGTTTGATCCCGGAAAATAATTTTAGTAGATGACCACCTGCAAAATTTCTATTTGGCTCTGGAGATTTTGGCAGTTGAGCATGAAGATGTGGTATGCAGAATTTTTCTGCATACCTTTGAAGCAAAAACATCTTCTTGGTATTTCGGTTTACAAGCAAATTCAATAACAGATTGGAATACTTTTGTAAGGGTGTTTAAGATCAATTTTGATAGTCAATGGACCTCAATCACTCTCATGAAAGAATTGTTATCTCTGAGGATGGAAAAGAAAGAAAAGGTGCAAGAATTTAACCAAAGGTTTTCTTCTCATCTGAATAATTTCAGTGCTACAATAAAGTCTGTTGAAGAAACTTTAATAGAATACTTCACTTCAACACTTTGTCCCAACATAGCAAGGTTTGTCAAGAGGTCAGTAAATATTTTGTTTGGTAGAAACCTATGAGGAATCCAATAAACTAGAAGCTGAACTTGACAACATAAACAAACACACCATAGAACCAGAGGTAAAGACTTTTAGCAGTAAAAAACCTTTGCTGCTAACCATACCTAAAGAGGAACATTCAAGTGAATTGGAAAACATGGTTAAAATGGTACAAAATTTATCAAACAAGATTGTAGATCTAGAAAAGGGAAAAGAAGCTAGTCCATCGAAAAATCAATTTAAACCTTATTTCAAGAAAAGAGAAGAAAGTGGAACATCTCAACCACCTGTGTATAATTCTTCTGTTTTGAATTTTAATGAAGTAGGAATGGATCATTTCTACACTTTTCATCAAGAAACTCATTCTGAAAATGTTTTCCCACAATGGATCAACTCAATGACTCTAGTTATGAATCAAATATTAGATGCTCAAATAACAGAGCCCGGGGTGGAAGAAAAAGAAACAAATGAACCAGAAGAAACACACGAAACCACAATGGTCTTACGGGACTATGCACCTACACTAGGAGTACACGAAGAGGATCCTAATGAAGAAATCCAACTCTCATCAGTAAATGTTTCAACTAGAAGTAAAGGACCAATAATGGATGATAGATTAATACTACCTAAGATTAGGAAGATGCAAGAAAGTATGAAGAGGATTAGTAGTAATACTCAAATAACATCTAAGTCTGATTTGGTCAACAAAAAATATAAGGTTCTAGCAGTCAGTACACCTATAAAGATTGTGGTAAATAAAACAGAAAAAAATAAGAAAGGTTTGGTGAATTGTGATATGGGCTATGACATAGTAGAGGACATCAAGAAAATGAAAGCAAATATTTCTTTGTTTGAATTGTGTAATTTACCCTAGCAATGAAAGAATCTTCTGGAGGCTTTCGACCCTCAACCCAGTAGGTCTCATGATGACAATCAATCCAATAAATAAATTAATGAAGCTAGCATTGGAAAAAAGTCCAAGTATCGAACTTCGCCATTCTTGCTGTCTTTCGATATTTTCAATCACAATGTGAATAATTGTTTGGTGGATTCCGGGGATTCATATAATGTCATGCCACTCTCAATATGTACAAAATATCAATGGTCAACTTACACCATCCTCATGTAAGATCATTTAGTTTGATAGATCTGCAGTCAAGGTAATAGGAGAAATGAAAAATGTGTTGATTTGGTTATGTGCAAATGATAGAATTTGTTAGTTTATAGAAATTATGGTGGTAGAAATACCAAAGGCCTACGGTTTGATATTGAGTAGGGACTAGTCTGCAAAATTGAATGGGTACTTCAAAATCGACTAGTCGCACATGTGGCTGCCATATAATAACATTCAAAATCATGTTAAGGTAATGAGAGAACCACACATGAAACACACTGTAACTCAATTAGAGGGGGAAAATGAACCTATAAAATTTTGATCTTCGGTATTGGTTAACTGCTTTTTAGAGCTTGAACCTAGAAATTATCAAGATGAGGAGGTCATTCACGAGTCAGGAACACAGTTTGAACTCCTTCATTTTTCACGGACTGATGATATTGATTGTAATATAGTTAATTCAGTTTTTAACTTAGAAAGAAACACTAGTCCAGTAGATTTAGAAGATAGATTTTGGTTTTTGTATTTTGACGGTTCCAAAACGCAAGAGGGATCAAGAGCAGGTTGTGTCCTTATTGATCCTAAAAAGAAAAAACAAGTTCTCTGTTGTCGACTAGAGTTTTAATGTATGAATAACACAGCTGAATATGAAGCTCTAGTCTAGGGCCTAAGAAAAGCCATTGATCTTAAGGTTAGGAATTTAAAAGTATTTGGTGATTCTGAGGTAGTTGTTAGAAAAATTAGAAATACAATTCATTGTTTGTCACACACTTAAAAGGATATCAAACTGAAGTCTGGGATCTGATAACAAAGTTCAATGCTTTTAATATAAGTTCAATTCCTAGAATGCAAAATGCTCCAACTGATTTTTTAGCCGTTGTTGCTGCAAGATTTGTACCCACTCATAACAAATGCTCTATTGAACTCATTTTCAGGCCATCAATACCAGAAAATGTTACAAAATTGAGAGTGTTTGATGATGATCAACAAATCATAGATTTTCTAACGAATGATGAAAATTTCAAGGATTCGGTGATTGATGATGAAGAGCATCAGACTAATATTTAAATTGCAAATTTTATGCCTAAAAGAGTGAAAACCCTGGAAGGGTTGTTTGATCTAAGCAAAAAATTTAGAAGACCTGCCAATGTCAAAACAAATATTTCATCTATGCAGTATGAACTGATTAATCTGGGGACAGAGGTTGAACCCAAGTATGTAAACTTGGGAAAATGTTGTTCACCAAGAGAAAGAAGCATATTTATCAGTTTGTTTCAACAATATAAGGACATTTTTGCTTAAACATATAAAGACTTGAAGACCTATGACACCCGTATTATCCAACATGTCATTCCTATTAAAGCGGGAGTTAAACCATTCCAACAACAACTAATAAAGATGCATCCAAAACTGAAACCATTGATCCATAATGAAGTTAAGAAGTTACTTGATGCAAAGATCATTTTCAGAGTCAGGAATTCATAGTGGGTAGAAAATTTGGTGCCAGTAAAGAAGAAATATGGTGAGATAAGATTATGTGTAGATTTCCAAAATCTGAATCGAGCTTCAGATAAAGATAGTTACCCAGTTCCACCAATGGAATAGATCCTACAAATGATCTTAGGTTATGAACTGTTGTCCTTATTAGATGGGTTTTTAGACTACAACCAAGTGTTGGTAGCTAAGCAAGACAGGATGAAAACTACATTTCGAACAAAGTGGGGAACATTTGCATATAGAAGAAATCCCTTCGGGCTCATCAATGCTGGAGCCAATTTTCAAAGGGAAATGGATATTGCTTTCCGGGGGTTAATTGACCACAGTGTGGTAGTTTATCTAGATGATGCAATAGTTTTCTCTAAGAAGAGAGAAGATCATGTGTTTCATTTGAAACAAATTTTTTTATTGCTGTAGAAAATACGACATATCTTTAAATTCTAAGAAAATTATCTTCGTGGTATTAGAGGGAAAACTGTTAGGCCATATTATTTCTAAGAAGGGAATCTCCATAGACCTGGAGAGAATAAAATCCATATCTCATATTCCCTTACCCCATAACAAAAAGGGTATGTGTTGTTAAGGAAAACACACCCTTATAACCTAGGGCCTCTGGGTTACCAACTAACAAACTACCTTGCAGACAATCAACCATTTCTGAAATTGAAATAGGAATAGGAAGAAAACTGGGCATACCTTGTTTATGACGGTTGATCCTAGTTCTTCTTCTCCTCTTCAAGTTACTTCCGTAGGTTCCAGGGTATCTCTAATCACCTACAAAGAACAAGATCTTCCTGCAATATCTTATATATTATATCAATGGTTAATGAAATAGCATAGTCATAATAATATAATTCATAAATCACAATATACAAGAGTGCACAATATTGGAAGAAAAACTTTCTTTATTGATAAACAAATGAGATGAGATTCCAACCCAACTTATGAGACAAGGGCTCCTCTGCAAACCAAGGACACTGAGTTATGGTGCTCCAAGATGTCTGAAGGCATACCCCCAACATAACTTTGCTCTGTCAATTATGATTGATTAGCCTCAACTCCTACCCTCTATTTATACATGAGGAAAGAGGGAGGTTTCGAAGATTGAGATGGTTGAGGAAGTTGAGATAGTTATGATCAAGGGCTCAATTGTCCTCGACTAATTGTGTTTTATATTTTTAACTTCAAATTAAGGCATACACAACTATTGGTATAGGAAAGTCGCGTGTGATACATGCCTTGCTTTAAGGAAACCCACGAGTGCAATGCATACGCGATTTGCAATACACACACTCACGTGTGATACGAGGGTTTCTCTGAAAATAGTCACCTATTCAACCCTAATGTCCAAACGAAAATATATTCAGTTGGTAACGTGATGTTGTATCAAAGGTAATTCCTGTCTATAGTGTTTTGGCTACTTCAATCCAATTTTTCCTTTTGTGTTACGACACATTGGGTGTCAGTACTCAGATGGAGAAGTGCCATTTTACATGATAACAGATGCCCCCTAAGGTGTGAGGTTAGAGGGAAGTGATGGCTGAAATACATTACAATATTTTAATCTTGGAGAACTCAGTTACCAAGGAAACATAGGAGATACCTGAAATAGATACATGTAAAGTCATATACAAAACCATATCTGAGGATTCCATCTTCAATATAGTGGAACACTAGCTCCTTTAAAATATTTTATTACAATGTATGATATGGGTAACAAGACTACATATATTACAAAGGTGGATCAAAGCCACAATATACAATGATGAGTCTTCAAAATATGGAAGTTGTATAGTTGAACATAACACAATATTGCGCAACTTAGGATATAGATGTGAATCTAAGGTCTTCGTCGAAATCCAAAGAAACTGGTACAATCCATACCGTGTGAATAGATATGCTGAATTAGAACATGGAAGGAACTCAATAGAATGTCAGAAAATGAGTGATACTGGCAATTGAGGCAAAGGAGTTCACCAATAATGGTAGTGAAACCTAAGGTACCATCGTCAAAAATCTAGGTCTTCGTCTTTAGGAGGTGTTGATAAGAAACTGTACTGTGATGAGGAAGGCAATCAATGCTCCAATGGATCACAAGAGTGATTAGGAACTGGATACAAGAAGGAAGACACAAGTAATACTCAGATAGGATAATGATGGAATCAGGATAATAATCAGATGAAGGGATATATCTTTGAATAGTAAGCATGACACTGAGATTACCCAAGGCAGCTTTTGACTTACAGACATGACAACTAGACTTATCTGTCATGTAGGAGATGTGATCAGATTCTCCATGTATAAAGGACAAGTGGATGAATAAAGACTCGAAGTAATAACTGAGCTGAAAGTGTAAACTGAAATATGAGTATTGAAAAGTTTAGAGAGTGTTGTGTTCAAGGAGGACATGCTGCCACTATTTATAACCCAAAGAGATTACTTCTTCCTTATCTTTCCTATTAGATTTTAACGAGTCTAGGAAAGTAAACTCAGGTCTCTCTTCATTTTTTAAAATCTTGAATAGGGGAGAGAATAATTCTTGATAATGTCAATTATTCATGGATTTTACGAGCCTGAACTAGTACATGCTCGCTGGTGTTTTCATATTTTGAGAGTTTGAAAGCTCCAAAGAAGACTCTAGGGGGGTGATTTTTAGTACAATTTAGTCTCTTGAGGTCGAAAAAGTATAAAACAATCCACATAAGAACTCTCTTAGCTCCCGGATGACTAAGGTATACCTTTTTCATAGTTAGTCGACAAGGTCCAAAAAGGGGGTAAACTAATACCAGACCTACGCACCTTCAGAAGCGGCAGATAACACGAGTTTAATGAGTGTGAAGGAAGGCAATATCACTCAAAAATATCCATTTGATTACGAGAAATGGGGCTTACAACAATAAACTCGATGCTTTGTTCTTTAGGTTTTATGAGCATGACAAAGACATAAAGTATGCTCATAATATTTTTCATGTTTAGGTCCAAATCACGAAAAAGAGAAAACTAAGCTCATACTGGGTGTTCCTTTTCTATTTGTTTAGTCCCTCAGGTCTGGAAGAGTGATAAACCTACACCTGAGAATACTCTTCTCAATTCTCAAGAAAAGAGAGTGCTCCTTTTTCATAAATATTCCAAATGGTCCAAAAAAGTGATAAACTACCACCAATGTGGATGCCCGTTCACTTATTATTAGCGAGTCTGAACGAACAAGTTTTCTCGACAGTCAAGTCTATTTTGAGGAGTCATAGTTGGGCCTAAAGAAACTCCATAAGTGCAGGGAGCCTTATAACAGGGATATCACATAAAAGATGCAAAATGAGGCTCATTTTGTTATGAAAAAATATTAAGAAGGCTCCCGCAAACCTAGCTCAACTGAGGCATGGGTACCAAAAAGAAAATAAAGTGTTCTAAACTAGGATACCCATGAAGAGGAGGCCCTATCTACGGAGGAACAATGATGTCTGTGATTAGAACACCATAGTAAAAAAAACGGTTAGAACACCATAGTCTGTGGTTGAAGAGGTAATCCTAGGGTTAAAAAAGGATAAGATATAAATGAAAAAGTACATATCAAGGACCAAATCCTACCCTATATGAGTAGATAACATATTCTTAAAGATCTCGAACCTATTGCACTTAGTAAAAATACATGGTATTAGTTCGTTTACAAAAATTAATTTTTAAACTATAGAATATGGGTCCAAAATTTTGAAAATTTTCTATATATAGTTCAAAAACAAAAATAAAACATACCATTTGACAATTTACCCAATTTGGCAAGTTTTTAGCTCTTGATTCACCTATTCACCGAGGATAAAATAGTAGACCAAATCGATATCCGTCAGTTGCAGGTTGGTATATTCTCCCTTCTCTTTCCTTTCATCCATTCCAATTTTTATTTTTGTGAAAAAAATTCATGGTTTTGTGCCAGCGATAAAAGGTTCACACAACATATGCGGGTATGCTTCTAAGACAGATGCATACACGCACTTCATACGTGACTTGCCTTAGAGAAACCCATGTATGATACATGACATGCCCAAAGGATAGTCACGTATTCTGCGTGACCTATAAAAACTTGTGAATTGGCCAAACTGCAACAAAACCGATGGATTCTAATGATTGATGATGGTCAATGGGTAGGTATACAATGGTTCTAGAATGGAGGGAAAGATAGCAGGAAGACATGGATCAAGAAGCTCTCCGGGATGGACCAACATTACAAGATTTACAACAATGTGGGTTGTTAAAGTTCTACTGTACTTCAGGCATGAGGCCCCCAATTTCCACTTGCTAGAGCATCTGATCAACTACTGGGATCATGACCTTGGTTCCCTTGATCTTCAAGGAGATATTTTGGAAGTCACAGTAGAGGATATGTAGTTTATTACAGGGTTGTCCCGTAGAGGTATGCCCGTGAATCTCAAGGGTACATGTAGGGGTGGTGACCCTATGAGTGTACAGGACTATGTTGACACTTACTGCCCACCAAGAATGCAGAAGAAGGGAACATGTATCCCTATTGTTCACATTAGTAGCTTTCCATTATAGGTAGTGGTAAGCACTGTGGTTAGAATTGTTGGATCTTCTGCATTGCACCTAGCTATCTGACTCAGATGCGGATTGCAGTGGAGTGCATGCATGGCATAGTATTTGACTAGTGTTCGATCATGAACCTGATTATGAGGAAGTAACTCTCTGACTACAAAAGAGGACACATGAAGAACTTTGGATACTTGTGTATTCTAGTGGCATTCTTCTTTGAGAGAGTTCCTATTATTATCCCCGCAGTAGCATTACCACCATCCTCCCCTCGGAAACCTAAACTTACCAGATGGGGGGAACTGTTTCACTGTCAGGGTGGCAAAGGATCTGTTCAGAGTGTCTATGACGATGACTTCTATTTGTGGTGGGAGTGACAAGTACCAACTCTCGAGCAGTTTTTGTATGCCGGACTAGGTTTCCGGGAAGATAATAATCTTGTCCTCTTGCCAGGGGAGGCATGGGGAGAGTTAGGTTTTTTATTTTTATGTTTTTTCATTTTTTATGAATTTTGATCATAAAGATATATGCATATGTATAAGAGTTTTAATCTGTTTTAAAAATGTTTTTATAATGCAGATATTGGACCTATTCGCCCCGATGGGAACCCTAGGACTTTTGTGCAGCCTATACAGGGAGGGGACCAAGGTATACTTAAAGTTCTCAAGGGAAATCTGGCCAGGTTGACCCAAGGGGTCCCTACCATACACATAGAGAGTATTACCATTGTAATGCAGGAGTTTGTAGTAGGGATTCCTCCTACCTGGATACGCCTATTGACGAGGGCAACTAGGGTCGTTTTACATTGCAGATAGGTCGAGGAGGTAGCCGTAGCCGAGGAGACTGGGGAACATGCTTATATCTATAGGCATATTTATGGATTACGATCCTATTTTTTGTATATTTATACAGCTATGACATGATCTTTGGATCAAGACTTGATCTATCTATGGACACATTTTACACACAGACACACAGACACACACACATATCCTGGTTATTTACATGTGTTCCAAATGTATCTGTTATGTTTATTTTACAAAATGTGTGTTAAGTGTCAATCTAGAATGTAGTTCGCATAAGAATCAGTGACTGAATTTTCATTTCTTAGAATGTGATTAAATGAAATATAATCGAAATTTATTTCAAGTAATCTAACCTGCAAAAACTAACGTAACAAAGTAGGGTTTCACACCTGATAGTCCCCATTGAGTTGGGAAACCACGAGTTGAGATTCAATCCTGACCTCCAAATGGGTAATGACACGTGACATGGCATCCCATAACAACTCAATAACAACTTTGTACTCGGCCACATTATTAGTAGCAGGACCTAAGCAAGAGCCTTTAGAGGCAACTAGCTGTCTTGAGGGTGAATAGATGATCCATGCGACTGAAGCTAGGTTACAGGTATGGCGGCTAGCACCATCAACAAAACCTATGAACCACTCAGTTGAAATCTGTAACAACCAATAGATTAAATCAGAAACACTAACCAGCAAACTATTGTACATAAAAATACATACAATAAAATACAAGAACAAGCACCATGCCTAGGTGTAGTACTTCTTCAGATAGATCCCATTTCTAGGCTCAGGAAACTTATTTCTATCAAAGTCTGTTAACTCATACACCCCTTTTTTCAAGACCTTTGACACAATGTAGGAACCTAACCACATGGACTTGAATTTTCCTGCCCCTAGGGGTTCTTTATCTTGATCCCAGAGCAAGAAAAGCTCCCCTTCAGAGAAAATTCTTGGCTTAACCACTTTATAATATTGGTTTTTAACCCTATTCTTATGAGCTTCATTTTCTGTCAACACATCTCTGCGATGTTCATCTAAATTTTCCAAATGTAGCAAACGTTCTTCTAATTCTGTAGTGTCAGGGAGTACATGGATGGCTATATTAATTGATGGAAGTTTTCACTCGACCAGAGTGACTACTTCTACTTCGTGAACTAGTTATAAAGGTGAAAAACCTGTCTCAATATTGACATTAGTCTGGTATGCCCAAAATACAGGATATAGCATGATGTGCCAATTTGACTGACTTGCATTAATGGTATGTTTGAGAATGGTCTTCAAGGTCTTATTTACTGCCTCTACCTTACCACTCATCTGCAGGTAGAAGGAAGATGAGTGATCTTTTTTTGAACCCTAGCATAGTATTCAGCTCGGTCATCATACTATTCTGAAAGTGACTGCCATGGTCAGTGACAATCTCCTTTGGAATACCAAAACGAGTAATAATATGGAACACGAAGTAAGTTGTTGTTTCACCGTCAGATTTAAAGGTAAGCATTGCCTCTACCCACTTAGTGAAGTAATCGACAACGACAACAATATATTTGTGCCCCCCCTGCCAAAACTGGATTGCACGTCACGTAATCCACCCCCCACTTCGTGAAGGGGCCCACCGCAATGACGGTAAACAATGAAGCAGAAAGAGACCACATTTTCCTGGTGTAGAGATGACATAGCTAACAACGCTTCACGACCTCCACACAATCTTTAAATATCGTGGGCCAGAAATAACCGACACGTAAAATATTTTGGGTCATTGCTAACCCAAATAAATTCCCCCCACATGCTCCTCTATGGGAATCATTTAGGACACGCTCAACCTCCTTGTGGGTAAGACACTGACGCAAAACAAAATCTACCCCTCTACTTTATAACGTATCATTGATGATCATGTAGTTTTTCTCATGTACACACAGTTTATGCTGCTCTTCCCTCAAGAAGGACACATGACACTTCAAATTCTGGAGATATATAAGGATATCTCTGTACCAGGGATCAAAGGTGGAAATCAGAAAGACATACTCATCTGGGAATGAGTCTTCTTCAACCACTACATTCTCTTCCCTAGGAAATTCTGAGATTAGTTGTACAAAAACCAAGGAATTTTTGGATTTAGCAGATTGGAAATCCAAGTCAAAATCCCGAAGATTGACTATACATTTGTTGAATTTTCCCCTGATATGCGTCAGGACAAAAAATATTGAAAAGTATTTATGTCTGCCACCACTGTGGTCATCCTCAGTAAAATGTAGTGACGCAACCTTTGAACAACATAAGAAAATGCTAATGATAACTTCTTGACATGGGAGTATCTAAGTTCGGGACTAGCTAATGCATGACTGAGATAATAGACAACATGATCTTGGATCTTGTCATCCTCCTGAACCAATACCATTCGAATGGTTGAATCTGACACAGCCAGATACAATATAAAGTCTTTAGAGTAATTTGGTGGACGTAATAAAGGAGCCGACAACAAAGCTTTTTTCAATACCTCGAATGCAAGTTGTGCGGTTTCATCCCATACAAATGGAGTGTCCTGATTAAGCAAGCACATGAAACCCTTATTTATCTTGGCATAGTTAACTATAAAACGTCAAAGGAAATTAGATTTCCCTTGCAGGCTCTGAAGTTTCCTGATAGAACGAGGAGGAGGCAGATTTACAATAGCCTTAGCTTTGAAAGGATTCACCTGAATTCTTTTGTTTGACACGATAAACCTGCGTAGTCTCCCCGACTCAACCCAGAAAACACACTTGTGGGGATTCAAGTGTATTTTGTAATGTCTACATCTTTCAAAAAATAAGCGAAGGTGATCTGGATGGTCCCTCCTCTTACGAGAATGGGAAATCAGATCATCTAGATATGGCTCGATAATATTCTTAATATTGTGGAAGGAAACATTCATTTCCCATTGAAAGGTAGCCCCAATATTTTTCAAACCAAAGGGAATTTTCTTGTATGCGAAGGTACCCCATGGACAAATAAAATTCATTTTGTGTTGGTTTTCTGGCTTGATTTGGATTTGATTGTATCCAGAAAAACCATCCATAAATGAAAAAACTTCACTACCCGCACAAGCATCAATGATTTTATCTATAAAGGGCATGGGTTAATTGTCCTTGGGACACACTTTATTTAGGTCATGAATGTCAGTGCACATGCATATTGTCCCTTGTTTCTTGTCAACATGAACATGATTGGATACCCATTCCACCAGAGCAATTGGGTAAATAAACCCAACTATCAACAACTTTTCCACTTCAGCATTAACGACTGCTGCTTTATGCGAATTAACATGTCGAAGCTTTTGTCGAGCCAATTTATCATTAGGGTAGGTTCGGATTTCATGTTCTATAATCGATGGATCAATTCCTGGAATCTACTCATATGACCAGGAAAACACGTCGCGGAATTCCTTAAATAAGGAAGTATATATGGAAATATCCTCCGAAGAGAAGTTTGCACCAATATGCACATTTCTGACGACATCGGGGTTTGCAGAGATATTGATAGGAATAGTAACAAATATATTTTCCATATTACCCAAAAAAAAATTCCCTCCTTAGGCAAAGGATTAATCGGTAAATCAACATCTTCCACCAGTCTCACATGGAACTCCTGGTTTTCAATTCTACTCAACTTTGGAAGAAAGTAGGATCTATAGTGAAGATCTGCGCAAATCTTATCTCGCCCACTCATGGCTTCCAAAATGGCTTCATCTGAAGATAAAACCATGTCTAAGCAGTCATACGAATATAAAGAGTTATCTGCCCAAGTAGGAAGATAGGATTCCTCCGACTCCTCTGAGACTGTAGAAGGAGTCACGATAGAATCGATAATGGTGTCAACAATAGCTTGAGAATCCACTTCCACTGGAGATAAGAGAGCCTGAGGTTCATGATGGGAAGGAAGAACCCAAGGATCAGTTCTATCGACAACCATTGCAACAGATTTCCCTACACTCGTAGAACCTAGATAATTTATCGGAGCTGGGATATCAAACGTTCCCATCAATAATGAATCCATTCCAACCCCCAAGATCTCATTAGCCAGTTTAACCTGATCAACCAAAGGTACAATGGACTCATTAGTTTCCAAATGGCCCTTCCAAGTGAAAATGAGTTGGTAAACAGTAACCAAGTTCCCCTCATGTGGAAAAACCACCACTTGAAGAATGGTCGAGGCAATCGCACACATGTCGTAAGTCCAGCTTCTCCCTAAAAACAAGTTATAATCCAAAGGGGCATCAATCACCTCAACTTCAATAACCACTGCTTTCCCTACCAACTTAATCTCAAAAGCTGGTAGCATACCATGCGGACCCAAAGACGTCCCATCGAAAGTAGTAAGTAAGGTTTTTGATGGAACTAGCTCCGAGGAACCTAAATCCTTCCAGCAAGAAATTGACATTACATAGGTGGAAGAACCTTCATCAACAACTGTATGTCTAATTGTTTTTACACAATGGAAAACATATTCTGACAAATCCACATGATTCAATAGGCGAATCTTAACATATGACAGATTAAACTTCGCCAACAGGCTCGACGAACCCATGCTGACTAAAGCTGCTAAGAGGGAATTCCGCTAAGAAATACAACTCTGTAACACTTCCAATGTTGACATTGCACATGGAGTTTGGGCCAAATATTCCACCACATAGTAGTTAGAAGCAACCCTAGAGTTAGGAATGTGAAACTCATTTTTAAAGACACCTTTCGGTATCTTAGGCGTTGGATCAATAGGTTTCTCGATCGTGAGAGGGTTAGAGGTTTCAACAACAGACTTACCCTTCTCAGGCGCCTGCGATTCATAGTTTTTATTCCTTGTCTGGAGTAAGGAACTAGATCGTACCTTATGGATATATTTCTGATTAGGGGGAGCACTGGAAGTGCCCCCGACTACATTAGAAATAGAAGTTGCATTCTATCCTTGGGGAAATGGATCCTTTAGGACAGACGGTTGTTGATTTTTAAGCAACTTCTAAGCTTGATATATGAGAGGGAATTGATGATTTAGGTGGTCTCCCTAGAACAACTTACAAGGAAACTTCAATTTCTTCTTATCTTTCTTGCCCCCATCAACATTATTTGTGGGTTTTAACTTGTTTCGATTACCCTCACTCTTCTTCCCTTTCTTCTTTTTCCCATCGGGCTGCTGATTTCCCTTCTGAGAATATTGTGCAAACATAGTTGAAGTTTGATATGAGGGGGTGTCATTCTTTGTTTCCTCCACTGCAGATTGCTTCATTGAAAACCCATGGATTTTCTTGGACAGTGACTCTATAGTGGGAGAATTAACTGAACCAACCACACCATCGACATGGGGTCCAGGCTTGGGTTAGATCCCAGACTGAGAATAAATCAAATCTAACTGTTGGTCCCTAAGGATAGCCTCTTCTTCTGTGGTTATTCCTGAGGTGGATGCGTCCTTAGATATGTAAGGCAATAAAGATTTTAAGAACCACTCTAATAAGAACTCGTGAGGTATGGTGGCTTTGATAAGCCTCTTCCTTCTTCGCCACTCTTGGATGTGATCCGTGATATGTGTGGCTCTATTTTGCTGAAAATTTGACAACAAATCTGTGTCGGCATCATACCGGATAGGAAGCTAGAAGTGATTAATAAACACAGTTGCTAAGTCCAAAAAAATGTCATACGCAATAGAAGGAAATTCAATATACCATTTTGTTGCAACACTAGTCAAGGTTCTCTGGAAAATCCTCAATCGAATGGTGTCATCATTCAACGACTTTGAAGAGCACCATAGGTGAAAAGCGGTTATATGGGCACCAAGATATTTTCCAGCTTTTCCTTTAAACTTGGGAATGGCTGAAGGTAACTTGCTAGGAACAGGTGGCCACATGGCACTATACCGCATCGGGTGATTCATCAACTTGGAAAAGTATGGAAATTTTAAATTTTTCAAGAAGGGAACTTTAGGCCTAACCAAATATTGAAAAGCATGAGTCTAGGATGTAGAATGACTTATCCCCTAGTTCCTGAAAAAAAAGGTGGGGTTGCCCCCTGTCACCGGTTGTGAAGTAGTCGGACTAATTTGAAAAGGATTCCACCAGTAAGCCAGTGGATTACTTGTGTGTGGTGCATTATAAGTGGTTTGAGCTGATCCAGATGAAACTTGAGTTTGAAATACACAAGTAGGTATCCCTCCGTTAAAAAGAAAAAAAGGGATACCTCATTAAAGGGGCCGAAACCGGTGTCTAGAAACCTTGGCCAAAAGCGTTTGTGTTTCCAAACTGCATTCCCACATATGTAGGTGTAGGACCTACATAATCAGTGGATGGGGGAACGTGCCCCCCATTCCATGGGAAACCCTGAACAAACGAGGAGGATCCACTTGGACCACTCTGAGCAGTATGCATGAAAGAGGGGGAGGAAAAAGGTGCAATGTGAATCCTAGTGACGACCCCACTAGAAGGATCTACTACATTGGAGGAAGTCGATGGTTGGACCACTTGACTACTTGGTGACAAAGGTACAGTAGATGCACTTGGTCTTGAAGTACCAACCAGGAGAGTTGGCACTCCTCCAGCCAACATGGATAAAGTGGGGGTAGAAATACCCTCTCTAGAGATAGTCATAATTCTGTTCACAGGAACACCAATCACAGGTGAACTGAAAGGGAGAAATTGGACAATCGTAGGATCATTTAATTCAATCAAAGGTGGATTAAAATTCCTTGCAAACTCATCAGCCTACAAGTCTTCAATATCTACTACAGTTGTATCTTCCTGATTAGTCCTAAGTTCTGGTTCACCTGGAACTTCGCTAACTCCTACTGGTTCAAATGAACTGTTAGTATCTAGTCTCCGCCTTTGAGGGGGTGGTGGAGGCTCCATTGTATCAGATGGAGGAAGGTTTTGCAAACTTCTTAACCTACTGAGAGGTTGGTCTTCTACAACTAAAAATTTGATTCACACACACCTAAAGGCCAACTAAACACAGATAAACCAAACATCACTCACTAAAAATTTCCTAAATGCACACAGACAAAACAGGTATAAGATATGCCTTCCAAAGGAAAGCTTGGGATGATTATGGCCTAGGTACAACCAGTGAAGAATTGATAGATGGTTACTTGGAGTCCCATGAAGATGTTCTTAGGTGCAAGAGGAGGAATCACCAAACCACCCTCCCAAACTATATACTGGGGTTACCTTCCAAGTCCATCCAGGGTAAACAAGAAATAGCCTTCCGTTATTACCTGTGTATGATCCCTAGTGTTAAGAGACTAAAGGCTACTGCAAATATAATGAGAGTCTGGCGGAACAGTCGCAAGCCTGATCCTTATGCATGGGTAGGGTAGAAAATCCCGAAACCCTGTCAACATTGGCATCACATGGGGCCCAAGAGGTGTCCTTGACAAGATCCCCAAATGCATAAAAGTCCTGATCTACGCTCGAATAAGGAATTGGAGGGTTATCTCCTCAATCTAGGTCCTTGCGCTGCCTCGTGCTTAATTACTGTGTGAGAGGAGATTTTTGGATGGTCTCATGTAGAGGAGGATTTACCTAGTGAAAGGCCAACTACGTCTGAAGTCAAATACTTATGGATAGTTAAAACTCCCCAGTCCACAAGCCAAGCCTGAACTAGTTGGTGTATGAGCCTAAAAAAAAGAAACTTACTAATAAAATTTTAATTAATCATTCTTTTTAATTGGCTGTTTTTTAGTCAGAGGTAGCAGGATTAAACTGTATGGTGTTATAGACTCAGCAAAAGAAATAAAAAATGATGTAAAAAACTAGATTTTCAAAGCAAAATGCAACTACAATGCCAACTTTTCTTTTATTTTCTTGTAAATTGAAAGTTAAATTTTAAAAAAAATAAAGCATGAGAAACTACAAGACTTCAAATTATTTATTTTTTTTCTTGAAAAATAACGAAAAGAACACTAGATGTAACCTAATGCAAAACGTATATAAAAAACAATTTTTTATTTTTGTCTTTTCTTTTCGAAAAGAAAAAGTTCAAAAATTATAATGAAACTAAATGAAAACTTGAGTAAGTTTGAGCAATCTAATAATATAGCAGCAAATGATACAAATAGATCCTATAATAAGACACTTCACCCAAACAGGATGAAAACGCACAAAACCAAGACTTGGCGGAACTATCCAATCAAATACTAATAGATCCAAAAAGGCAAGAATGACTTACTCAGACCATAAACAACAACACAAAGCATATAGTGTTTCCAAGGACCAATCAATGACCTAACAAACACAAGCACTCAGACCTGAGCCAAGTAGGAGTACCTAACCATTCACCAATGAAGAAAGTCAAACACAAAAGCACTAAAGGACAAGACAAATCAAGTAAACTGTGAAATGTATAGACCTGAGACTTACAATATCATGTCAAAAACAAAACCTTCCACAAGCATCTAAGAGGAAACAAAAACAAGGACAAGGAAGAACCCTATGAACTCAGAGAAAGCTACAGGAATACACGACTATTGTAAATACAACCCGCATATGACACACGGCTGTCTAGAAGGAAACCCACGTATACAAAAAGGAATACGTGATTGTCAACAATACAACCTACGTATGATGCCAATTTTTTTTCAAAACGAAAAAGTACTCACAGGAAGGCCCTAAACATGAAAAACTGAAAGTCAAAGGAAAAAACACAACAAATCATACCCAGAATAAAAAAGATAAAAGAATGGCAAGGGAGCCTACAGAGAGGACCCGCAATAGGTTGGAATCCCCAGTGGAGTCGCCAGTTCTATTGTTCAGGAAAACACACCCTTATAACCTAGGGCCTCTAGGGTTACCAACTTACAAACTACCTTGCAGAAAATCAACCATTTCTAAAATTGAAATAGGAATAGGAAGAAAGTTGGAAATACCTTGTTTATGACGGTCGATCCTAGCTTTTATTCTCCTCTTCAAGCTACTTCCATAGCTTCCAGGGTATCTCCAATCACCTGCAAAGAACAATATCTTCCTGCAATATCTTATATATTATATCAATGGTTAATGAAATAAGATATTCATAATAATATAATTCATAAATCACAATATACAAGAGTGCACAATATTGGAAGAAGAACTTTCTTTATTGATAAACAAATGAGATAAAATTACAATCGAACAACTTCTGAGACAAGGACTCCTCTGCAAACCAAGGAGATTGAGTTCTGCTACTCCAAGATGCATGAAGGCATATTGCCAACATAGCTTTCCTCTATCAATTATGGTTGATTAGCCTCAGCCCCTACCCTCTATTTATACATGAGGAAAGAGAGAGGTTTCGAAGTTGAGATGGTTGAGGAAGTTGAGATAGTTATGATTAAGGGCTCAACTGTCCTCAACTAATCATGTTTTATATTTTTAACTTCAAATTAAGGCATACGCGGCTATTGGTATAGGTAAGTCATGTGTGATACGGGCCTAGCTTTAAGGAAACCCGCGGGTGCAATGCACATACTCACGCGTGATACGCGAGTTGCTATGAAAATAGTAGCGTATTCAACCCTAATGTCCAAATAATAATATATTCAACTAGTAAGGTGATGTTGTATCAAAGGTCATGCCTATCTATATTGTTTTGGATACTTCAATCCAATTTGTCCTTTTGTGTTTCGACAATGGTGTCGGTACTCGGACGGAGAAGTGCCATTTTCCATGATAACAATATGCAATCATTCATGCGTACTATAAATTTTGTTTGAAGGTTTGTTCCTGATTTTGCACAGATAGTAAAACCTTTGCAAGAAACTATATGGTGTTATAGACTTGGCAAAAGAAATAAAAATGATGTAAAAAACTAGATTTTCAAATAAAAATGCAACTACAATGCCAACTTTTCTTTTCTTTTCTTGTAAAATGAAATCTAATGACTTTTTAAAACAAAGCATGAGAAACTACAAGACTTCAATTTTTTTATTTTTTTTCTTGAAAAATAACGAAAAGAACACTAGATGCAACTTAATGCAAAACGTATATAAATTTTTATTTTTGTCTTTTCTTTTTGAAAAGAAAAAGTTCAAAAATTATAATGCAACTAAATGCAAACTTGAGTAAGTTTGAACAATCTAATCATATATCAGCAAATGATACAAACAGATCCTATAATAAGACAGTTCACCCAAACAGGATGAAAATGCACAAAACCAAGACTTGGCGAAGCTATCCAATCAAAGACTAATAGATCCAAAAAAGAAAGAATGACTTAGACCACAAACAACAACAAAAAGCATATAGTGTTTCCAAGGACTGATAAATGACCTAACAAACACAAGCACTCAGACCTGAGCCAAGTAGGAGGACCTAACCATTCACCAATGAAGAAATTCAAACACAAAAGCACTCAAGGATAAGACAAATCAAGTAAACTATGAAATGTACAAACCTGAGACTTACAATATCATGTCAAAAAAAAACCTTCCACAAGCATCTAAGAGGATACAAAAACAAGGACAAGGAAGAACCCTATGAACTCAAAGAAAGCTACCAGAATACGCGACTGTTGTAAAGACAACCCATGTATCATACATGACTGTCTAGAAGGAAACACACGTATACAAAGAGGAATACGTGATTGTCAACAAGACAACCCACGTATGCTGCCAATTTTTTTTCAAAAGAAAAAGTACTCATAGGAAGGCCCTAAACATGCAAAACTGAAAGTCAAAGGAAAAAACACAACAAATCACACCCAGAATAAAAAAGATAAAAGAATGGCGAGGGAGCCTATAGAGAGGACCCGCAATAGGTTGGACTCCCCAGTGGAGTTGCCAGTTCTATTGTTCGGGAAAACACACCCTTATAACCTAGGTTCTATGGGGTTACTGACTTACAAACTACCTTGCAGAAAATCAACCATTTCTGAAATTGAGATAGGAATAGGAAGAAAACTGGGCATACCTTGTTTATCACGGTTGATCCTAGCTTTTATTCTCCTCTTCAAGTTACTTCCACAGCTTCTAGGGTATCTCCAATCACCTGCAAAGAACAAGATCTTCCTGCAATATCTTATATATTATATCAATGGTTAATGAAATAGCATATTCATAATAATATAATTCATAAATCACAATATACAAGAGTGAACAATATTGGAAGAATAACTTTCTTTATTGATAAACAAATGAGATGAGATTACAATTGACCAAATTTTGAGACAAGGACTCCTCTGCAAACCAAGGAGACTGAGTTCTGCTACTCCAAGATGTCTAAAGGCATACCACCAGGATAACTTTCCTCTATCAATTATGGTTGATTAGCCTCAACCCCTACCCTCTATTTATACACGAGGAAAGAGAGAGGTTTCGAAGGTTGAGATGGTTGAGGAAGTTGAGATAGTTATGATTGAGGGCTCAACTATCCTCGACTAATCAAGTTTTATATTTTTAACTTCAAATTAAATCATATGCGACTATTGTTATAGGAAAATCACGTGTGATACACGCCTTGATTTAAGGAAACCCACGGGTGCAATGCACATACTCACGTGTGATACACGAGTTGCTATGAAAATAGTCGCGTATTCAACCCTAATGTCCAAATAATAATATATTCAGTTGGTAAGGTGATGTTGTATCAAAGGTCATGCCTGTCTATATTGTTTTGGATACTTCAATCCAATTTGTCCTTTTGTGTTCTGATACATTGGGTGTCAGTACTTGGATGGAGAAGTGCCATTTTCCATGATAACAGTATGTAGTCATTCATGGGTACTATAAATTTTGTTCAAAGGTTTGTTCCTGATTTTGCACAGATAGTAAAACCTTTGCAAGAAACTATATGGTGTTATAGACTCAACGAAAGAAATAATAAATGATGTAAAAAACTAGATTTTCAAAGCAAAATGCAACTACAATGCCAACTTTTCTTTTCTTGTAAAATGAAAGCTAATGAATTTTTAAAACAAAGCATGAGAAACTACAAGACTTCAAATTTTTTATTTTTTTTCTTGAAAAAAAACAAAAAGAACACTAGATGCAAACTAATGCAAAACGTATATAAAAATCAATTTTTTTATTTTTGTCCTTTCTTTTCGAAAAGAAAAAGTTCAAAAATTATAATGCAACTAAATGCAAACTTGAGTAAGTTTGAACAATCTAATCATATAGCAGCAAATGATACAAACAGATCCTATAAGAAGACACTTAAACTAAACAGGATGAAAATGCACAAAACCAAGACTTGGCGGAACTATCCAATCAAAGACTAATAGATCCAAAAAGTCAAGAATGGCTTACTCAGACCACAAACAACAACACAAAGAATATAATGTTTCCAAGGACTAATCAATGGCCTAACAAACACAAGCACTCAGACCTGAGCCAAGTAGGAGGACATAACCATTCACCAATGAAGAAAGTCAAACACAAAAGCACTCAAGGACAAGACAAATCAAGTAAACTGTGAGATGTACAGACTTGAGACTTACAATATCATGTCAAAAACAAAACCTTCCACAAGTATCTAAGAGGACAAAAAAACAGGGACAAGGAAGAACCCTATGAACTCAGAGAAAGCAACAGGAATACGCAAATGTTGTAAAGACAACCCGCGTATGATACGCGGCTGTCTAGAAGGAAACCCACATATACAAAGAGGAATACGTGATTGTCAACAAGACAACCCATGTATGCTGCCAAATATTTTTCAAAAGAAAAAGTACTCATAGGAAGGCCCTAAACATGCAAAAATGAAAGTCAAAGGAAAAAACACAACAAATCACACCCAGAATAAAAAAGATAAAAGAATGGCGAGGGATCCTACAGAGAGGACCCGAAATAGGTTGAACTCCCCAGTGGAGTTTCCAGTTCTGTTGTTCAGGAAAATATGCCCTTATAACCTAAGGCCTCTGGGGTTACCAACTTACAAACTACCTTGCAGAAAATCAACCATTTTTGAAATTGAAATAGGAATAGGAAGAAAAATGGGCATACCTTGTTTATGACAGTCGATCCTAGTTTTTATTCTCCTCTTCAAGTTACTTCCACAGCTTCCAGGAGATCTCCAATCACCTGCAAAGAACAAGATATTCCTGCAATGTCTTATATCTTATATCAATGGTTAATGAAATAACATATTCATAATAATATAATTCATAAATCACAATATACACGAGTGCACAATATTGGAAGAACTTTCTTTATTGATAAACAAATGAGATGAGATTACAACCGACCAACTTCTGAGACAAGGACTCCTCTGCAAACCAAGGAGACTAAGTTCTGCTGCTCCAAGAAATATGAAGGCATACACCAACATAGCTTTCCTCTATCAATTATGGTTGATTAGCATTAAACCCTACCCTCTATTTATACATGAGGAAAGAGAGACGTTTCAAAGGTTGAGATGGTTGAGGAAGTTGAGATAGTTATGATTAAGGGCTCAAATCTCCTCAACTAATTGTGTTTTATATATTTAACTTCAAATTAATGCATACACGACTATTGGTATAGGCAAGTCACGTGTGATACGTGCCTTGCTTTAAGGAAACCCACGGGTGCAATGCATATGCGCGTTGCAATGCACATACTCACGTGTGATACACGAGTTGCTATGAAAATAGTCGCGTATTCAACCCTAATGTCCAAATAATAATATATTCAGCTGGTAAGGTGATGTTGTATCAAAGGTCATGCATGTCTATATTGTTTTGGATACTTCAATCCAATTTTTCCTTTTGTGTTCCGACACATTGGGTGTCAGTAATTGGATGGAGAAGTGCCATTTTCCATGATAACATTATGCAATCATTCATGGGTACTATAAATTGTGTTCGAAGGTTTGTTCCTGATTTTGCACAAATAGTAAAACCTTTGCAAGAAATGGTAAAGTAGAGTGTGAAATTTAAATGGACTAATACAGAGAAGGGTACCTTTAATAACATCAAAGCAGCAATAGCTCATGCGCCTTCTCTTAAAAGTCTTGATTTTGAAAGAGATTTTATTCTATACACTTTTGCATCAGATAATTCACTTGCAGTAGTGCTTACACAAAAGGGTGAATTGGGATATGAGTACCCAATATCATTTATGAGAACTAGGTTACAAGGGGTTGAGTTGAACTATCCTACTGTAGATAAGAAAGCATATGTAGTATTTAAAGCAGTGAAACAATTTAGGCCATACATTCTAAAAAAACCGAACCAAGGTAATTGTCCCACATCCAGCTGTTGGAACCCTTTTTGTACAAAAGGAATTGGGTGAACGAGGAGGGAATTGGGTGACAGCGTTACAAGAATATGAATTGGATTTCAAACCAACCACCATTATCAAAGGACAAGGGTTGTGTAAATTAATGGCCGAAGGTCAGATTGATGAAGATGATGATTGGAATAATGAAGCATAATTCCATATTATTGATATATGCCCTATCTTTACAACACCTGAATCTTGGTACAGAGATCTGGTACATTACCTTCAATAAGAGTATTTACCAAAGCATTGGAGTTTTAAACAAAGAAGAGCGCTTTGTTAAAAGTCAGCTTCTTACCAAATAATTGATGGAGTTCTTTTTAGGAAGAACTATGATGGGGTATTTCTCAGGTGCCTCAAATAAGAAGATGCCTCTAAAGTTGTGAAATAATTGCATGATGGTCCTGCTGGAGGAGATTTTTCGGGAGATACTACTTCCCACAAGATTCTACGAGCTGGTTATTATTGGCCAACATTATTTAAATATACTCACGCCAATGTAAGGAAATGTGACATATGCCAAAGAAGCAAGGGACGACTAGAAAAAGTGGTTGGACCCTTGCACCCTATTATTGTTTCTAAGCCATTCGAACAATGGGGTATTGACATCATTGGAGAGATTAATCCAAATTCTTCATTACAACACAAATATATCCTCACAGCTACTGATTACTTCACAATATGGGTAGAACCAATTCCATTACACAAAGTGAACGAGGACGCGATCATCGAATTCTTGCAAGAAAATATTATGACCAGGTTTGAGGTTCCAATTTCACTGGTCTTTAATAATGCGTCTTATTTTTCATCATCTAGCCTATCACTCAAATTGCTATGTAAATTTTAACCTATAACTACCGTTAATTTTAAAGTGGACGGTTAGGTGAATGCATGGAATTTTGACAGATAAAGTAAAACCATGCAGTATGCATATGCAAATATTTCACTTTATCATTCGTGGTATGCCTACCTACGGGAGGGAAAGAGAGTATTTTCTTTTGTTTTAAAACCAAAAATTTCCAACAAATATCTTGAACAAATAAAAATCAAAGACAAGAAACACTTTCCAAACTCAATTTTCTTTTCTGAAAGCAATCAAAAGGGGAAGAGTCTCTTTTCCTAAAAGAAAAACAAGAAGCACACTACATGCATATGCACTCTATTTTTCGATTTTTCTTAAAACATAGATAGATCTAACTTAAAACTACACATTTTTTTATTTTGATGAGATAGTACTAATGCAAAAGAGACAAAAGAATATAGAGAACTTGAAAGGTTGTGAGGCTAATCAGAGATCCAATGTCTTATGCTCAATAATGATAATGACCTAATCTCAGTCAAAAAAATTTCTTTTTAACAAGAAAAAATAAGTCCTCTATGGAAACAAAAAATGAAATCAAGATGCTGATCAAATGGTTTTTCTTTCAGTCTTTATAACAGAAAAGAAAAGAGATCTCACTACAACTTGAGCTTTTCAAAAAAAAATTCCTTTCACAATCACAACCAACAAGCATGAAAGGAAATGAATAATCAACAAGCCTAGTCTAGCTTTTGAATTCTTCAATAAAACTAATCTTTTATCATAGAATTTCAAACCATAAGCATTCAGATTCTAACACACAAGCCTGACAGTGCGGGGCTGAAAGCAAACAAACTTAATTTTTTGCAAAAAATGAGAAAAAACTAGTCTTGGAACAAGGCCTACCTGGCACCGCGCTGGAGGGGTCTTGACAGAGCGGTTTTGGACGAGCACCGCTTCTGGATAATGAGACTTAGGCGGTGGCACCGCGTACTGCTAACAAAGTTCAGGCAGTGGCACTGCTTGTTGCTAACAACGCATGAGCGGTTCCTTGAGTAGATCCAAAACACAAAGGAGAACGAAATATCAAGTTAGAAATTGATCACATCAAGGCAAAAATTGATGGATTGACAGTGAAAAAGAGCATAACAAGTCGAAATAATTCAGATCTGAACAGATCTGAAAGTTTCAAACCAAAATTCACTGAGTCAGATGGCAGATATGACTAAATCATGAGTTGGAGATGGAGCCTAGATTCAAACAAGAGTTCAAGAACCGAGAAAGATCAGATCAATTGAGATATGCACTGTTCCCCAGCGGAGTCGCCAGATTTGTAATAAGGAATATTGCACCTTCTGCAGATAGAAGCTGTTCCTTTGGTCTGAATGGTTCAGATCCAGAACAAATGAGTGAACGACAAAGGATGAAGACCTTCCCTGAATGTCGTAGACACCTAGAATGCTTCTTTGATTGTGAACCTGTGTACCTACAAACATATCAAACATGCAAACACATCAAAGCTACCAGAAAATCATCTACTTATCCATGTTAGTGACTAAGGAATATAACAACATGTACATGTGAAATCAAAACAATAGTAATGTGGGACGGAAATAAGCTTTGCATTAAAGATGTATGGAGAAGCCTACAACCGTTTCCTTAGTGTCGACAAGCCCCTCCACGAGACAAACACTCCATCCCCATAAGCTCCAACTTTGCTCATTATGCTCTCCAATGACTTGGACTAAGTGGTCAATCCAACAGCATAACAATACCTCTATAGTTCTCCCCCTCAACTATGGACATGAGCTTGTATTTATAAGGCTCAATGGATAGGAATAGTTGAGAGAATTGTGGGTGAGGTGGCTCCAAGATCCTACCATGGGGGATCTCAAGCTCAACTGACCCATAATGATAGGGATAAGGGAGGACACGAGGCTCATGATCTCGAATCCTCGAGAAACTTCTCTTTTTCCCATTTTACCCAAGGTACTGCTTTTCTTCTCTTATGACAGAGCGGTTTAGATGAGAAACGCTTTTGGACCAAAGACCATAGGCGATGGCATCGCTTCTTGAAAACAGGATACAGGCGGTGCTGGGCAAGGTACTGCTCATGGGCCACAAGGAAAGCACGGTGCTGAGTTTTTTCAAGTAGAATTGACAAACAGAGTAAGTTTCCACTCTAAGTGCTAGGATTAAGGACAAACATGGAAGTAAAGGTTCTTATCACATCGTGGTGACAGGATTTGGGTATAACAGTTTGGTGTGTGAGAAAGATATATTAATTGTGTTTGATAATTTAACTAATGGTAAAAGTATAATAACCCGCAGTAACAAGAATCCTAAACCACATACTAAAGTATCAACCCATCACTCTTCTAATGATGTCACTAATGATGCTCCTAAAAGAAAGTGTTTAATCATTGTAACTATTGTGGCGAAACCAACTGGACCCTAAGAATATTTTCTTTAAATGGAGATATGAACTTGCTAAACCCAAGAAGAAATCCTTCAAGGAACATTAGGTAGCTCTTTGTGCCTATTCTATTCACCCAAGTAAATAATCTTCTTCTTCGAAATGGATTATGGCCTATGGTGCTTCTAATCATATGACTCATACAACTTATTTATTTTCATATTATTACACTAATAATAACACAACACCAAAAGTTTCAACTAGTGATGTGAAACAACTTTCAGTAGTAAGTTATGGTGATGATCAAGTTCCTAATGGTACAATGGAAGATGTTTTTCATGTTAAGGCATGCCCATCAAATTGATTTCTATTTATAGTTCTTGTTAAAAAGGTTATAAGTTTGAATCATGGCCAAATAAATATGTTTTAAAATATATCAAACACAACCTCAAAGTTGTTTCTTCCAATCATGTTGGTCATGCAACTAGTTTATATAAGTTTATTGGTTTTAATTCAATTAAAAATTAACCATTTTATTCCTATGGTGCTTAAATTTATGAACAAAGTAAATTATGACATGCAAGATTAGGTCTCTTGAATTATGGTAAAATGTAAATGTTATTTAAAATGGTATTTGGATTACCTACAATTTCTTCCACTAAAGGTGTTTGTGAAGGTTGTGTGCTTGGTAAACATCATAAGGAAATATTTGATAAACATAAAGTTTGGATTTCTAAAGAACATCTGCAATTAAATCATAATGATATATGTAGTCCTATTGAACCCACTTTTTGTCTCATGTTGTCTATTTTCTTATTGATGATTATACTAGAAAACTTGCAAAATTATTGTTTGAAACATAAAAAGTGAAACCTTTAGTATATTTCAAGAATTTAAATCCTTGGTTGAAAATGAATCCAGTAAATTAAGAACTGAAAATGGGGGCGGGGGGATTCACTAAAAATGACTTTAATACATACTTATCTAAAGGTAGTATTCAACATCAAAAGAATGTTTGTTATACACCTCAACCAAACGGGGTAACCAAAAGGAAAATACAACTTTGGTTGAAATGGCTAGATGTATGCTTTGTTTTAAAGGATTACATAAAAGATTTTGGGATGAAGCTATCTTTTATACTAATCATATCTTGATCTAATCCTTATTAAATCACTTTTGCAAGTTACTCCCAATGAATAATGGAGTGGAAGTAAACCAAATATTAGTAACTTTAATATAATTGGTAGTGAATGTTGGGTCGATATTTCTAATGAAAAACAAAAAAATCTAGAGCCCACGTCTCACAAATGTATTTTCATTGGTTATTGCGAGGATTCCAAAGATTGCGGTTTATTTGATCCATCTACCCAAGCTGTTATCATTGGACAAGATGTTTATTTGATCCATCTACCCAAGGTGTTATCATTGGACAAGATGTTCAATTCAATGAATTTTCTCTTTCACCTTAGTCTATTGAACCTAAAGTTACCTTGAATTCTCTTTCATCTTTTGTTACTCCCATATATCTTACCCCTTCCTCCAGCTTTGTGCCTATTCTAGATCCTAGTTCACCTTCTTCTTTACATGATCCCCCCTAATTTTCCAAAGATACTAGAGTGGTTACCACCACTACCCCTTTTCTTATTTGGGCATGGAAAACTCTTGAATCCATAGGTTCTGAGATTGGCATTCCAACTCATACTCGACGTACTAGATCTAACTTTGCTCTCATGACTAAAATTTTGGTCACAGATGAGTCCTCCACATTTTCTCAAGCTAAAGATACACGTGAATGAGAAAAATAAATGATTGTTGAGTATGACTCATTAATGAAGAACAAGACAACTGGACTCGTGTTCCCCTTCCTCCTAGGAATAATTTAGTTTCCTGTAAATGTGTTTATGAAACAAAGTTTGCTGCAAAATGATATATTGAAAAATATAAGGCCCACTTAGAGGAAAAATGTTTTTCTTAATAGAAAGGTATAGATTATACTAGAACCTTTGTTCCAGTTACTAAAATGAATGCTATAAGAACCACACTTTCTCTTGCTGCCTCTTATAAATGAGAAATCCACCAAATGGATGTTAAGAGTGTTCTTTTAAAATGGTGGTCTTCATGGTGACATTTATATGCAACATCCACCTAATTTTATCGCTACTGAAACTTCAAGTTTGGTATGTGAATTAAACAAGTCTTTATATGGTCTTAAACAGACACCTAGAAGGTATGAGAAAAATGATACTTATTTCTTGAAGAATGATTTCAAATGGTGTAAATATGATCCAAATCTACATGTTAAGAAATTTGGTGGTGATTTCCTCATTGTGGTACTTGGTACTTTATGTGGATGATCTAATTCTTGCTCGTAGTAATCTTTCCTTTATACAAGATTTGAAAAACACTCTTACACATTTAGGTCTATTGCATTATTTTTTGGGTCTTGAGATTTGACATATGGTTAATGATATATTCTTTTCTCAGTCTTGTAAGTATGCTACAGATTTACCTTATCCATCTTCCTCAAAAGTAAACAACAATTTATTAGAATTATACTTTGATATCTACTATTCACCATAATTTTATTTATTTTTAAAATAATTTTAATGTTTATTCTTTGTAGTTGTAATTCAATTTTTAACTCACTTAAATATTAAACAAAAATATAGAAACTCTCCAAACATTTTATAATTTTAAATTTAAAAACTTAAATTAAATATTTTTTTTACAGATATAATTTTATTTTTTAACATATAAATATAATATAAAAATTCTAATAAATACCTTTAAAAACCTTATTTTCATATTGATTCTAAATATTAATATTAATAAAATAAATACCATAAATCAATCTAATAATGAAAACATGCTATAAAATGAAAACATGAGTAAGACCATTTTCTTAACTTCTATTACCTATGAGCTAAAGAACTATAAATGGGGTTGTTTGGAGGGTTGTTTGGAGGATTGGCTATAACCCTCCCATCCAATCTGAAACTTTCTCAAGATATATTGTCCATTGTAAATTTGTAATGCCCATCTGATGGTATCAAATGTAAAAGAAATAAGAAATAAGAAATAATATATACATATATAATCACCTCAGTATTCTTTATGACTATGTCAGGCAAGATTCTAGCCATAAATGATGCGAGGACAAGTGATTAATGCACTCTAATAAATGATAGCAGACTATCAAAGCTTCCGAACCGAGAATAGTAAGGAATAAATGAAGAGGACTGAATTCCTCACAGAAGTCATCCTAAATATTAAGAAACCAGCAAACTTGTACAGCACTGAATCTCCATACATTGAAAACAACATCAACATCAACATCAATACCATGCACGGAGACACGTTGAATCTATATAAATGATGATAGATGAAGTTATTTTTATCAGATCAGATTTGATCTAATTTGTAAGGCAAATAATAACTGAACAGTGGTTACTGGTGTACACTGTAGAAAAGATGTGAACGTATATACTGGCGAATATGTACACATGTATATGCAGTGATATATATATATGAATATCTAATAATGTATATGGTCATCATCGTTACCCAATAGTCATTCATCTAAAGTGGATATATCTGCCTAGCTTTCACAAAAGTGATCATCCTTTGTTTCTTGAGATCACAAATTGATGAAGAGGATTATGCAGCATTAATTCATTTCTCTGCAACTTCAACGGGTGTCGTCTTCGTTCGATGGTTAAGCCATATAACGACATATACGTATGCAAAGACGATATAGCCAGCCAACCTTGCAGGAATTACTGCGAAGATATCAAACAGGGCATTTGCAAAGGTGTCAGCAGGCAAAATTCCCGCCGATAACTGGGATAGCATTAAACCTTTCCACCCATTTGCAACTAAGAAATCGCCCCGTTTAGCAGCCTTTAAAGTGCCCTTTGCAACATCCCTAGGGTCCCCGAATTGTGTTCTGTCATAAAAACTGACTTTCTTTGCTACATCTGCCAATATTGGATCATTCACACCATCTGCATAACAGACCGCAAAATTAGGATTATTTATATGCAGCGAATTTAAAATCGGAGTGAGCTAAATTCTATACTATTTGCACCATTTTTAGGGGCAAAATTTTTACCAAAATCTAGTAATAATTGTTGAAATTGCAGTTTTAGTTGAAATTGCATAATTAGTCTGCCTCAGGTAATGGGCTGAATCCATTTTTGCAACAAAAATTGCAATTTCAACAATCAAAATAGCAATTTCAACAAAAATTCCGGCCCTTTAGCCAACAAAAATGTAAATAATCTAAAGTTAAGCTCACTCCTTTAAAATCCTCTTAGTTTTAGAAATTTTCATTAATATAATGCATGTTATATATTTGGTGTCGACTCTTCGTTCCCTTAAATCCTTTTATAAATGTCCCACCAGCTTTGTGTGCATGTGCCTTGCATAAGAATTATGCATAAAAAATGTGCCTGTAAACTTGAACAGTTACTTAATTTACTTAATTGGTAGATGGGTGATTAGAAAAATAAGAAAATCCCGAAGACTCGTACATAAGCAGGAGAGGTATACACATCAAACTCAATTGTGAACAATTATGGTATACACATCAAACTCAATTGTGAACAATTATGCCTTGCATGAGAAATGTGCCTTGCATAACTAAAGTTTTTTTCAGTCGGAAAAAAATGCATTCCTTGGTATTCATTGAATCAAAGGAACTTTTTACATCTTCATGTAATCAACAAAAAAAACTGTTCATATACAGCAGAAAGTTCATGTACAGCAGAAAAATAATACTGTCCTACCTGTGTATATCAGCAAATATACAATCCTATCAGCCCCCCAAAAAAACAAGTAATTACACTATGTCTCAATACCATTCCACAGAAAACTTTAACTCAAATAGTCTCTTAGTTGGTAGATGGGTGAATGGATAGGTCACCAGTTATATATATGATAATTTTATGTATGAAAAGAGGTATTTGAAATTTTATGAGTTTTTTATACCAGAGAAGTACCTAAGTACAAAGGTACTGTATGCTTTATCAAATATTGTACTAGAGAAGTAGTAGAGACAACAGTATTTCTATACAAAACAAAGACTTGGACTTACCTTCCAATTTGTCTAGCATAGGAGTTTCTATAAACCCTGGACAGACAAGAGTTACTCCAATGTTATAAGGCAGAAGCTCAAGCCTGACAGCCTCAGCAAGTCCTTTGATCGCATATTTAGTTGAAGTGTAAACGCCACCGCCATACAAAGGATACTGCATGCGTTATGTCCACATTAAAAATTTAAAGTGCCCCCGTCAAACTCAAATCACTTAGAAACCTTCACAAAAATAGGTTATCTCATAACCCTTACAAGCAATTACAATAGGGTTATTATTATTATTTACCAAGCATGCAAGTGAACCCATGAAGACAATAGCTGAAGGGTGCCTGTAGCTTCTCTGCTTCATCAATGGAAGAGCCGCCCGGAGTGTATAAAGTGTTCCAGTGAGGTTGGTACCTACTGTGGCATCAATCGACTCAATGGGTTGTTGCTCCAAATATGAAACACTAGCAATCCCGGCGTTGCACACAAGCAAATCAATTGGCCTCCACAGGAACGATTCATTTATAGCTGAAGAAATGGCTTCATAGATTCTTACATCTGCAACCTATACAAAACAAAAAACATATCTATATGCATTCTGTCTGTAAATCCATAGCTATACATGTCTCAGTGTATGTATTCATGTGTGAGAAGGTGAAAGTGAAGGAGAGAAAAGAAGAAATCGTATAGCACAGATCAATACCTTGATATTAATCCTGGTTTTATCACACCCAATTTCTTTGAGGATTTCTTCAACGACCTTCTGGAGATTAGAGAGATTTCTGGAGATTATTGTCACGTAAGAACCCTCTGCAAGAGCTTGTTTAGCGAGCTCCAGTCCTATTCCACTCGATCCTCCTGTTATCAATACATGCTTGCTTTGCAAGCTATGAATAATGGGTGTACGCTTCCATACGAACAGCAGAAAGTTTATGAATAAAAAGGCTGCTGTGATGGACAGGGCACCGATCAGTTCCAAAGGGTTGGCCATGATGAAACAGGTTTTTGAGGATGGTTTAGATAAAACTTTAGAATGTATACAGTAAAATGTTTAGACCTCTCTCCGGGCGACCTTAGACTTTACTCATCAAAATTACCATTATATTGACAGTAGACAGAAAGCAATCTAAATTTATCAAAAACAGAAACAGCAAGATTAAGATTAATATCAGAAATTTTAAGTGCTCAGTTAGAAGTCTAAGGATATCTGTCAATACTAATGCAGGCTTGGACGAATTCTTGCTTTCATCTCCTTGCTTCCCCAACCCAAGATTGCAGATTCTCCCGTGGTTCTTAGCAACCCTAAAGGATTTTTCACAGATGAAAATCGATAGTAATAAGTTTCTGCTAATAAACACTCTACGCCATTCTCTTCTCTCTGCAAGTTTCTTACGAAAACAGACATGTACTTTCCTCACAGACTCAATTCGCTCATAAATTCATGCCTTCGCTTCTTTGAAACTCGTCATGTCTTCATACATTTTAAATCAAATGCGATTTCATCTCATGACAAGGTTATGAGATTGAAAGCGTTAATCTTATGTCCCAGGTTTTGAGATTGAAAGCGTTAATATTATGTCCCAGGTTTTGAGATTGAAATCTTCAATCTGATTACCAAGTTTTGAGATTGAACACGATAGCCACGATAATGCATAAAACCTCTCTGACCAAAACACCTTCACCCCTCATTGATATATCCTCAACCTAAATATATTATATTATTTAAACACATAATCTATCTCTATAATATATATATATTATAACCTTTATAATGCATTTTAGAAAATAATATCATTTAAAGTTTATAATATTAACTGCGAACTTTACACACCATTCTGGTGCACCCAAGGCACATGAGGATGCCCTATTGGATATCCCATCCAATGTGTCACCTTGGCTCCTTGGGTGAACAAGCTTTGGGGTACCTTTGTTTAGTCTTGATCTTACTTTTTTTTCTATAACTCCTCTCCTACGGATAGAACTACATCGTCCTTTGTTACCATTTGAATAAGAGATAAAGGGAGACACTCTTATCTAATGAGAAACCCATAAATAAGTAAACAATTAATTTAGAAATAAACAATAAACTTTAGAAATAGAAGAAATTAGAACAAATTGTTTCCTTTTATCTATTTTGCCTACCTTTAGGTTGGGAAAATATGTTCTTAGGTATATTATTTGGAGTACTTGTAGATATTTTGACTCTATTTTTCAAAAGAAAAAGTGTGGCTAGCATTCCTCGTTGATGTTTGACACTTGGCCTACCTTTATGATGGAAAATATCTTCTTAAATATATTATTTGGAGTATTTCTTAAAATCTTTATTTGAAGCATTCTTATTGATGTTTGACATTTGGCCTACTTTTATGATGGGAAAATAACTTCTTAAATATATTATTGGGAATATTTGTAAATATTTTGATTCTATTTTCCAAAAGAAAAAGTGTGACCAGCATTTTTGAATCTTTATTTGAAGCATTGTGGTTGATGTTTGACACTTGAGCTTTGTGAAAACAATCTCACTCCCAACAAAACTCTTAATTTGCATTCTTGTAGCATTTTTGTTTATCTTAGATATTTTTATATTAATTTTATGTGTGTCATTTCACTATCATTTTCAACATGCTCTTTTTCTTCTTCCTATTATTTTCAAACATGGTTCATGGTGAAGAATGAGAATCCAAGCTTGATTTTCATCACTTTACCTATACTCATTTATGAAAACCTTTTTATGTTTACTCAAACCTTTTTTATGTTTGGTGAGTTCCAAAAAAGTTTGAATAAATATTTTAGGTTTTTGCTAGTTACAATTTAAAAAAAACTTATTCATTTTGATCTTGTTAATGTTAGAGTCAATGAGTAGGTTATTTTTAGCATGTTAATTGTTTTTAAGTTATGGTTATTTTATTTTAGTTTGGTTTGTTGTAAATTTGTTAGAGATTGAGAAATTCTCTCCAACAACTTTTTATTTTTAGTGTTTTATTGATAGATTCCCTGCACTAGTTGTTGTTCATCCTGTTTATAAAACCCAACTTGGGTTAGGCATTAGGGTAGAGACCACAGACACAGAATTCTATCCTTGACAGCTTCGGGTCAGTGAAAGAAGATGAGGGACCTTTTAGATGCAATTCTAGTTTTTGAAAACATGATCACGTTACATAAAAATATAATGTGTTTCTGCCACATAGCACTTTCTATGGTTAAACCCGAGCCTAACATGTCATGCGACATGTAGGATAGACAAACATGTAATGCGTACGTGTTATGTAGTTATAAAATGCATACATGTTTTGTAAAATTAAAATCAATTTATATACACATTGTCGAAACTCGCGGCACATTCTATCGGGAACGTGAATTTTAGGTTCGACAAGGGCGAATTGGGTGTTGTGGAGTATTTGATGATCCCAATTTAGTTGGAGGGGAGGAAAATTCACCAGTGAATTGTCATCTAATCAGGTAATTCATTCACCTATAGCATTTTTTTGTTACGGTTTTTTAATAGTTTAAAACAACCAAATTTTGTAATATTTAGCAAATTGGAAATAACCCAATCTCTAATTAAATTCACATCTCCCTCAACCAAGATGAGTGAATAATTACAATGAATCCCTTTTCAAGAACTCAAAAATTCCTAATGCAACCAAAAATCGAAAAATATAGAACTCCTCTCTTTATACAATGTATCCAGCCACATGAAACCCAAATTGCCAACCCTGAAAGGCCATTTCCCCATGATACTAATTGAATAAGTTTCCTCGGAAATGGCCATAACAAGATGAAATGCATGCAAAAGCGTGAATAGAAAAATGCATAAAAAATTAGTAACTTGGTTTCTCAAAATTTCATCACACTCATTTGTCCATTAACATAATCAAAATTTCATCACAAGTCACGTGTAGCTATACATTGCCTCTTAGTTAAGCACCCTTAACTAAATGCCAAAACAAATTAACAAAGTGGCTCTCAGGCCTGCCCTTATAAACATAAAACAGTGTATTATATATAAATCAACAATATATATATATATATATAAACACAGAGTTAAAACTAGTAACTATGACTAGTTTTATTCCTTCCTCCAGTTTTAGCAGCCACCACCACTTTTCCACTAAAATATTTGCACTTCTTGGTTATAGAGCCCACCTCATTTGTGTTTTAGCTATACCTTCCTTGACACTTTGCTCTTGTTATGCATATATGACTTAGCCTTCGTGCTCCTGGCCTTATCGCAATGACAAACAAAAGTTGAAATATACGAACCTTCTCATTGTGATATCGAATTACAAGTCAACACGTCCTAAAACCACCATACAACCCCGGTATTCATCGCACTGTCAAAGAGTTCATAATCATCATGCAGTTTTGACCCTAACTCTATTGAGCTACCAAAAACCTAATTAATTAAAGGTCATCACCTAAACTAAATACAAGTTGAATTTTGTTTCTTTGATCCTATAAAGAAGGAACACAATCAATGATTAACTCAACTAATTGGTGACTCACTTAAAAAATCACTAACTAGATGCTATAATTCTGGAAATGCTCAACTAACCCTATTGATTACATTGGGAAAAGGATCTAGTATCCTTATCCTCTTTATTGAACCTCTCAACAAAATAAAGAAAATTAGAAACATGTGAGACCCTAGGTCTCCCTAAGTTCCCTTGACCTAGCAAAGTCATAAATGACTTTACTCAAACAGTCAATGCCCCTGCATCACTAGGTTTATCAACCATTCTTTAAAATAGTAAAAACAATGGGTAATATATTTCTACATGTCAAGTCCCTAAGCTCATCTACAACCAATTGTATTCCAGTCCACAAATTCTTCATTTTCCAATGTCACTTTTGGTTGGTTTCCATGTTTATACAACAATGGAAATGGTGAACACCCATGAACTACCTAGAGTGTGTCGTGAGAGTGTTCCAACCATGATTGAGTGAATTATATTTAGAGGATTGGTGGCAGTCCTGTATCACCACTTTTCTTGCCTCGCATATCCTAATAGTCCCTCGCCCCTGTCTTTTACATATCCAAGGGGCGTAAATGCCAAAACATGTCAAAATAACACTCCTAAATTCTAAGAAGTTTAAACCCAAGTGTGCATGAAAAAGGCACCAATGGGGATAAAGAAGTGCCTTAACTTCTAGAGAGAAGTTGAACAAAACTTACTTTTTAATTGTTAAATGTTTAATTTTAAGTTTTAAATGTAAGTGAATGCCATTAAATTGCTTACTTGAGTTTGATTTTATTTACATTTTCAATTTTGAAGAGACGTTATTATATACCATGTATATGTTTCTAATGATTTTCTTATTGATGTTTTTATTGCAGTTGCGACTATGGACACAAATGCTGAGATATTGATTGAACTTTCCCACTTGAGGGGACTTAGTACAGATTTTAGTGGTGGTGACAGGATTCTTTGCTCGCTTCCATCCACTTTGGATGCAATTGTTGAGACTATTTCACTGTCAAGCAATATACTATATGATATTACATCATATAGGGAAAGCAAAAGACAAGAATATGTAGATGGGATAGACTACAATGCAATCAAAAAGTTGAAAATAACCAAAGAGAACGTATTTTCATTGTTTAGATACCCTCGGACAAGGGAAATCCCAAATGCAAACATGCCTCATATCTCTATTGAGTGGTGCACATTTCATCCATTTGTTGATAACTAGATGGACATATGGTATATGGTTTTTGATATGCCACCACATAACAATAGGGAAATCCCCTTGTTTTTCCTTCAAAAGATGTATGCAGAGTTCGTGTTAGGTAAACACGTAAACTATTTTGATATCTTGCAGCTTTGGGGGATCGGTGGGGGATGCCCCAAAACCGACCCAATGCGAGGCTTCGAGACCTTCATCACCCTATCCTTGCACCTCGCAGGCAGTTTCCTGGGCCTGATGTCCCACTTGCACATCGTGTTATTCCACACACATGTGATGCGTATTTGAGTTTGGCACGGGCGGTTGTTCACCATAACACTATGGTTCAGCATATGGGTGAGGAAGGGACATCTGTCCCTGGTGCGCTACATACACCGAGTCGTCACGGTGCAAGGCCATCTTCTAGTGCAGCACCACCCACTAGTGCAGGACCATCTACTAGTGCAGCATCATCAGCACATCCCTAGCCTAGTTTTGAGCCTCATGAGTGCACATCGTGTGGTCGTCCCTGCTATGGTCTTTCCTTAGATGTTGCCTTCAGTGGGTTTTTGAGTGATATATGTAGATGGTTAATTGTAATAAATTCTTCATTTATTTTCCTTTTTGTACACATATATATAGTTTGAGCTAATATATTAATTTTGTGAACTTGCAGTTGATGCTTTATGCCGACAGTGACGTCCCAAAGTCAAATGTTCCACACTCTATAGGGGGGGCATGACACTCCATCCACTGATCCCTTCATTGGTGGAGATATTTATATAACACCCATTGCAGTATCTCACACTGAGGTAAACATTTTAAAATTTCATTTTTTTAATACTTGTTAATTTGTTAATTTCCACATACTATACATGTTAGTTCACTAATGCTATCTACGGTCTAATATTTATAATTATTAAACTTGCATATGCCAGATCCTTCACTGGGGAAAGCTAATATGGAGGTAGCATCCATGGTCGTATCGACCCAGGAAACACCTAGGCTCCAGGTAAACCATTAAAAATGTAATTTTTAAATACATGTCTATTCGTTGAATCATGCATGTCTAACTACATGAACACTTGCTAACTATAGGCACCAACCGAAACATCTGTACCATTTCCTCAATTTGTATCTCCTCCTAGGCCATACGTGAACAAGGGTCATGTGTATACGAGGTGTCCTACTCCTAGCAAGACTCCTGTTGTCCATGACCATGGAGCTACTGATACCATGGTAATGTATATCCTTCGATGATAATTGTTGGTTAACTTGAAATCCAGTGCATAAATTGTTTTTGTTCATGTTTGATTTGCATGTTTATTGCATCAGGATCCATAGTTTTCTATTGCAAACATCGCAGGGATGGTTGATGCAACAGTCAGTGTTGCATCTGCAATGGAAACAAGTCACACAGAGGTACAACTATTTCAACATGATCTTTACATAGTTTATTATTGTTGTCTATTGTTTATTCATGCATGTCTAACTATTTCAACATTTGGTGATTGTAGCCACCAACAGCAGTAGTTATTGTTGTCTAATGTATATACTCTAATGATATTTGTTGGTTGAATTGAAATCTAGTGCATAAACTGTTTTTGTTAATGTTTGATTTGTGTGTTTACTGCATCAGGATCCAGAGTTGTTTATTGCAAACCCCCTAGGGGTCATTGATGTAGCAATCAATGTGGCATCTACAATAACAACAAGCCACATAGATGTACAACTATTTCAACATGATCTAGACATAGTTTATTATTGTTGTCTATTGTTTATTCATGCACATGTCTAACCATTTCAACAATTGGTGATTGTAGCCACCACCACCACCAGTAGTTCCTTTCCCCTCTGGTTCGACTATGGTTGCGACCATCCTTGATGTTCAACCAACAACTCCATCTGCTACACAAGGAACGCAATCCCCTTTGTCACAGTCTCTTGTTGAGGTGAGATGTCCATTAATGACCAAGTGTTTCATGCTATTTCCATGAGCATGTTGATAATTGTTGAGTTAATTTATATATGGTCTTTTATTGAGATAATGTATTAGTACATAGTTAGTTGAATTTAACAATTGATATTTAATTTGCAGTATCCATAGATGCACACTGGTCCTAGAGTTGTGCCTAGAGGATCCACGTCGGGAAAGAACAAGAGGAAGCTTGAGTTTTGATGTGTCTTATGGGATATATATACATTTCGATACATGTACATGTGGCTTGGATAGTTTTGGATAGTTTTGGATACATGTACTTTTGGAGACATGTACATTGGTGTTTCACTTACATGTACATGTGGCTTGGATAGTTTTGGATAGTTTTTGATACATGTACTTTTGGATATATATGTACTTTTGAGTACATGTACTTTTAGATACTTTTGGATATATATGTACTTTTGGATACATGTACTTTTGGAGATATGTACATTGACATTTCACTTTGTATTTGTTCTTTGGTTTCCACATGTTCTTGTGTCAATCTATTGTGTTGATTTATGTGGATTATCTATTACTTATGAATGCACTATGTCAAAAGAACAAACTATTATATTTAAAGGTTTGAACGAACTCACTACATGCACACTAATTGGATATCTAATTAGAAATTGTGATTTTGGATGATCATTACAAGTAAAGTCAAAGTTCTTGCTCGTGTAATTTAATAAAACTAAGTGCAATACAATGTATTTCAATGTTTCAATGAACTCACTACATGCACACCAATTGGATATATCTAATTAAAAATTGTGATTTTGGATGATTAAATTACAAGTTAGGTCAATGTTCAAGTGTAATTTAATAAAACTAAGTGCGGTACATGCTTCACATTTCATCAATGACCAACAACATATTCAACAAACCTCATGCACCCAATGACTAATCGCTCAGCATTAAAGGAACTACAATAGAATCCAAAGACCGAGAACCAACTTCATGAATCAACATGATTTGAAGCATAAGTCCACCTAATTTGAAAAAGTTGAGTTGGACATTAGACTAATTCTGAACTGAGTTATGACAGTAAGATAAGATTAGGGTTTCACCATTGATGGACATCTAGTTGAACAATATATGCATGCTAAACCATAGGTTATGAATTCTAAACTGTAATTTACTCGACCCTCCGACCGGCGAAGAGGACGTTACGGTGTGATTACCAATCCGGGAAACCAGCCCCATGAACATGTGCATACATAAAAATTGAAATGATTAAACACAAAACATGCTAAGATACATAATCATTCACATACACAGTGGAAGCAAACATACATTCATTCATTCAACATGTTCATTATAATTCATTAACAATAAATATGGTTGCAGAAATGAAATGGTCAAGAATACTTATCTTATAAAGAACTCGTCCCACAACCAGCTACGTCGCTGCAACGTTCCACCCAACCATAGGCTAGTGTGCTCCTTAATCTCTCAGCAATGCTGCCACCCCCGAGCTAGGCATGATTCCCCAAGGAATAAGGAACAAGCAGGCTTACACCTAGCCAAGGATACACAAAACAGCCAAGCCAACATAGTTGGGTTTACCAGGCCATCAAGGAGCTGGGAAAGGCTGAATGCTAAGGTAGTGGGCTCATTGAAGAGCTCAGGACACCTACACCAGAACTAGCCTGACTTCTAGGACACCCACACACACCCAACACAAGGAAATCAGTCCCTTCTCTACTACACAGTCCCTCAGGCCCTGACCTCCCTTCCAGTGCTATTCAGGGGTGGTGGAGAAGAAAGCTAGCCCTCTAGCTCTGTCTATGTGGGTCCTAACACACTAGGTTTGTCAAGCAAACCAAGCCCTCATCCCCACTCCAACACAGTCCGAAGTCCAACCACTGCATGCACGCAGCCAAACAAGTGATTCATAGCTTGGACAAGGGAATCAATTCCTAAGTCATTCTTGGCCATATCGTGGCCAAAACGACTCCATAACAACCTATAGCGGCTCTAAAATGTAATGGAACCACATCCACGAACAATGTGGAGAAAACCACCGCCCCTAGCTCAACAATGAAGTGACAGGAAAATTACATAGTCCGGAAATTGGTATGGAAACACATACACACAGCAACCAACTCATGAATGGCCCTTCTCAGGGAAATCATGGTGACAGAAAACGGCTCTCCGGCTTGGTGCATGAGAAAATCAATGGGGAATCCCAATCGGTGCGGGAGGAGAATAATCACTTCCCCCCCTGCGTGAGGCTGGGGAAAGCAATGGAGAGTCTAGGAGAGTGGAGAGTCCTCCTGATGTTTTCCCTGCCCACGTGAAGTGGAGGAGTCCATTGGTGGAGTGGGTGTGTGGGAAAGGACTGATAGTCCTGCCACCCACCACTTCCCAGCCATAACTGCCCCCAACTAACAACAACAGTTTTAAATCGGTAGTTGACACATGGCTCTTCCCTGTAGGTTCAAAGTTTAACAATTCCCTGATCTGGCGGATTATTCCTCTTTAAAGATCCAATATGGTACAATGGTTAAAAAACGGACAGCGAAAACACCAAGATCGGAGGTCGGAAGAGATCTCCTTCCGCAACATCGGAGGTCGGAAGAGCATCTTCTTCCGCAACGGCGGGCGGCCAAACTACTAGTCTGTCCTCGGGGGATAACCAGACACAAAAAAATATATATATAAGGATTGGAAGTCGGAAGCATTTCCCCTTCCACAACGTCAGGGCTTACAAGATTTTCCCCTTCCGCAACGTTGGGGCTTACAAGCTTTTCCCCTTCCGCGATGTCGGGGCTTACAAGCTATTACTTTTCCGCAACGGCGGAAACTTAAAGACGTTTGGAACGGATCGAAAGTCGGAGTGATAAAAGAGCCACAACTGCGGAAACCAAAGTAACATACGTTCCGACTCGAAAACCAAATGACCTCCGATTGAGACCATCGGAGCCCATTGCTGAGCCTCTTCCGCAACGACGGAAGCACGGATTACTAGAACTTCCAGAAGTTTAGTTCACGTATGGTTCCGAAGGTCAGATCCTTGGCATGGCTGGTGGAACATCATGATGTGGCAAGATTTCATAATGTGTACATCTTATTTGTAACAGTTTGGCAAAGCTTTTCTTGGCAGTTATGCCACAGTTGGGAATGTCGAAAGGCATATGAACAGCCTGAGGCAATGGTTTCAGGATGTTAATAGTCGCATATCTTTGAAAGTTTTGGCTCATTTGTAATGGCAAAGATGAGTAATAAAGGAGAGGAACCAGGGATGGTTCCAAGGGGGGAACTCAGTTCGTTGAGAGCGCAGTGCAAAGTTTCTCTGTTATGAGAAGCTTGGAGAGAGCATTTTGCGGTAAAACTATCCATATGCTGTTCCTTTTGAAGTCGACTATTCTCAATTATACTTGGCTTCTTTTGTCTATTGAAGTCCAGTATTGTAACTTTCAGAGAGGAGGTCTTGAAGACTTTACTGTTAATGTCCAGTTGCTGTGATTCTAAAGAGTCGGCTATCTTCTCTATTTTATTGGGCTTTTCTTTGCTTTTGAAAGCCCATTTGTATTATTCCAGAGAAGAGGTCTTTCAGACTTTTTTCCATACTGCTGAAATTGATTTGTAGATTCCAGAACCATTTGTACCATTTTTAAATCCATTAATTGGATCGGTTCCCATTGGAGAGGGACCCGGAGACGTAGCCCAGTGGAGGGGGTGAACTCCGTTATCAACTTCTATTTTGTGACTCGCTGATTCTGTGTTTTCTTCCTTGTATCTGTCTATTAGTGTTGTGGTTTTCATTCCTGTTCTGAGCATTTAATTTCTGTTAATGTTGTTCTGTTAATTAACCTTTTGCACGCATTCTTTTACAACAAACTTTTAATGCACTCAAGTTGAGGTCCTACGGATCATATTTTGGTATCAGAGCTGGTTGACTGTGGTGCAAGTTTGTGAATGCTTACCAGGTCCAGGTCAAATGTTGGTGAAGGAGAATTAGTTGAAGGAGATCCTGAGATTGGCTCCAGGAGAACATTTTCAAAAACCATGTCTTCTCCACGAGGGGAAGAAGAAGGACATACCGAACAGGAAAAACCTGTTATTTCTGAAACTGAGTTTCTGGAGGCTTTTATGAGCATGAAAGCCATGATGGAAAATCTACTCGATGAGCGAGCAGAAAGGAAGAAGAAGGAAGAAGGATCTTCATCCAAAGATGCAGAAGTGAAGCCAGAAGAAAAGGGTAAAGGAGTAGGAGGTGATGGTGATCCTCCTGACACTAATCAGACTTTTTCTTCTTCTCATACTTCTCATTCAAATAATGA